>JAPQVY010000012.1:36668038-37210538 GCA_028535165.1 Quercus tomentella
AAAGTGATCTTTTGAATCAAAAATTTTTAATAAGGATTGATTGTAAATCTGCAAAACATGCTTTAAAAAAAGATGTTCAAAACATTGCATCAAAACAGATTTTTGCACGATGGCAAGCCATCCTTTCAATTTTTGACTTTGACATTGAATTCATACAAGGAAATCAAAACAGTATCCCTGACTTCCTAACCCGTGAATTTTTGCAGAGTCCAAACCAAGATGTCCGGGAAAAAACCCATACAACCCCAACCCCCAAAGTTGCCTAAACAGCAAACCAGCAGTACTAGTCAGGCAAAGAACCCTGGCCCTTTAGTACCCTTCTCTTCCAATCCAGCAAAGACCTTACCTATGTCACCATCCATTGTTGCCAATCGTTATTTGGTGTCTACCATTCCAAAACCAAATTACCAAAGGCCCCAAGGACAACACAGTTATAGCTCTGCCCTAGCCACACCACCTCCCAAGATGGTTTCCCCATATTTAGTTGAAGAACCGTTTGGCCCGATAGTTCCCAAATAGCCTTCTTCTTCTTCTCTTCCTCCCAGAACAGGAAGATCTTCTTATATCAGAAAGCCTTTTGTCCAGTACATCTCTTATATTGAGCCACACTTGGTTCACATAACAGATCCGCTAGCATTAGCAATAAAAGTTTTGCCTCCAGAATGGCATTTCCTCCCCAAAAGCCCAGAGAAGAACAACAGGTTCTACAAAGGCATTCTCACTCAAGAAAAGTCTGCCAAAGTAGAAAATATTATGGATAGAAAAAACCCTACAAAAGTCTTATACCATAAATTCATAATTCAAAGTTTTGTGAACTGCAAAGATTGGGGACACCCCTCCTCACTCAGAACACTTACAGTTCAAGGGATCAGAACCCCTATACAATTATTATGATTATATGGATGCCTTCGAAAAGGTTTTGTTTTACCAGAACAAGAATTATGATCACTCATGGTTCATGCAGTTTGACAGAAAATTCTCTGGCCCAATTCCTTCATGGTTCCTCAAGTGGTGGGAAATGTTTGGTTCAATTCCTCAAAACTTTCCGAAACCCCTTTAGGATGCATTAAGGTATTTCAGCACCAGGTTTCAAGTTGACAGTCATACTTCCCAGTTTCCAGTAATCTTGCACATGACAATTAAATACAAAATTCACTAAATTAGCATGTGGAATTATGCAATCAACCAAAATCTGCTAGATAGGGAATTCTTTGTCAAATGGTGGGATAGTTTCAGAATCAATGACATTATCCCCAAAATTCACAAAGATTTTCCTCCTCCAGTACAGAAAGCCATTGCTCATAGTACAAGATCACAATCCAGCCTAGACGTAAACTCAACCAATCTGCCAAAACAAAAAAAGTAATGCAATTTTTAACATAAACAAAGTGTTAAGAATAGCAATGACCGTGGAAACGAAAAACTTACAGATGGGGTTGAGAAGAGGAAGAGAGAAGAAGATGGCCAAAATGACCACAACTGAAGTTGAAATGAGAGTGTAGAGGTTCATTGAGAGTGTAGAGGACCATAAACAAGGTAGTTAACAAACCTCTTTTTCAAGATTAACCAATTTTGCGTTTTTTAACCCTCGTGTAATGTTTGGGCTAGGGGGGAGGAGGTTGCGAGGCATCATCCTTAGGCTCATCATCGTGATGCAAAGACATTAGATGCATACAATCAATATTCGGTGTAATGATAAGCTATAAAGTGAACTACAAAATATATCATTACATTGTAAATAATGTTATCATACCATAGAGCTGCCTACATGTCCTATTTTGTGTCCACCTGTCCCACAAGTGGGTGCTCTTCTAGCACGTTGCGGTCTACCTTGTGGGGGTGAGGGATGATGAGGGGGATGCTCGTCCGGTACATCAGTAGCTGGCTGTACAGTGGCAATCCCAACCGAAAGTCCTAGAGGGTTAGATGAGGATGAGGTAGGTGGGTCTACGGGCATAGTGGGTGCACTGGTGCTGGTGGGTGGGTATGAGAGCGTCTCGAGGAGTATAGGAGGGGTCAAATGAAAATCAATACTGAGATCAAAATTGGGCTGCGAAGGTGGGGTAGGTAAAGGGACCTCGGACTGAGGAGATGCATCTGGGATGGGTGGATGGACCTCAGGCTAAGGAGATGCGTGCAGGATGGGTGCAAGTATCTCAGGACTAGTTACAACCTGAGGGGTTGTTGCACGCCGACCACGGCCACTAGTTGTACTTGTGCTTGGGCTTGCTATAGCAGGCCGACCACGGCCCCTAACAGCACTTGTGCTTGGGCTTGCAGTAGCACGCCAACCAGGGGTCGGTGTACTTATGGGTGCTGCGCTTGTGCTTGGGGTTACAGTAGCTGCTGATTCAGTGTCATGCCCATTGTTTGCCTGCCCATCGGCTGCAGGACCACCACCAAGCCCAGCCACATTATTTAGGACGCGCCGGACATGGTTATGTGCTCGACTGCCTACAGGAAGCATCTCCAATAGCGCTAAATGGCTTTCAATCTGAAATAGAGAAAGAACCAGTACAATCAGATTTTAGACATTTATGTGTCAATTATAGAATGGATAATATAGTACTTATTAATCTACTCAAATACTCAACTAAGAACTAAAAGTTTTATTAGAATACTATATGTAACAGAAAATCTTGAATTGGATGTCAGTTAGATCAAACCAGATTTGCTGAAAAAAGAAATCAATTGATTCTACGTTCGTACAGTACTGAAGAAAAAACAAAGCAGGCAATAAAATCTAATTAGAACACATTATCATCATATCTAATTTAGCGCTGTTGCGGTCGACATACTTTCGAGTGACCGGACAGTACCAACGGTAATAGTCATGATCGCGGGGCATCTCACCAATCTGAGGAGGTGCATGGCAAAGTAGTTGTTGTCTCATATCCCATGTAAGGATATACGGACCATGCTCCTCCCTCCAATTCTTTTCCACCTTCCCACGCAAGTCTATTCTATGTAGTCTCTCATCGTACACAACATGGTCGGGCCGCTCCTGCGCCAACCCAAACTGTCGAAGGACACGGTTTGGGTGGTGTGTCTCTACTACGCAAAAACATACAAGTGGCACCCTTGCCGTCCACGTATCCCTCCCTGCAACGCAAAAGTCAAGAAGGTGGCCGAAGTCTGCCTCATATGGCTGCCACATAATCTACAATAGAAACAAAAAACAATTATCATAACATCTTAAAATGTGAAACAAGGGAGAATACATAGATAAAGGGAAAAACAAAAAATAAAACAGAAGATATGTTAAAGCAATGATTTTAACATATTCTTAAGGAAAATTAACATAACCAAACAGAACTTTTGTATATTATTACTTGGTCCGACCGCATTCTAACTAATTACTCGCGATAGTGGATCAAGGCCATGTCCGATGACCTACTCTTCGGGCTTGGCACCCGCACCCGCACCCGCCTACAGTTACGAGCAAATAACATAAGATAAGATAATATCACTTACTAAGAAGAGTACATTGCATAACACACTAAATATCAGGAAAATACTTACTTAAATGCAAGTGAAGCTTTTGGCCATGGGCCATAATCACATCCAAGTGGGGGCTATATCCTCAGGCACAAGAATGGCAACCTCGCCCATGCCCAATACTGGACCAATTGCAACGCCCCACCAATCTGTGATGCCTCTCTATCGCTTGCCTAGCACAACTCTCTGTACAACCAGACCAGGCAACCACTACCCCAACTATACTGTGGCGGATCACGAAGGTTCTGCAGGAACTCCAAGAACATCAGATGCACCCTATCTCCCGACTTGTCCATGAAAATCTTATCCCCTAGCAGTGCTAAAATATAGCACCAGACATACTAATATATCTGAATCTCCGTTGCGTCATGAGACAGTGGCCCTGCAATGCGGTCAACAAGGCGGCTGATGTGAATTCTTTGGCCCACCAAAGTTTTGTTGTCATTCTCCAGAACTCCAAAACCAAGCAACTCCACGCACAGTTGCCTCCAATTCCCATCCACCACAGTAGTCAGCCCAACCAAGACCTCACCGTCTATAAGAAATCCGAAATGACCTCCACATCTTGTAGGGTGATTGACATCTCCCCATGTGGAAGATGAAACGTATAAGTCTCCGACCGCCATTGCTCAATTAAGGCCGATATTAGGCAATGATCTATCTCTCTGGAAGGGGCCCTAAACAATCCTTCTAGCCCCACCAACTTGATAATGTTAATCACCCGATTATCTTGCATCGTTATATTTGCCATCTCCTTAGCGCGACCACGGCATATAAGTGGGCCCGGGTCCTGCAAAATCAATAAAAATTATAACGGTTGTTAAAACTAAATATACAACTTTGAAAAAACTTGCTAAAAGTCAAAGATAATGTAAAAATTAAAGCGGTTGTTAGAACTAGATATTTCACCTCGCCATTCCAAATGTCCTCTGATCGATGATATCGTTGTCGCGTCAACAATGAAGGATCGTCTGGACCAGGGCGCACAATCTCTGGCTCCTCATTGATCTGAGGCTCCATACTGCAAAGTGTGCTACTGTGAGATCATACATAGTGGCAGACATACATTATTTGGTGTGAGAGTCATGGATTCATTCGATTACGAGAAAGATTTACAATAATTACTAAAAAAAAATAGTAAGATCAACAGTCATTTAGAGAAAAATAGGAAGATCAATCCAATGCAATTGCAGAAGACATGGACTAGACATTCAAACACAGTGTATAATCAGAACTCTTCTAGCAGGAAATATAAAAAATACAATAAAATAAAAAGAAGAAGAAGGCATAATAAGAAACAGCCGCCACACCAAACATCCAACCAAAATTTTATTCTAGTACCATCAGCTACCTCAAATTAATCATGATGCATCAAATAAGATAACAAAATTCAATCATGAGTCAACAATAATCTACCTATCTTGACAAATGCCAGTCATATAAAGGCTTGTTTCTTGCTATTTAGCTCATTTTCATGTTAATAATCTACCTATCTTGCAAATCGCTCTATGCTACATGACATTCTAATTTCTTACTGTAACATCTTAATTCTCTTACTCTACCCCAACAGCTATTCTTGCAGTCAGATTTCCTCTAAACAACCACAACAATTTCCACCATTAATCAAACCAATCCATCTAAGACCTTAACATAAATCTTATCCCTCCTGCTCATATAGGCTCTATTTATACTTGCATTTTGACAATTACTGTCAGTTTTTACTAGACACATGTATTTGAGTAACCTCAATCCTTAGGACAACTTTCATGATGCGTAATGTCAAGCTCTCCCTAATTTTTGGAGTGGCTGCCTAATTGTACACAAATCCTTTCAGTTTTCAATTTTTAAATTATTATAATTGCTTTCTCAATTAATAGCTTATTACCATTGGGTTGCTAGCTAAACAGCCATCGAGAGGAAGATATCTCATGAGATTGTGTTATAAGTTAATTTTTTCTATACTAGGCTATTTGGCCATTATGCTCAATTACGGTCCTCAGTAAAAAAATTTGATCACTATGCTTAGCCACGGTCCTTAGAGTGTTTGTATTCATTTTGGATTATAAGCCTAACCTCCCACATTGTTAGAGTATTCATATAAGTAGATGTAAAATAGCATAAGCCCCAAATTTTGCCAACTAACCTCAATCACTCGTATTAGCTTATGCATCTATTATACTACAATACTTGTGCAAAAATATACACCAGCACTATTGTTGTGCATTTCTTCTCAAAAAAAGAACCAAGATCCTAGAAAGTTGGTTGGCAACCAATTAGCACACAGATCAATCTTTGTTATTATAATATGTGACATAATTAGAAAGCGCATAATAAAGAATGATTACACTCATACCAAGCCAGATCAACCATAGGCTGTATGATGTATCCCATGACCAGCTTGCATGACCTAGTTGGTTCCTTTTCCTCATTCATTTTATTGGGGTCAAGCAAAATGAATCAACTTTTTAAAAAAAAAAAAAATTGGCTAAGAGAAATAATGCAGCCACCTACAACAACTTAACTCAATTCATTTTATTTTTATTTCTTTTTGCTTGAAAGGAAAGATTTAAGCACAAGACTAGTACTACACAAGCAAAGATTAAGAACCCCATTTGACCTTATCAACAACATCCTTCGTTCTTCTTTCACTACCTCACCTGAACTGAACCAATACCAACAGTAGCTTCATGTATCAAAAAATTAAAATTTGAATTTTTATTAAAAGCCCATAAACACAATCATGATTCTTGAATGAGAAACAAAATAAAGAAAACTCTTTTATCCATTTATTCTCAATCCCACCAAAAAAAAAAAAACGACATTCTGATTTCAATGACATCTATGTCTACAAATATAAAGCAATTTTAAACAAAACCCAAATGGGCATGTATCAAAAGCAACTGAAAACCCAAACAAATCCACAACCCAGAAACAAAAACAACAACAGCAACAAGTCCTTCAGTCAAAATAAGTCCTAACATTTAGATTTCTAACAATGTGTAACCCACCATGCAAAAAGCCCAAATCTATAACATAAATTCAGCAAAAGAGGAACGGAGAATTGTTACCTAGCAAGCGAGATGAAGAACGAAGACCATAAACAAAGCAGAAGAGAGCCCATGGAGACTAAGAGAACAAGGTAGCTGATTTGGGTGTGAGAGTGAGTGATTTTGAAAGTTTAGAGTGAGTGAGTTTGAGAGCGCGCAGTGTCTGAGAGTGAGAGTGTGGAGTGTCTGAGAGTGCAAATAGGTTTTAAACGGTCAAAAACATGTTTCTGAAACTCGGTTTTAGAAGGGAGTTTTAAAAAAAAACGTTAAACATAAATCCAGTTTTTAAAACTCGATTTTCTAAAGCGAGTTTTATAAACTCGATATCCACGTGGAATACTCTGTCCATGTCATAATATGAAAAACCCCAAAAACAAGTTTTAAAAACTCGAGTTTTAGTTTGATCTCGAGTTTTAGAAACTCGAGATGCTAGTTTCACATTTTCTTTCAGAACCGGGCAACTAACGAAATTGTTAGAATATTAATGTTATTTGGAAAGGGTGTCCCTTTATCTTTCTTTATTTTCTAGTTTCTTCCAGCCTTTCTTTCTAACATCTTTACCGTGGGTCTATCTACTTCCCTTCTTCTTCTTCATCTTCCTTTCACAAGTAAAATCGTCTGCTTCATCTTGCCCATGTTTTTTTTTCACCTTCTCTGTTCACATTTTGAAAGGGGCAGAATAATTTTGAGACGAGACTATCATCATCAACGCAACCTTTTTTCTTTTTTTTACACGAATTTCGGCTTGATTCAAAGCCCGTTTCGGCCTATACTATCCGAATCGGCGCAAATCCGAAAACGAAAAAAAAAAAAAAGGGGACTCACCATGGACGCGCGGTCAGCGGCGTCGACCACCACACATCACGTCCATGCATGTCAGGTGCCGCGGCTCTGGAGCCACACCCGTGCTTCCTAGGTTCCAACAAGGGATTGTCCGGATGCAGTTCATTTTTAAAGCTTGCTGTTTACGGGTGCTTATGTTGTGTGATAAGTAGTTTCTTTTACTTGTAACAAAAAGTTAGGTAGTTGATAAGATTGTTAGTGATAAGTGAAGTGATAAGTGATAAGATTTGTTAGGCTTTGGCCAATCACATGGTAGGTTCTTGTAATTAACTCAATAGCTTGCTTATGTAACTATAAATAAGTAAAGCTGCCCTAATTGTAATCAGTTGAATTTGAATCCAAGAAATCTCTACTTATGAGATATTCCAAGAGTGTGACTCTAGAAAAGCTAAGTCATTCTTTCTTTTCTCTAAACAACTTAGTTTTCTAAATTAGCATTCATTTTCAGCATTTTCCTCAATCAAAGAAGATTGCAAATGATATGACTAATGAAGAGCTCCAACCACCTCCTGGGTATCCTTCTTTCTTAGTGCTACTAAAACACAAGGAGTTTCAAATTGCAACAGTAAAAATACTTGCTAAAGGGAAGCACTCATCAAGTATATAGCTGCCCTCCTTATAACTAGTTGAATTTGAATCCAAGAAATCTCTACCTATGAGGTATTATTCCAAGAGTGTGTCTCTTGAAAAGCTAGTTCATTCTTTCCTTTCTCTAAGCAACTTAGTTTTCTAAAGTAGATTTCCTTTTCACCATTTTCCTCCATCAAAGAAGATTTCAAAGGATATGACTAATGAAGAGCTAATCCATCCACCTCCTAGCTATCCTTCTTTCTCGGTGCAACTAAAACACAAGGAATTTCAAATTGCAACAGTAAAAATTTAATGACTGAAAATAAAAGCATTGCATCACCGCTAAAATTATAGCTGCTATCTTACCTGCAAAGAATCAAATCTTGAAGAAATGATTGAAACCTTCTACAATCTTGGGCGCATTCATCAAGTAGGTTTGCTGTGTCAGTCTTCAAAAACTGTACAGATGTAACTAATCTTGAGCACAGCCCAAAAAGGTAATAAACACCACTGCCTGCCCACTGGTAAAAGATATTGAATTCATCAATTCAGACAAGAGGAATTTCATTAAATCTATCCATAATAAAATCAAATTACATCATTTTCTTCATAAAAAATACTCAAAAGTTATAGGAGATAACTGATCTTACCAGGAATGAAGAGATTCCAAAGTGAAGTCAGCTACAAAGGGCCTGTTTGGTTCAGTTTGGGTTTGTATTCATTTTCAATTTTCATTTTTTGTACTCATTTTCTCTTCTCAAATCTTGTACACATTTTTCTTTTCAATTCATTTTTTATTTGACACCAATTTCGGTCTAGTGTTTGTTTAGCTCAAATTCTTCCATTTACCGACAAAATCAATGGTCACCCTATCTCCCGCTAGAAACCTTTCATCTCCTTCATCAAACCCAGCCGCAACTCCAAATCATCATAATCCACCAAAAACCAACCACAACTCCAAAAATTACCATTTCATACCATTCTCCCTCAATATGAGAAAAAAATATATTCAAAAAAAAAAAAAACCTACGAGTTGCATTGCTTACTTGAATCTAACACAAGAATATTAGCACAAGTATGTAGCAAACTTACTTCTTGGAATAAACCAGGACAATTGGTAATGTGTTGAGCAAGACACCGAGCAGCGGGTGAACTGGGTGAGGCCACAATATCAATAAAACAAAAAATAGCCAATTTATCAACTGCAGATGTGCACTACAATGACATTTTGAGAGTTGATTATTAAAAGGAAATGCATCTCATAATAGTCTTATGATAAAATCATAATGCTCCTAGGGTAATTATTAATGTAACAATCATAGTCATTTTGATGAGTAAGTTTTGGACCAAGGGGAGAGGGAATGGAAGATTAGAACTAGTGACCAGGTGTGGTCCCTATGATACCTTCAGCATTTTATTTAATAATCATTATTATAGGTAACAGAAAAATCTTTCTTGCAAGATATAATGATCATGAGAATATTAAAAACAGAAGAAAAAGTCACAAGAGAATCTGTAGAAGTTAAAAAGAGAACCCTATACAAACCTGTATCAAGATATTCAAATTAAACCTTTAACTCGCATGCTTCAAGAGATCCAACAATACACATAAATGTGCTTGTATCTAAATTTAAAATAAAAGCCAAATGACAGTTGAAAAGGATCTCCAAGAAAGCAGAGTAGGCTTGAGCCAACTGGAAAAATGCAAAGAGAATGGACAAGAAAATATTAAATTTGTGTTAAACATGAATGATAATAACGTTGTAAAACGGCTACTGAATATATACTGTACATGATGTGAACTTTGACCAAATGCATGCAAAATTTGCTGTCAAGAGTTTTAACCTAAAATAATCCTTATAATTGGGCAATTAAAATAATTCTTTCAGTCATCCAGCTGAGGATGAAGATAACATAAAATAGAAAGCACACATACTAAAGCATCATTACTATATGCTCTGTAGTCATGACTCATAAATGCACCGTGCATTCAGTAAGATGAGATCAGGCATGTTTCTCTGAGTAGCCCTTAAGGATGTGTTGCTCTTAGGGTCACTCTCAGAAAATTTCTTTTTTGATAACTGATAAGTCACTCAGCAAATTTCAGGCCCTATACAGCCTCCATTTGTCAGGCCATATATCAAATGATCATAATCGGTTCAATTATAAGCTAAAAGCAACCCCCTTCACCTATAAAATTGCTGCCCGACAAGTTAAATTAGGATCTTTTCTTCAGTCATTCAGAGTATCTTGAGGGGTCTAAGAGAATGTACCATATCTTGAATCATACTCTGAAGGAGAACAAGTCCATGGAATCATTAATGCATCTCTTTGCATACCTTAAGACTGACACTTATAAAGTCTTTCAGAACTGCTTCACGTTCTCATTGAGCTACTTCTTTCTCTGCATCATTACTCCTTATCATGCCCCTTCCCAAAACCCATGTTCTTCCCTGCAACAATCGTTAGCACTAAGAATTCTGTTGGGCATCTTTTCTTTCCTTCCTGACATATGGAATCTTTCTAAGGAAGAACCCCTTGGAGTTGCCTACCAACATGAAAAGAGAGACAAGGAAACAGAACCAGTGTAATGGAGGTGCATATAAATTCTGTAAAAGTAGAAGAATCAAGAAGATCCAACAAACTAGAGAAGGAATGACCACCCATACTAGCCATCCAATCTTACAAAGTGCGCTGAAAAATCAACTTCACTACCACCATTGGTTGTTCAATGCCTTTGAATGTCCAGCAATTCCTTTCCTTCCAAATGAACTATGTGGCAGAAAGATGGAAAAGTAGGAAATGCACTTTCGCCCAAAAAAAACAACTTGTCATGTGTCAGCAAAATTAAAAAGATTCAAAAATTGGGCAGGAGATACAATAAATGAATTCTGTGGCTTTTCTTTGCTTACTAACAGGTTTGACTAAAAGTGCTCTAATATATGATCAGCTTTGTAGATAGGTAGGAGATACAACGACTAGGAATGACAAATATTAAATATTTTTTATTTGCTAGTTTTTCCTATTTACAATCTAGTCAAGCAAAGAAGTAGCACATACTCATTTACAACTCCTCTCCCTAAAGGGGGGGATGGTAAAGAAGACATGGATAATGATGGCCACCTGCCTTGGAATTACAGACCCATTTATGACAAGGTTATTAATTAGAAATAAATTATTCGCAGAAAAAATTTAATAGCTTAAATAAAGGGGTTTTAACATTGTGATCCAAGTAAATTTTCAGCAGATATAACCCAATTGTAGACAGCGTTATAAATAATATTACATGCTCTATGGTGTTTTATGTGTAGTAATTGTGTATTTCATTATGTTTTTCAGACATCTTATCGCTGCTTTTTTATATTTAGTTCGCATCTAGTGAATTTCTTTTTGGCATATGACCAATACTATTAAATATCTATAAAGAGAGTAAAACTTGTGATTTAGGGGGTCAAAGCATCTCTAAGTTCCAAGTTTGATTTTAAAACTGATGCAACATAATATAGAGAAAAACAAAATAGTAATTGATTGGTCCATATACGAGAGATCCACCTTTTCATGTAATTGAAACAATACTAGTAATTTAACATTGAAAAAACGAGGTCAAAACAAATATAATCCAGTTTATGAATTCCACTTTGCAGGATTTCATTGGAACAAGTCATTAAATGGGACAAAAACTTCAATTGTGTAGCGTCATTTATAAAAAAAATAAACGCCTTAAATAGGCTAGCTGAAACAAGCACCCCCAAAGCTTGGAATTAAACATTAGGGAGGCACTAAGAGTTAGTAAGGCAAAAAAAATCAACTCACATTCTGAGCAGAAAAGTTACAATTCAACCTCAAATAAAGAATTTTCACCAAACAAATTGGAGAAACAAATGAAAAAAAGGGATCTGCTAACAGTTTAACATTTCAAATGTTG
Source organism: Quercus tomentella (assembly GCA_028535165.1). Lineage (NCBI taxonomy): Eukaryota > Viridiplantae > Streptophyta > Magnoliopsida > Fagales > Fagaceae > Quercus > Quercus tomentella. The sequence goes on from JAPQVY010000012.1 coordinate 36,679,922, forward strand.
AAAACCAGTATGAAAGATCGTAGTAACATATAATATAAAAGGCTATAACTTATAATACAACAAAAATAACACTCAAAATTAAATGAGTAATGTTTCATCCCAAAACTAACAAAACATTAAATCATAATAAAATTAAAATATACATAGTCAGATATGGTCCCAAAACAAATTAATCAATAATTTAAAAACAAATGTCAATTTGATCACTCCACAAGAATTACGAAGATGAACCAACTTTAGGTTACACTACACAAAATAATAAAGATGTGCCTATATGAACAGATCTATTTACAAAGATTTTAGAGGATATCTTATGATAAAAACATAAGAGTAAATTCAAACACGATAACATAGTTGGAGAGCTGGAGGGAAACTATGCTTTTATAATTTGACAACAAAAAACCAGCCCAAAAAATTGCAATTGTTATGCTGATAAAACTTGTATGGAATTCCTAGACAGTCGTATTTAATAAAGGGATAAAATGATAAAATAACAAGGACAGAAACTCTTCATCATATGATATGGTGAATAGTGAATAAACACGTTAGTGAGTACAGCTAAAAGAGGACACTTGGACAGATGTTTAGCAAGGGGTCAGAGGGCAGATGGCTTGATGGGGATGAAGATGTGGCTACAAGGAAGAAGTAACGAGTTTGCGGCAATTGAGAGAATGTGAAGAGCTACTGGGACACAGAGAGGTTCCCCACAGCAACACCATAGATGTGGGGCGAGAGGAGTAAGGGAATTGAAAAATATGGAGCGGTAAGTGAACTATGATTCTAAGAGAGGAAGCAACAGAGAAAGTAGTAGGAGGGAGAGGGCTCTACAGTTGATCTTATGATGCTTGAAATCTTGTCTGGGAATGTTCAAGGATTAAACGATTATGATCAAAGGTTGAGGGTCATAAACTCCATGAAGAAGGGGAATGGTGACGATGTGTGTTTACAAGAAACGAAGTTGGCGGTAGTAAATAGAGCTATCATGAGAAGTGTATGGGGTAATCCGTTTGTGGATTGGACCCTGTGAGAGGCAGAAGGATTTGGTAGAGAATGTCCACGTCCATGTCCTGATGGACTTGTCCATGTCCATGTCCAGATTGAATGGGTCACTACATTGTCCAATAATCATGAGAGAACATCCATGTCCAGATTGGATAGATTTTTAAATTCCACTAATTGGGAAGAAGCACTTTTCTAGGATCACTCAAAGTTGATTGCTCCGGACCATCTTGGATCATTTTCCAATTCTGTTTGATATAGGTAGTATGTAGTATTAATGGAGGGTAAGACTCATTTCAAATTTCAAATCATGTGGTTAAGAACAGAGGGGTTTGTAGATAGGGAGAGGAAATGGTGGAGAGTAATACCTTTCAAGGCACACCAAGTTTCATTTGGTAGAACCCTGATAATTTTATTTTAATCCATATTTTACGGGTAAAATGTAAGAATTAAAAGTTCATGAATAAATTATGATAGGAAGAAACTACAAAGGGTAAATTGTTATTTTCCCTAAAATGCAAAGTCTTTGACATATCCCCCCATACATGAATGACGAATCATCTACGAACACTTTATTCAGGCATACCACTATGTAATAGTACATAGGATTTAAAATGTCAAAAAGATTAGTCTCAATGAAATAACAACAAAAGTTTAATTACATATCAAAAAATTTATAATAATGAAAGTAAATTTAGATACTGCAACAGGATATAGCGTAAAGAACTTCTCTCTGGGACAGCATTAAAATCTCTTTTGAAAAATGGCTTTAAGTGATTGCATAATAATCAAAATATATTTGAAAAATGGCTTTGAGTGATTGCATAATAATCAAAATATATTTGAAGTGTGGAGGGATCCTGAATAACTAGCCAATAGAAATTGGAATTTGTACACCACAAGGCAACAATAGCATTAACTAAAAAGTACCAAAATAGAAAAACCATAAAAGGCTAACGAGTTATACCAAGATTGTTTGCCGCAAAAGGAGTCAAATGTACCTATACCATACCAATCTCATTTGAACTTTCATCAAAATGTCCCCATAAAATCAAATGATAAAACATTCAAGGATACTAGTATAGTGAAGTTAGAGATATTTGGAGGGGTGGGGAATCAACAAAAAAAAAAAAATGGTACTACAATAAAAATAAAAATAAAAACTTTGTAAAGAAAAAAAATGCAAAGATACTATTCTAAAATAAAAATCAGTATAGTACCATCATTTTTAAGTTGGTGCAGTGAAGTTAGAGATATCTGGAAAACATGAAAACGTGAGTGATCCTTAGCCATCTGCTAGGTTGATAACAAGTGTATAACCTTCAATACAATATAATGATAGAAAATATACATATAGTCAACCATGATTTAGTTGGGATTAAGACTTAATCAAGATGAGTTGAACTGAAATTACAATAAAATGACATCTGTCAAGTGGTATGAGCAGAATCTCAGGACTACAAGCAAGAAAGCAACCAAAGTTCATATTCATTATTATTTTCAGTAATATTACGAACAACCTTGTCAAAGTAAATCCCAGCTATCACCTTAACACATTCATTTTACAAACTGGCTACAACTGAAAAAAGAGGGTATTAAGTGCCCAATTCTAGAAGAAAAATTATCACATAACAGAAGACAGGTTCTTTAATATAATTTTATTACTTATCATAAAAGAGCTATAGGCAATTGTCCAACACTTGAATTTGGGTTTGACTATGCCTTTTAGACCAAGTCAGCCCTAGTATGATGACAAAACACCACTATAATAATGTGACCAAAATGTTATTATATAAAAAGTCCTATGCCACAGGAGAATTTCATGGTATATATTTCCTAGAAGCAATCATGAAAATAAGATGGGGAAGAAAAACAAAACAAAATCAAATAAAACAAAATAAACAAACAAAAAAAGAAAAGAAAAAAAAAAAGTCATCACCTGGCATAAAAAGTTCATCACCTCTTTAATCACCTCTTCAAATCTATCATCATCAAGCCACCCAAACTTCGTAACACAACAAAGTAGTTGAATTAGGGATCCGACCACAAAAGGCTCCAACTTAGGTCCCTCTACAGGATAGAAGCCAGTCCTAGAAACTTCCTCCACAAGATATACAAATGCATAAATATGTTGACAGATTCTATGTATGGTATGTGTGGAAAGCTATATATGGTATAATCTTGGGCGTGAAGGTGAAGGAAATATTTAGAGAAGGAAATATTCAGAAAAGGAAACTGAGTAATTAGAGATTATTTGATTTCCTATTTCTGCTATTGTATTCCTATTATAAGTTTAGGGTTTCTCTATTTAATCAGAGTTGTACATAGTGGAATAAGCAAGTAATAATACAATAATTTATTCCTCTCTTCTCTCGTTACTAGTTTCTTTTGTTTCTTCATGGTATCAGAGCTTCTCTGGGTGTCGTCCATCTGGTTTGTTTTCTGTTTCTTGCCCAGCTTTACCACATGTAATTATTCTTAAAAATAAAAAAATAAAAAAAATCGTACTGTATGTGCTCTGTATGTGTCTCTTTATTTGAATATTACTCTATGTTTTGATTTGTGCTACTCAGTTTTTTTGTATTAAGCCCGGTTGTGGAGCTATTTTATTTGGATGGCTGATTCGGAAAAGTCAGAAGTTAGTAAGACTTCCGAAACTCACACTAGAGGGGTAGAGAGTCAGGTGACCTCCCTGAGTGAGAATCCAACTCTCCAGATTACAACTCAAAAGTTGGACGGGCTAAACTACCTAACATGGTCCCAATCTGCATTAATGTTTATTCGCAGTAAAGGGAAAATGGGCTATTTGAATGGGAAAATCACAGAGCCCATGGAGACTGATCCCACATATGACAGATGGGAGGCAGAGAACTCTACAGTCATGTCTTGGTTGGTGCATTCTATGAAACCAGAGATCAGTCAGGGATATTTATTTCTTCGTACTGCAAAGGAGATTTGGGATGCAGCAGCTCAAACCTACTCCAAAATGGGAAATAAAGCACAAGTTTATGATTTGAAGCGTCGTATTCAAGCGACTTCACAGGGTGATTGGTCTGTCGCAACTTACTACCATAACCTTCGTGGTTTGTGGCAAGAATTAGATCACTATCAAACTTTCAAAGCTAAATGTACACAAGATGCGATAGACTTTCAAAAATTTGTTGAAGATGAACGTATTCATGAATTCTTGGGAGGACTACGAGCTGAATATGATCAAGTTCGAGTCCAAATCTTGGGAAAGGATCCTCTTCCCTCACTCAAAGAGGTGTTCTCATATGTTCAGAATGAAGAAAGTCGTCGGGGTGTCATGTTATATTCATCTACTCCAGAACAATCTGCACTGGCCACTACTTTTCAACGTGGTGCCAAAGGAGATTCTAAGAATCGGGACAAAGGTCATTGGAATGAGAATGCTCTAGATGACAAGGACAAATTATTTTGTGATCATTGTAATAGGCCACGCCATACTCGGGAGACATGTTGGAGGCTCCATGGCCGTCCTACAAGAGGGCGAGGGGGCCGTTCTAGTGGATTCTCTCGTCCACGTGCAAATCACACTACTTCCACAGAGGACATACCTCCAGCACCTACTCCAGCTCCTAATCATGAAAGGGCACTTAACACAGAGGAGTTAGCACAGCTGCGTCAGTTTATGGCTCGATTGGAAACACCTACTGATACATCCTCATCCTTTGCCCATTCAGGTAATTTAGCTACAGCCCTTAATGCATCGTCAACGGAGTATGATGATCCTTGGGTAATTGACTCGGGAACTACAGATCATATGACTGGTAAATCCTCATCTTTTTCTTCCTATAACCTCTGTTCCAGCAAGGACAAAATTAGAGTAGCCAATGGTTCTTTATCACCTATCTGTGGTAAAGGTTCAATTGTTGTGACTCCATCCATGCCTTTATCCTCTGTGCTTCATGTTCCTAACCTGGCAGCAAATTTATTATCTATTGCTCGTATAACCCTTGAGTTAAATTGCCGAGCCATTTTTTACTCATCCTACTGTTGTTTTCAGGACCTAACCACGAGGCGGATGATTGGCAGTGGTAGCCTTAAGGATGGTCTCTACTATCTGGACAAACAGCCCAAAGCACAAGGATGGCTCAAAAAGGCTTATCATACAGTGCAATCAGATGACTCAGCAGCTCAGATTTGGTTATGGCATCACAGACTAGGACATCCCTCTTTTACATTGTTACAAAAATTGTTTCCTTCTTTATTTCAGCATAATAATGTTTCCATATTCCAATGTGAGACATGTGAACTAGCTAAACACCATCGAGTGTCTTTTCCTCTTAGTAGTAATAAAAGTTCTGCACCTTTTTCGCTTATTCATACTGATGTTTGGGGGCCCTCTAGGGTTGTTTCTTTAAATGGGTGTCGTTGGTTTATTTCCTTTATTGATGATTTTTCACGAACTACATGGGTATATTTGTTAAACGACAAAAGTGATGTGTTTACTATCTTTCAACTGTTTCACAAAATGGTTCAAACACAATTCAACACCTCAATAAAAACGATTCGTTCGGACAATGGGGGGGAATATATGTCTGGTACTCTTCAAAAATATCTTCATACACATGGTATTATTCATCAAACCACTTGTGCCTATACCCCTCAACAAAATGGGGTTGCTGAAAGAAAAAATCGACATCTCCTAGAAGTCACACGGGCTCTTCTCCTTACTGCCAGTGTTCCAAAGTCCTACTGGGGAGATGCCTTGCTCACTGCAACTTATCTCATCAATAGAACGCCATCTCGCGTCCTTGACTTCAAGAGACCACTTGAGGTACTTTTTTCATCTGTACCATCCTCTAATTTTATCATCCCTCCTCGTGTCTTTGGGTGTATCTGCTTTGTCCATCTTCATGGTCAATCTAGGAGTAAATTAGACCCTCGTGCCCTCAAATGTGTCTTTATAGGTTACTCTCCTACTCAAAAGGGATATAAATGTTATCACCCTCCTTCTCGAAAACACTTTGTGTCAATGGATGTAACCTTCTTTGAGACACAATTTTACTTCTCACCTCAAACTCCTCCTCAGGGGGAGTATAATGGTGATGAGAAGTTTTCTGTGTCATTACCTATTCTTAGTACCTCCACTAATGTTGACTTGAAAACTGATTTCATTGATGTTGAAGTGCAAGAGGCTAATAATGAGCTGTCATCCACTGATGATAAGCTGGATGAGACACCTGTGAAAGAACTAAGGGTCTATTCAAGGCGCCAGAAAAGTAAGACTACTCCTAAAGCTCCCGAGCAATCATCTGAACCCAACTCAGGTAATTCTGCTCCTGTTCTCTCTATACCCACCATAAATGATATTGATCTTCCTATTGCACAACGCAAAGGAGTTAGATCATGCACTCATCATCCCATATCAAATTTTCTTTCATATCAACATATCTCACCTGCATTTTGTTCTTTCCTATCCAAGTTATCTTCTGTGTCTATCCCTCAAACCTTCCAGGAAGCATTAGGAGATCCAAAATGGAAAGAAGCGATGCAAGAAGAGATGAGAGCTCTTAAGAAAAATGACACATGGGATTTTGTTGACTTACCGAATGGAAAAAGGGCAGTTGGATGCAAGTGGGTGTTTACAATTAAGCATAAAGCAGATGGGTCAGTGGAAAGATACAAAGCTAGATTGGTTGCAAAAGGTTTCACACAAACCTATGGGATTGATTATAAGGAGACATTCGCACCAGTAGCAAAGATGAACTCTATACGAGTTCTTATCTCATTGGCAGCAAATCAAGATTGGCCTCTACACCAATTGGATGTAAAGAATGCTTTCCTCCATGGAGATCTTGAAGAGGAAGTATACATGGAACTCCCCCCTGGCCTTAAGCTACCAGCTTCTAATGGTAGAGTGTGCAAACTAAAGAAAGCCTTGTATGGACTGAGACAATCTCCTAGAGCATGGTTTGAAAGGTTTTCCCGAGCTATGCAGAAATTTGGCTACAATCAAAGTCAGGCTAATCATACATTATTTATTAAGCATTCACTACAAAGAAAAGTAACAGCTCTTATTGTATATGTGGATGATATGGTGCTAACTGGAAATGATGAGGAAGAGATACAAAGACTAAAGCAATCCTTGGCACAAGAATTTGAAATAAAGGACTTGGGAAATCTGAAGTATTTTCTAGGCATTGAAGTGGCAAGATCAAGGCATGGAATATTTCTTTCTCAACGGAAATACATACTCGATCTTCTCAAAGAAACAGGAATGTTAGGGTGCAAAGCTATTGATAATCCAATAGAGCAGAATGTCAAGTTGGGAGAAGACCTCAACAGCCCCCTAGTAGAAAAAGGGAGATACCAGCGACTAGTTGGTAGACTAATCTACTTATCACACACTAGACCAGATATCGCTCATGCGGTAAGTGTGGTAAGTCAGTTTATGCATTCGCCACAAGAGACACATATGAAAGCTGTTTGTAGAATTCTCCGTTACTTGAAATCCTCACCAAGTAAAGGAGTACTATTTGCTCGACATGATCACTTGAAGATAGAAGCTTATACAGATGCTGATTGGGCAGGGTCAATCATAGACCGACGCTCCACCTCTGGATATTGTCTATTTGTTGGAGGTAACTTGGTTACTTGGCGGAGTAAGAAACAATCTGTGGTTGCAAGATCCAGTGCAGAGGCTGAGTTTAGAGCAATGGCCCATGGGATATGTGAGATATTATGGATGAAGATATTATTGAGGGAGCTTGGATATGACAATAAGGATCCCATCAAGCTGTTTTGTGACAATAAAGCAGCAATTAATATTGCTCATAATCCAGTTCTACATGATCGGACAAAACATATGGAAATTGATAGAAACTTTATCAAGGAGAAGCTGCATAAAGGCATCATTTGCACTCCATATGTAAGAACTGGAGATCAACTCGCAGACATCTTGACAAAGGGGGCAGCAACTAATCACTTCCATAGAATCCTGGACAAGCTGGGCATGAGAGATATCTATGCCTCAGCTTGAGGGGGAGTGTTGACAGATTCTATGTATGGTATGTGTAGAAAGCTATATATGGTATAATCTTGGGCGTGAAGGTGAAGGAAATATTTAGAGAAGGAAATATTCAGAAAAGGAAACTGAGTAATTAGAGATTATTTGATTTCCTATTTCTGCTATTGTATTCCTATTATAAGTTTAGGGTTTCTCTATTTAATCAGAGTTGTACATAGTGGAATAAGCAAGTAATAATACAATAATTTATTCCTCTCTTCTCTCGTTACTAGTTTCTTTTGTTTCTTCAAAATATCCACAAGCAAACAAGAATATTACAAATATCAAGACAAAGCTGCACAAAAAAAACAATGAATCTTAAACCAACTATAGATGTTTAACCAATTAATCAAGATTGTCCACATGTATTCTTCTTCACTATTCTATCTATGAGATAAGACTATCACATTCACAACAAAAATCAACAACACAGTCGATAAATCCAACCATGTATTTTATTGATTAATGGAACCTCACGATTGAATTCGATCGAATAGCTAGGTACTATCCTCACAAATGTGTATTGTGCCCTAAGTGAGAGTATAAATAAATAATGAAGCAAATAGCAAGCTTGTAAGTTTAACCCCTCTACTTTTCTTTTTTTTTCTTGAATAAACCCTCACTATTTATTTTCATCATGTCGATGAAATATAAATAAATATATAAAAATTTTATATAATTTTATTAAATTCATTTTCTGAATGAAATTTATTAAAATATTAAAAGTTTAGTAAAAAGGATAAACATATCAAAATAAAAAAAAAATTGCTAACTTCTTGTTCTTACGACGCATATTCAGTCTTTACCGGATTTTTTAACGTGCAAACAAATAAATAAATTAATATTTTTTCTAACTATTTTTTTGTATTTTTTTTTTTTTAAAAAAAGATAAAAAAGGAAGCACTCGATAATAAAATTTGAATTATACATAAATCTATTAGTCATATAATTTTACAAAGTAATAAAAGAAAATAACTGTTATTTTGAGGGCATGCTATTTGTTAGTGACTGGAAACTCACACCGTAGATAACATCTGGTTTGGTCAAATTTTGGAGCAAGAAAGGTAAATAAAAATAAAAATTTACTCATGCATATTGCAAAAGATAATATCTGGTCCAAGTTATAATGCATATTGCAAAAGATAGAAAAACATAAAGTTATGAGGCTGCAGAAGTCATAAGCACAAATAGGATGATGAACATCAGGAAAAGGAAATTTATTCATGTTTTCTACAATTTTAGAGCAAGAGAGGCAAATCCAAAATAAATATTTATTCATGTTTTGTACAATTTATAATATTAGTATCCAAGACAAAGGTCAATGAGTCGTGACAAACAGAGAGATCTACCATTCCACGAACTTCAAATTCACGTTCAGTTATTTAGTTTAAGAAGTCTACGGGACCTTCTTTCTCAAATTATTTTAATACCAAAAAATTGATGTTGGTTTTTTAACATGGTTATGCCCTAAGCTCAATTTCTGGAGGACAAAGTATTCAAAAGTTGGACGCTTTGGCGCAAAACAAAGTGAACGCTACCATGCACAGGGATTCAAGGTTGATAAGAGTGCAACAATAGTAATGGGGTAACCTATAGGTGGGAATCCGTTGAGTCCACATGCTCGTCCAAGTTTCTAGCATAGTGCAAAAGATGCAAAAACATAAAGTTATGAGGCTGCAAAAGTCATAAGCACATATGGGATGGTGAACATCAGGAAAAAGAAAAAACAATGAAGACCACATCAGTAAAAAACCAAACTAGAAGCCTAGTATGTAGGCTAAGTTTCTCATTGACTGCCAATGAAAAGTGTTATGTACTTGTTACTGTCTCCTCCAATTTTTCAAGATCTTCATCTTGTTCTGCTTTGAATGATAGTATGTAGCTCAAATTACAAATGCATATACTCTAAACCAAGTAGCATAAAAAGTAACATGCATCCAAGTAAGAATCACATACCTTTCATAATTTGCCACTGAAAGCCAACAAGACCATGGTTGTTCAAGCCTTTGTTCTGTTCATGATGTCACCCTGCTTTATATTAGGCCCAAGCAAGCTACCTCTATTGTTGAAGCTAGAAATGTTAAGAGTAGCACCCATCTGGTTGACTTTGGAACTCAAAACAACACATACTATATATGCAATGTTTTCTAATTTGTCCCTCCCTTTTATATTACTAATAACAAGTAGCAAACAGTCAACTCGAGCTATGGTCTAAGTGGAAAAACAATTATATAATCGCCAAATTTCAAGTCCAAATCCAAATCTATTTAGTCTATAACCACGAAGTTTATATATGACCTGGTAGTACATTATTGTAAAAGTTTGGTCCTATCTACTCCAAAAAGGAAAACAAAAGTAATATTCCAGGTATTTTACAATGCCAATGAAACCTCAAATCTTTCGAGTCAAACTGGCTACCATATATGAGATAACTATTTAAAATAAACTTGCAACTCCTAAGCTCCTAATACAAATATGTCATGTTAATCTTTATAAAAACATGTATAAGAAGGAAAAAAAACGGATATAAAATGAGACAATTTCACACCATATGTACTGCATTTTCAAGTGGTACTGAAAATATATGAACACTTTAAAAAAAAATTCAACTTGGTTTAATGACATACCTGACTATGTAACCCACCGTCTGTCCCATTTATCAAATACCAAACACGAGCTGAAAGTTCTGCCAAACACGACATGATAAGAATTGAGAGTTACAGAAAACAAATAATTTTTCTATAAATTTTTATGGATGAGCTTTCCCAAGGCCCCTATTGCTTAGCTAGATAAAAATTCCAGAAATATATTTTTGGGAAAAGATCATTGGCTCAATAGTCTTGACTTATGTTTATGAAGCTTTAAGTAAATTCATCACATATTTTCCATTAGCTACAAAAAGGAAAATAACCAAGGAATTTATTCTTAAGTAAGAAATTTCCACCAAATAAATAGCAGGGAAACAAAACATATCCAAAAAGAATCAACAATCAAAACATCAGGGTTACTGATGGAATGGTTTGTTTGCAAGCATACAGTAAGAATGACTTCTCTAATGAAATCAACAAGTATCTCCCTACAAGCAAAAAGCCTACATTCCTCTTCCCCTACTTCCCTTCCCATCCCCTCCCTTTCAAGCTTAATTGTTGGTTTTAAATCATCACATTTAACGAAAGCTAAACTATATAATTTTAATGCTAACTAGTTTTAATAAAATAACTTATGGAATCTTTCTAAGGAAGAAACCATTGGACTTGCCCATCAACACAAAAAGAAAGAAAAGGAAACAGAACCAGTGTACCGGAGGTGCATCTAAATTATTTAAAAGTAGAACAATCAAGAAGATCCAACAAACTAAATAACGAATGACCACCCATAATAGCCATACAATCGCACAAAGTGCGCAGAAAAATCAACTCCATTACCACGACAGGTTGTTCAATGCCTTTGAATGTCCCGTAATTCCTTTCCTTCGAAATGAACCATGTGACAGAAGATGAAAAAGTAGGACATGCACTTCCTTCAAAAAGCAAACTTCTCATGTGTCATCAAAATTAAAAGACCTCAAAAATGGTGACAAGCCAATAGTATGATAAAAAACATTGTGGTCAATTTTTCCTCGAATTCCGCAGCTCCTTTTATATATATAAGTTGAAACTCTGTGGCGTTTCTTTTCTTATTAACCGGTTTGATTAAAAGTGCTCAATATATGATCTGCGTTGTAGATAGGCAGGAGATACAATGACTAGGAATGACAAATATTAAATATTTTTTATTCGCTGGCTTCTCCTATTTACATCCTAATCAAGCAAGAACTAGCACATACTCAGTTACAACTCGTCTTCTGCAAGGGGAGACAGTACAGAAGACATGTATAATGATGTCCACCAGCATTGCTGCCCATAATCATTTCGCTAGGTAAAAACTTACCATAGCCTGGGATACATGAAAGAAAAGAATAAAAAATTGCAACATCTCACCCAACATATTATTAAATGTGACAAAAATTTCAATTGTGTAGCGTCATTTATAAAAAATGATCACCCTATAGAGGAGCCTGGAATTAAACATGAGGCAACTGCTAAGAGTTGTTAGTGAGGAAAATAAAATCAACTCACATTTTTGCACAGAAATGTTACTTTGCAGGATTTCTTTGGCGACTGTAATTCAACCTCAAAGAAAGAATTTTCACCGAATGAACTGCTGAAACAAATGAAAAAAGGGATCTGCAAACAGTTTTAACATTTCACACTTTGGAAACCAGTATGAAGGATCGTAGTAACATATAATACCAAAAAAAAATAACATTGAAATTTAAATAAGTCAAGTTTGCTCCCAAAACCAACAAAAGATCAAATCATAACTAAATTAGTTTGACTAAAAAAAATAAATAGTCAAATATGGTCCCGCAACAAAACAAAACAAATGTCAATTTCATCACTACACAAGAATTATGAAGACAAGAACCGACTTTAGTTTACACTACACAAGATAATAAAGATGTGCTTATGATAAAATATTTATAAAGCTTTTAAAGGATATCTTATGATAAAAAGATAAGAGCAAATTAAAACACAATAACATAGATGGAGGAGAGCTGGAGGGAAACTATTCTTTTAAAAATTGACCCAAAAAACCAGCCCAAAAATTACAATCATTATGCTGATAAAACTTGTATGGAATTCCTATGGAAAGTCTTACTTAATAAGGGGATAAAATGACAAAATAACAAGGGCAGAAATTCTTCATCATACTATATGGCAGATAATGAATAAAAACGTTAGCAAGTACAGAAAAAAGAGGACACTTGGACAGATTGTTAGCAACATGAAAAAAGCATGAATAGAAGTATACACAATTAGAAATGAGAGGTGTTCACCTATGGCATTCAGATCTGGATGGTTTTACCATAGCATACTTTCAAGCCGTAGGAGCATAGTGAAAAAATGACATTATGGAAAGAGAACCAAGAAATAATTGCAGAGCTGGAGGCACAGGAGAATAATTGAAACTCAGTCCCAAAAATGCAAAATATGGAAATTTAGTAGAACCCTAATAATTTCATTTTAATCCATATTTTAGGGGTCAAAATGTAACTATTAAACATTATGGAAAGAGTAACAAGAAATAATTGCAGAGCTGGAGGCACAGGAGAATAATTGAAACTTAGTCCCAAAAATGCAAAATTTGGTAATTTAGTAGAACCCTGATAATTTCAGTTTAATCCATATTTTAGGAGTCAAAATGTAAAATTAAATGTTTATTGACATATTCCCCCAACCCCCACCCCCCCCCCCCCCCCGCCCGTGCGCGCGCCCACACACACACATGAATCATTTGTGAACACCTCATTCAGGCATACCACTATGTGATAGTAAACGGGATTTAAAATGTCAAAAAATTAGTCCCAAGGAATTGACAACAACAAAAGTTTAATTAAATATCAACATAAGTATTATAGAGAGAGTAAATTTATGTACTCCTCAAGCCAACAATAGTTTTAATTAAAAAGTACCAAAATAGAAAAACCATAAAAGAATAATGAGTTATATCAAGATCATTTGCCTCAGAAAAAGTTAAATGCACCAATACTAATCTCATCTGAACTTTCATCAAACGATGTCCCCATAAAATCAAATGATAAAAATTCAAGGATAGTGAAAGAGACAGTTCCTGCAACTTGCTTCAACTTATTTTTTGAGAGGGGGGGGGCTCAACAAAAAAAAAAAATGATACTACAATCAAATAAGACCTTTTAGAAAAAATACAAAGATAGCTATCTAATATAAATATTAGTGTATTACCATCACTTTTAAGTTGGTGGAGATATCTGGAAAACCTGAAAAAGTGACTGATCCCCAAGAGAAGTAGCTATCTTACGTTGAAGCATAGAAGGCCATCCAGAATTGGGCTGACAATCGATGAACCAAGATGACATATTTGTAATCAAAACATTGACCAAGAATCATTATCTATGATGGAAAAAAGAAAAAAAAAATTAACTAAAAGAATTATTCTAAAACCTGATCAGCAATTAAACCCGTGACCCTAATTAAAGAGAAACATAAGCTGCTCGTTCAAACAGAAAGATAACAAGAAGATATGTTCAGAGTCAAATGGAACTCAGCCTGTGTGATATTCTTAGTGTCCGAATATTTCTACACAGCTGGTACCAAGCCCAAAGAAAAGTGGTGGGTGCGGTAAATTGATAGCTCGCATAAAACTAGTCACAATGCATGAATGAGAATCCTTGCACAAATGAGACAGTGATTTAACTCAAGAGAGTATAACCTTCAATACGATATAATGATAGGAAAAGACATATTTAGTCAACCATGAATAGTTGGGATTAAGACTTAGTCAAGTTGAGTTCAACTGAAATTATAATAAAATGACATCAGTCAAGTGGCATAAGCAGAATTCCAAGACTATAAGCAAGTAAGCAAAAAAAATTCATCATCATTAGTATCTTCAGTAATATTGAGAACAACCTTGTCAAAGTAAAGCCAAGCTATCAACTCAACACATTCATTATACAAACTGGCCACAACCGAAAATAGAGGACATTAGGTGCCCAATTCTAGAAGAAATACTATCACATAACAGAAGATAGGACAGAATTAGTTCTTTGGAAATTCAAGCATTCCAACACACTCAATCAGTCAAGAACAGCCAACCAGACAAAAAGACGAGGACCCAATGAATATCAGATAAGATGCAGATTGGATTATGGAAGAAGAATTGGCCAAAAGAAGATCTGACGGATTTTTTTTCTAAATAACCAAATCCCTCAAACAATTTCATTAGTTAGCAATGTTTCAAAACAATTTGACAATCTAACAAATCGAGTCCGTGGGACTCGATTTTGCTCTTTGAAATCGAGTGTTTTAAACTCGAGTTTCATATTCCTTGCTCTTTCATTTTCCCTGCGTTCTTCCTTCTTCCTTCTTCATTTTCCTTCGTTGTTCGTTCACAAATTCACAGGCAGAGATCACAAAGAAGAAAGCAAATCAACAAAGAAGAAGGAAACAACAAACTCAGATCAATCAAAAACAACGAACCCACTCCTCTGCTATCTGAACTTCCGTGGCCGAGCTCCTCGGCTCTTCCTGCGACGATCATCGCCACCATCGGTAGTGTTCTGATCTCATGGGTGGGTGTGGTTTGGGTGTGATCTCTCAACCCGAACCAAAACCATTTTTGTGATTTGTGGGTTTGTTCCTAAAGTGGGTGTGGTTTCTGCCATGGGTGGGTGTTTTTGGATTTGTGGGTTTGTTCTTGAGAACGAAGAACAAAGGAAAACGAAGGAAGGGAAAACGAAAGAGCAAGGAACTCGAGTTTAAAACACTCGGTTTCGTGCAAAATCGAGTCTCACAGTCTCGATTTGTTAGATTGCCAAATTGTTTTGAAACATTGCTAACTAATGAAATTGTTTGAGGGATTTGGTTATTTAGAAAAAAAATCCAGATCTGACCAACTCCTTTCAATAGATTTACATTGCTCAAAGAAACCTGCTTCCTCAATTAAAAGATCACATACACATCTAGGGGTGTTCACCAAACCGCATAAGTCGCACAAACCAATAAAACCACACCAAAACCGCCCGCAAAATAGCATAACCACACTGCACCCTCTCTATATATTAATATATTTAATTATTTTTAATATTAAATATATTATTAATAGTTTAATAACCCTAGTTTTAAAAAAAAAAAAAAAAAGTTTGATAACCCTAGCAAGTGTTGATTAAGAAAGCCAGCCCAAAATTTGAAATATATACCAATTTCAAATCATTAAAACGGCATTTTATACACCGCACCGCATATGTGACCGCAAAAATGAGTGCGGTGCGGTTATGGTTTTAGCTAAACTTTAAACCGCACCACACCACACTGCACATGTGATAGCAAAAATAAGGTGCGGTGCAGTTATGATTTTAGCTAAACCGTACCGCAAAGTGCGGTGCTAAAAATGACCCAAAACCGCACCGTACCGCAAACACTCCTTGAAGACGAATACACAAACATACACACATACAGGTATTGAAGAAATTTATGAAAATATTAAAAGTTTAGTAAAAAGGTTAAACATATCAAAATAAAATAAACAGCTAACTTCTTGTTCATGACGCTTATTCAATCTTTAAAGGGTTTTGTTGCGTGCAAACAAAAAAAAAAATTAATATCTTCTCTAACTTTTTTTTTTGTATCCTCTTTTACAAAAGGAAAAAAAAAACACTCAAAAACAAAATTTGAATTATAGAAAAATCAACAAGTCATATAATTCTACAAAATATAAAATAAAGTTAAATACTTACCAAAAAAAAAAAACTAACTACTAAGTACGGATTTAGATTAGTTATCAGTTAGCAAGTGGAGACTCACACCATAGATAACATCTAGTTTGGTAAGTTTTTAGAGCAAGAGAGGTAAATTCAAAATAAAAAAAATTATTCATGCTCTATACAATTTCTAATATAAGTATCCAAGACAAATGTCAATGAGTCATGACAAACGACGAGATCTACCACTCCAGGAACTTCAAATTCATGTTCAGTTATTTAGTTTAAGAAGTCTACAGAACCTATTTTCTCAAATTATTCTAACATCAAAAAAATAAATGTTGGTTTTTTAAAATGGTTATCCCCTACACTCAAGTTCTGGAGGTCAAAGTGTCAAAAATTTGGATGCTTTGGAACAAAACAAAGTGAACGCTGCCATGCACAAGGATTCAAGGTTGATAAGAGTGCAACAATAGTAATGGTGTAACCTGTAGGTGGGAATCTGTTGAGTCTAAGTTATCCAGCATATCGCAAAAGATGGAATAACATAAAGCTATGAGGCTGCAGAAGTCATAACCACAAATAGGATGGTGAACATCAGGAAAAAGAAAAACAAATGGAGACCATATCAGTTAAAGACCCAACCAGAAGTAGTATGTAGGTGAAGTTTCTCACCGACTGCCAATGCAATGTGTTTTGTACTTGTTACTGTCTCCTCCAATTTTTCAAGATCTTCATCTTGTTCTACCTTAATTGATAGTATGTAACTCAGATTACAAATGTATATACTCTAATCCAAGTAGCATAAGCCAACAAGACCATGGTTGTTCAAGCCATTTGTTCTGTTCATGATGTCATACTGCTTTATATTAGGCCCAAGCAAGCTATCTCTATTGTTGAAGCTCGACATGTTAAGACTAGCAACCATCTGGTTGACTTTGGAACCCAAACTTTTTAACGTGTCCTGATGTCGATTCATCTCTTTCAGGTTCTATTCATCAGAAGAGGCAAGCATTAATGAGGATGTCAGGATAATGGTTAGGGCTTTAATGAGGTTGACAGGATAATGGCTAAGTGATGAATTCACTCCTCCCTAAAAACTTAAACAATTGGGAAAATCAGTATTCATCTTAATATCAAAGAAAATGGTCCTAAACTCAAATTCTATCTCCACTCAACCTCCCATTTTAAAATTTTCAAATTCCCACACGTTGGACCTCAAGACTTTGGGCCCACACAAGCAGGGGGGTGTTAGGATAATGGTTAAGTGATTCTTTTCTATCAATTTAAGCTTTTAGGAGAATCAGTAATTAATCAAAGGACAAGGTGAAAACAGTAAAAGAACAATTTGAATCTCATAAAAAAGAAGGTAACTGTTGCTTTATAAAAATTACTTACCTACAATTACATGTTGCACAGATTTGACTATCATATGAATATAAATTAAAACCAAAAATCCTAAACCACTCCATCTCTAGTAAATTTTCAAGACTTTAAATACTAAGGTGAAGTCAGACTTTAAAACCTGATACCAGGAAATATGAATTTTGATGCAACGCTGGAGAAACAGCACATAACAACCAATCGTAGGAATGCATCATGTGGACAACAACAGCATGTATGCAAGGACATACAACAAGAGCAAGAGATGTCCTGCAGTCCATCACGAGATTGGAATTAAAACTTTTAAATACACTAACCAAAGCAAGCAAATAACAAATTCAATATCCCTTTCTAAGTGATGGTCATATGCCAATACTTAGAAAAACAAAGTATTTAAAACTGATGCAAGATAATATAGAGAAAAACAAAACAGTAATTTATTGTTCCAGAGACAAGATCTTCACCTTATCATGTAATTGAATCAATAAAGCTTATTTCACTTTAAAAAATCAATTGTCTTAAGTTTTCCAAGTTGCAAAATTGATTATAAAAATAAAATTAAAAAAGGTTCAGAAAATTTACAGCACAATTGCATTCACAAATAAAGTTGCTAAAAGGAAGTCAACACAAGTATAATCCAGTTTACCAACTCCACTTTGCAGGATTTCTTTGGTGCCTGTCATTAAATGAAACAGAAACTTCAATCGTGTAGCGTCATTTATAAAAAAATCATCACTTTATGGAGGAGCCTGGAATTAAACATTAGGGAACTGCTAAGAGTTAATAAGGAAAAAAAAAATCAACTCATTTTGAGCAGAAAAGTTACTTTGCAGGATTTCTTTGGTGACTGTAATTCAACCTCAAAGAAAGAATTTTCACCGAATGAACAGCTCAAACAAATGAAAAATGGGATCTGCTAACAGTTTAACATTTCACACTTTAAAAGCATAGAAGCAAAAACAAAGTAATGTTTTATCTAACAGTACCACTAAAAGAGAAACGTAACTATATGCCAGAAAATCTAAGCACATTCCACTAAATGAAATCCAAATAGATAACTCCTAGTCTTTATCCACTTTCGTTTTTTTTTTTTTTTCTTCATTATCTAAATTTATCAAACTTGTAAACTTTTTTCTTAAAAGTAAATGTTCATTTCATTTCTAATGAGATACGAGATATTAAACTAAGTTAAAATCTCCACATCAATAGCCAAACACTCCAGGATGAAAACTAATCTCACCAGCAGATTCAATAAGCATCTAAAAAGTCTCTTTACATGGAAAAATCTCATACAAGAATCTACCCTTGGTAATAAATAAAGTCTCTGCTAAAAATATATCATCAAGAAACAAATTCAACGCTGAGAAAAAATATCCCAAACAATCCATTAATCCAGTCTGCAGTATAAACTATTTATGTAGCAAATATATTAACACATATAATCTCTAATTAATATTCAAAATAGGTATTAACTTCTGCACACAAAAAACCAATGAATCTTAAACCAACTATAGAGCTGTAACCGACCAATTGAGATTGACCACATTTATTCTTCTTCACCATTCTATCCTATATAGCTGGGTTAATCAACAGTAATGTCGATTTTCATTAAATCGACAATACAGTCGATAAACCCAACCATATAGTTTCACAAAATCCCCAAATTTTTCCCTAAGTGAGAATCATATGATGAAATTGACATAGAAAAGTGTATAAACCTTTTTATCAGCACTATCATTATCTCGAGTTGAAACTTTACATAGACTACAACACCGACCTTCGGTCTTAACCCTCGTTGACTTCGCTTTCTCTACAAACCCACTCAATAAAAATCAAAATCAACCACATAATAAAACAACAAAAACACTTTCATTCATACAGAAATTTATACATACACATGGCATACAAGATATAAAAGGGGAAAATAAATAAATACCGAGCAAAGAATCAAAATCATTGGGAATATTATCGTCATCTTCATTGACTATCGATGGCTTTGCTTCTCCTACTTCTATACAGTAAACTACTCAACATTTACTCTAAAACATTTCAAAAATATTTATGGGAAAAAAGTGAGGAGAGAGAAAGAGAGGAGTACCGACTACCGAGTGGAGGAGAATCGAAATCGATGATCCCTGAGAATTGGGGAATACCATCATCCTCTGCAAGAGACACAATATTCAATAATCAGGGTAAATTTTGAATAATTTATTAGAGAGAGAGAGTGAGAGAGAGATGAAGGAGTGAGTATCAAAAGAGAGCTTGGAGGAGCAGAGAGGCCTTTGAGAAGACAGTAATGGCGATCATTGAGGCTCAGTGGTATCTTCCTGTGCCCTTCCTGTCCGCCATTTTCGAAGCAGAGAAGAGAAGCAAAGGAATATAAAAGCAAATTCTGTGTCTTTTGAAAATGTACTTTCTGACGAGTGTTACTTATACTAGATAGAAATATCAGTTAAGGATATAAGAATAGTGAGCATGTTAAAGGCAGAAGAACAAGTCACAAGAGAATCTGTAGAAGTTAAAATGAGAGAACACTATACAAACCTGTGTCAAGATATTCTCAATTAGACCTTTAAGGCCTGCATCAAAAGATCCAACAGTATAAATAAATGCGCTTGTATCTAAATTTAAAATAAAAACAATATGGCTGTTGAAATGGATCTCCAAGAATGCAATATAGGCTTCAGCCAGCTGGAAAGAAACAAAGAGAAAGGACAAGAAAAGATTAGATCTGCGTGAAACATGAATAATAAGAATGTTCTAAAATGGCCACTGAACATTCTGTACATGATGTCAACTTTGACCAAGTGCATGCAAAATTTGTTGTCAAGACTTTTAACCTTAAACAATCCTTATAATCAGGCAATTCAAATAATTCTTTCACTTATCCAGCTGAGGAAGGAGATAACATAAGATAGAAAGCACACATACTAAAGCATCATTACTAAATGATCTACATTCATGACTCATAAATGCACCGTTCATTCAGTAAGATGAGATCAGGCATGTTACTATGAGTATCCCTTAAGGACGTCTTGCTCTTAGGGTCACTCTCAGCAAATTTCTTTTTTGATAAGTCACTCAGAAAATTCCAGGCCCTATACAGCCTCCATTAGTCAGGCCATGCTTCAAATGATCATAATCTGTTCAATTATAAGCTAAAAGCAACCCCCTTCACCTATAAATAGCTGCACAGCAAGTTTAATTAGGATCTTTTCTTCAGTAATTCAGTATTTTGAGGGGTCTAAGAGAATGTACCAGATCTTGAATCATACTCTGAAGAAGATTAAGTCCATGGAATCATTAATGCATCTCTTTGAGTACCTTATGACTGACACCAATACTTATAAAGTCTTTCAGAACTTCTTCACGTCCTCATTGAGCTACTTCATTCTCTGCAATCATTACTCCTTATCATGCCCCTTCCCAAAACCCATGTTCTTCCCCACAACAATCGTTAGCACTAAGAATTCAATTGGGCATCTTTCCTTTCATTCCCTACTTATTTTCTGGTCACTACAATCTTCCTATGCTATGGGTTTCCATGCACTCTATCCTATCAACTAAAAAGTCTAAAATTTGGAACGGGTTAATCTTCTTCCATTCAAAATTATACATTGTTCAGGGCCCTGTGTGCAGGTTGGTTCAAGTTTAGTATGAATTTGTAATTAAAAAAGATTAACAATGAAATATCTCAGTGATGCAGGGAGATCAAACATTGAATGGAAGTGACCAGTAGGAATAGTTCTCTCAAAAACACAAACACATCACTGAAATCCTAAAGGAACAATATAACTAAAAGCTAAAGTTTATACCTTTCAAAATTTCAATAGATCAGCCAAAGGAATAGACAATATCATTCGGAGAGCAACGTCTAGAGCATCAGCAAGAGATCTATCACCATAAAGCTCAAGCACACCAAAGTTCACAAAGTTCCCAGCAAGTGCTGCCAAACAGAAATGAACCACATATAATGGTCAGCAGATCATCTTTAGCAATATAAATATACATACAGCGTAGAAATGTTTCTTTAGTCACTTTTCAATATTCTCCTGTGTCTCGTGTTGCTTGGATACAAGACATCCTTAACATATAAGACCTCCAATTATTTTAAAAACCTTGTTAAAAAACTTCATATTACAAAGAAATACAAGATGATATCAAATTTGGTTGTAAGGAAACCAGTTCAAGCTGGGCATTCAAGTATATAGCGACTTTCAAAAACATGCTTCTCCTGGTCTACAAGACCGAGAGACAGAAGAAATAATCCTCATACCTCTAGTAAGAATGGTCAAATAAATCCATACTCCCTTGTATTTGAAAGTGTACATATCTGCTGCATTGCGCAGGGGCAAAATCCTTGATACATAGGCTACAATCAGTTTGCTGACTTCTTGAAAAAGTAGTATGACATTAGGAGATTATGAATCAAAAGCCACTCTCAGATTATTCAGCACCAACTCGAATAAATTTCAACAATGGAGTTGTGACCTATACCACAGTTTTCTGTGGAAAAGTCATTGGAACAAATGAAGGAGAATTCAATTTCATCTAATTTAATATGCACTTGATGAGATGACTAGGTCAGTTTATACACCCCTGAAACTATCCAAGTAAAACTATCCTCAATCTTGAACAAACAAGAAATAGAATCTGCTTCATTTCCTCCTTCATGCTTTACACCCTCCATGACAAAAGCACCCTACCAAAAGTTCAATAGTATAAAATACATCCAGACCAAAAAACAGAGATCCCCATAAGCTTTGGAGTCGGGATGAATAATTGGTTAATGGACTACACCTTAGCCTCCTATATAGATTAATGGCCAGAAAAGTGCTTACTGTCTTATATTTTGCTCACAACTAGTCCAAAGCCCGGAAAATGAGGATCATAGTAGGTTGACAGTCAACGTAAAATGTAATCACTTTATCATGAATGGATCCTAACCTCTTTCAAGCAAACCATATTAACTTTCCCGCTACGCAAAAAATAACTTAAAAAAAAATTAAAAAAAAAAAATTTAAATCCTAGTAGGCTATTTGTCAGGATCATGAAGACCATGAACGTTATAAAAAATGTTATTATATAAAAAGTCCTATAATAACAACCTATCACAAGGAGAAAATAAATATGCCACAGGAGAATTTCATGGTATATATTTCCTAGAAGCAATCATTAAAATAAGAAGGGGAAAAAAAAAAATCAAATAAAACAAAACCAAAAAAAAAGTCATCACCTAGCATAAAAAGTTCATCGCCTATTTAATCACCTCTTTGAATCTATCACCATCAAGCCACCCAAACTTCGTAACACAACAAAGTAGTTGAATTAGGGATCCGACCACAAAAGGCTCCAACTCAGGTCCCTCTACAGGATAGAAGCCAGTCCTAGAAATTTCCTCCATAAGATATACAAATGCATAAATATCCACAAGCAAACAAGAATATTACAAATATCAAGACAAAGCTGCACAAAAAAACCAATAAATCTTAAACCAACTATAGATGTTTAACCAATTAATCAAGATTGCCCACACGTATTCTTCTTCACTTTTCTATCTATGAGATAAGACTATCACATTCACAACAAAAATCGACAACACAGTTGATAAATCCAACCATGTAGATTATTGATTAATGGAACCACATGATTGAATTCAATCGAATACCTAGGTACTATCCTCACAAATGTGTATTGTGCCCTAAGTGAGAATCATATAACATGTAAAAGAATATGCAATTCTAGCCTATAGAAATCATATAGTATCAGCATTACACAGTTGATGAAACAGAATTAGCAAATACATTGAGTGCGATAAAAAAATTTGTGAAAATTACACCAAACACAATCAAAGAACCGAGATAGAATTATCAGTTCGGGATTCAAATTCGCTAATCAGAACGACGCTTTCTTACTTGTAAAACGCGCATGCTCTATATTCAAAATTAAAAAGGAAGCGTTCTAAGGGGGAGAGAGAGAGAGAGTGAGTATAAATAAATAACGAAGCAGATAACAAGCTTGTAAGTTTTATGGTTACCCTCACAAACCATAGAATCTATGCTGAAGATGCCCTTTAAGATTAACCCCTCTACTCTCTCTTTTTTTCTTGAATAAACCCTCAGTAATTATTTTCATCATCTCGATAAAATATAAATAAATATAAAAAAAATTATATAATTTTACTATGAATGAAATTTACTAAAATATTAAAAGTTTAGTAAAAAGGATAAACATATCAAAAAAAAAAAAAATTCCTCACTTATTGTCCTTATGACGCATATTCAGTCTTTAATGGATTTTTTAATGTGCAAAAAAAAAATTAACATTTTTTCTAACTATTTTTTTGTAATATTTTTTTAAAAAGATAAAAAAAGGAAACACTCAAAAATAAAACTTGAATTATACAAAAATCTATTGGCCATATAATTTTACAAAGTAAGAAAATAAAATAAATGTTATTTTGAGGGCATGCTATTTGTTAGTGACTGGAAACTCCCACCGTAGATAACATCTAGTTTGGTCAAATTTTGGAGCAAGACAGGTAAATCAAAATAAAAATTTACTCATGTTTTATACAAATTCTAATATTAGTATCCAAGGCAAAGGTCAATGAGTCTTGTCTTTCAATTTTGTTTAAGAAGTCTACAGAACCTATTTTCTCAAATTATTTTAATACCAAAAAATTGTTGTTGGTTCTTTAACATTGTTATGCCCTATGCTCAATTTCTGAAGGTCAGAGCATTAAAAAGTTGGATGCTATGGCACAAAGCAAAGTGAACACGGCCATGCACAGGGATTCAAGGTTGATAAGAGTGCAACAATAGTAATGGTGTAACCTGGAGGTGGGAATCCGTTGACTCCACATGCTGGTCCAAGTTATCATGCATATTGCAAAAGATAGAAGAACATAAACTTATGAGGCTGCAGAAGTCATAAGCACAAATAGGATGGTGAACATCAAGAAAAGGAAAAAAATGGAGAACACATCAGTAAAAGACCCAACCAGAAGCCTAGTTTGTAGGTTAAGTTCCTCATTGACAGCCAATGCAATGTGTTTTGAATTTGTTACTGTTTCCTCCAGTTTTTCAAAATCTTCTTCTGGTTCTGCTTCGAATGATAGTATGTAACACAGATTACAAATGTATATACTCTAATCCAAGAAGCATAAAAAGTAACATGCATCCAAGTAAGAATCACATACCTTTTATAATTTGCCACTAAAAGCCAACAGGACCATGCTTGTCCAAGCCAATTGTTCTATTCATTATGTCATCCTGCTTTAAATTACGCCCAAGCAAGTAATCTCTATTGTTCAAGCTGGATATATTAAAAGTTGCAGCCATCTGGTTGACTTTGGAACTCAAATGTTTTAGCATGTCTTGTCACAGATTCATCTCTCTTCCAGTTCTGTTCATCAGCAAGGGCAAGCTTTAATGAGGTTGACAGGATAATGGTTAGGGCGCTAATGAGGTTGTCAAGATAACGGTTAAGTGGTTAAGTGAGTCTTTTCTATCAATTTAAGCTTTTGGAAGAACCGGTAATTAATCAAGGTCAAGGTTGAAACAGTAAAAGAACAACTTGAATCTCATAGAAAAGAAGGTAACTGTTGCCTTATAAAAATTACTTACCTACAATTACATGTTGGACTCATTTGGTAATCGTATGAATATAAATTAAAATAAAAATCCTAAACCATTAAATCTCCAGTAAATTTTCAACACTTTAAATACTTTGGTGAACTCAGACTTTCAAACCTGATACCAGAAAACATGAATTTTGATATGACGCTGGAGGAACACCACATAAACCAACCACTGCAGGAATGCATCATGTGGACAACAACAGCACGTAGGTAAGGACTTATGACAAGAGTAAGAGATGTGCTGCAGTCCATCAAGAGCTTGGAATTAAAACTTTTAAAATACACTTACCAAAGCAAGAACATAACAAATTCTTTCTTCCTTTCTAAGAAAAAATCAAAAGGTTACCATCAAAAGAGAGCCTGCACATTGAGATATTATTGGCAACAGAATTAACATGAGGTTTTTTGGTAATAGTAAGTAGATTGTTGGGGGGGGGGGAAAGGTCATTGCAGAAAGAATGGAGGGAGTAATATAGTGATCACAGTAGTATAAGCAGTGGTGTGAATGGAGAAGGCAAGCAATAGGTGGTCAGAGTGGTTCAAAGCGTAACAGCCTTTTGCTACACAAATGTGGTTATCAGAGCAAAGATTCTAATAATGAGCAAGACAGTATAATTGGTAACATTTCCGAGACAGCATCTAACAGTTATTTTCTGCTTTCCATGGTATTTTCTGAATTCCCCTCACAGCAGAAAATAACAATTTATTTATGTTTAAATAGATGAAATCAACATCTGGAAATTTGGACAAGAGAAACTATTAAACATGCATCTCAAGGTAACAAACATACTTCAATCAATTAGTTGCGTACAAGTACCACCAGCTCAAGTTTAAAAACAGCATGCCCTCATATAGTGATAAGTACCAGTTATATCCGTCACACAGAAATGGAATGAATGTAGTTCTTCGAGGAAACAAGGCCTCCTAGATTAGAATCGTAGAGAAAGAGAGAGAGAGAGAGAGAACAACAAGGAAGAAGACAATCTGCTTAACATTTTCATTGATACCCTTCACATTCCTTTACAGCCGTTTATATACAATCACTCAGTGCAATCTGACATTCTGTTATTCCCTAACTAACTCAACTGCCCTTGGTGGTTAACAGCTAACTAACTGCTTACATCAGCTTCATTAGCACCTCCTCTAACAAACCCAACAAAAAGATGATAACTAAACCAACTAACTGATGATTGTAACTACTGCTAACTACTGCTCTACTATTGCAACTCTTATCATATAGCGTCAGTTTCTTCGATGACCAATAATGGCCAGTTTAGATTGAGAACATGCATCTCAAGCTAACAAACATACTTGAATCAACCTCTAGAAATTGCACCAATATCCGGCTAACTCTACTCCACTCACCCAAAATCCAAACTAGCCCTAACAGAACAGCAACTAGTGCATTAGTGTTCAACTATACATTAAACAGAATTCTTTTCAAACTGTGGAACCCTTACAACTTGCACCTACATTTCACGTCTTATTCTTTATTTTATTTTTTTTATCCTTAAAGATTAGCAAATGTGTGTTTCCATTAGAAACTTGGAACTATATGAAACAACTTCTTTTGAGATGTGGTTCAAGACACATTGCAGCTTATTTTCCTATAATGATACAAATTCCACTAGAAAACTTACATTGGCTGCGTATTAGAAAGCGTTGACAGAAGTAACTCCAGAGTCTCAAGTTTGGTCCTTAATATTGTCATCTTTCTTTGAGCTGTTGAGAAATGCTGCTGTATTTCTGGTCCAGATGGAGACACTGAACTACTTCCAGCAATCATACCTTTGATATCCTCAGCTAATTTTGATGATTCATTGAATCCTCGCATCCATGAATCAGAAGCAGATGTTATTGCAGTTGAACCAAAAATGCATTGTTAGGTAATTGTGAATTTAATCATTTAGCTCTACCCAAAAGCATAAATTGCTAGGTAATCATGAATTTAATCATTTAACTATTATTCTAACAATCCTCCTATGTGTGTTTAGGAGATTTTAAACTTCTTTAACTTTTTAAATGAGGTAGAGTGGAGAGTTACCATGATAAATTACCACTTGTCCTAACAACATAAGCTACTAGAAAATGAAATGTTTAGATTAATTATTTAACCATTATTCTAACAGCATGAATGTGGTCATCAAAAAAAATTCTATAAAGAAACAGAAACTAATAGCACCTTTGGTAGGAGGGACGCTATAAATAAATTTTTATTAAAATAAAGAATAGCTGCAATAATTGTAGCGAGGCCAATCATATTTTATAATATTCAAAGACCTGTTGGCTGGTGTTTCAGTCATACAAATTTGTTTCATAATACATTCTCTTTTCGAAGTCATGACACACACAACAGATTCCTAAGTGTCGTTCTAGCAATACTTAAACGATCAGTGATTAAAACAGAAGTGAAGAAAATCACCAAAGCCACAGGAACTGGTCACAAACTAGCAAGATTTTCTTTTTCTATTCTTTGCTACTCGTCTTTGGGGAGGGAGTAAAAAGACACATGGTGAAGACATTGCTGAGTCATTTACTTTAATCTCAGGAAACCCCACAAAATTAATTTGGATGGCGATGTTTCCACTGGAACTCTTATGGATATCCTCACCTATGTCATATATAATTTTGTAACAAGATAAATGTGAAATGTGTGATGTAATACAAACAAGATCAACTTTTGTTGCAAACATTGAAACTCAGAAATGGTGTTCAATAATAATCCAGAGATTAACAAATTGGCTCAATGACAGTCGTAATAAAGTATTTAAAACTAATACAACATCATATAGAGAAAAACAAAACAGTAATTCATTGGTCCAGATACAAGAGATCTTCACTGTATCATGTAATTGAATCAATACTGGTTATTTCACTTAAAAAATTCAATTAACTTAAGTTTTCAAGTTGCAAAGTTGATTTTAAAAAAAAAAAAGGTTCAAAAAATTTACAGCATAGTTGCATGCACAAATAAAGTTGAAAAAATGAAGTCAACACAAATATAATCCAGTTTACCAACTCCACCTTGCAGGATTTCTTTGGTGCCTGTCATTAAATGTGACAAAAGCTTCAATCATGTAAAGTCATTTATAAAGAACGATTGCCTTATAGTAGAACCTGGAATTAAACATTATGGAAGCACTAAGAGTTAGTAAGAAAAATAATAATAAACTCACATTTTGAAAAGAAAAGTTAATACTTTGCAGGATTCCATTGGTGACTATAATTCAGCCTCAAATAAAGAATTTCTCCAAACAAATTGGTGAAACAAATGAAAAAAGGGATCTGCTAATAGTTTAACATTTCACATGTTGAAAACCAGTATGAAAGATCGTAGTAACATATAATATAAAGACTACAACTTATAATACCACAAAAAATAACGCTGAAAATTAAATAAGTTAAGTTTGATCCCAAAACTAACAAAAGATTAAATCATATTTAAATTATTTTTTACTAAAATATATAAATAGTCAGATATGGTCCCAAAACAAAATAAAACAAATTAATCATTAAATAAAAAACAAATGTCAATTTGATCACTGCACAAGAATTACAAAGACAAAAACCAACTTTTGGTTACACTAGACAAAATGATAAAGATGTGCCTATATGAACAGATCTATTTATAAAGCTTATAGAGGATATCTTATGATAAAAAGATAAGAGCAAATTAAAACACAATAACATAGATGGAGGAGAGCAGGAGGGACACTATTCGTTTGAAACTTGACTCCAAAAAACCAGCCCAAAAATTGCAATCGTTATGCTGATAAAATTTGTATGGAATTCCTACGGAAAGTCTTTATTAATAAAGGGATAAAATGATAAAATAAAAAGGGCAGAAATTCTTCATCATACTATGTGGCAAATAGTGAATAAACACGTGAGTAAGTACAGAAAAAAGAGGACACTTGGACAGATTGTCAGCAACATGAATAGAAGTATACACAATTAGAAACGAAAGGTGTTCACCTATGGCATTCAGATCTGGATGGTTTTACTATAGCATTCTTCCAAGCTTGTTGGAGCCTAGTGAAAAATGACATTATGGATGTCTCAGTGAGCAGTATGAGTGAGTCCCCTCGACGTGAGAATCCAGAGGAGAACGCCCATGAGAAGATTCGAGGTGAGGTGAAAGTGGTCAAATCAGAGCCAAACAGTGAGGAGTTTGCAGCAGAGTCAATAGGAAGAGATCCAGCAGTAGTAGTGGTGGAGCCTTGGTTGTGATGATCCACCTCGAATTCATGCCCAAGTGGCTGCCTCAGAACAAGCAACACATCAAGCCTGGGGTTCCTAGGGTCAGCACTCCTCCTAGCTTTGGCAGTGGTTGGATGCCTCTCTCAATGGTAGGAGGGTAGTTCAAGGGCAAGGGGTCAGAGGGCAGATGGCTCGATGGGGATGAAGATGTGGCTGATGGAGCACCTGTAGAGGAGGAAGTCTATCGGAAAAAAAAACCCTGTTGTGGAGGAAGTGTTAGAGGTTACCCCTTTGAGCACCTACTGTGGATCTGAGGAGTAATCAGCCACCTCTCATGAGGAACCCTCAGAGAGGCTAATGAGAAGGATTAAGGGGTTTTAAAAAATCCTGGGGTTTATTTAAAGATGACAACAAGGAAGAAGATAAGACGTTTGCGGAAATCAAGAGAAGGTGGCAAGCTACTAGAACACAGAGAGGTTCCCTGCAGCAACACCACAGAGGTGGGGAGAGAGGAGAAAGGAAGTTGAAAAGTATGGAGTGGTCAGTGAACTATAATTCTAAGACAAGAAACAACTGAGATAGTGGTAGGATGGACAGAGCTCTACCGTCAACCTTATGAAGCTAGAAATCTTGTCATGGAATGTTCAAGGATTAAACGATTATGATCGAATGTTAAGAATCAGAAACTTCTTGAAGAAGTATAAAGGTGACAATGTGTGTTTGCAAGAAACAAAGTTGCAGATAGTTGTCAGGGCTAAGGTGAGAGGGCTCTTCAGTCAAACTTATGCAGCTAGAAATCTTGTCTTGGAATGTTCAAGGATTAAACGATTATGATCGAAGGTTATGGGTCAGAAACTCCTTGAAGAACTGGAAAGGTGATAATGTGTGTTTGCAAGAAACGAAATTGGACCTATGGTGAGAAGTGTATGGGGTAGTACTTTTGTTGATTGGGCCGTGTCAGAGGTAGAATATCCATGGAGAATATCCATGTACGCGTCCATGTCCAGATTAAATAGGTCACTACATAGTCCAATAATAATTAGAGAACATCCATGTCCAGATTGGATTGGATTTTGATTTCCACTTGTTGGGAAGAGCATTTTTCCAAGATCCCACAAAGTTGTTTGCCTCAGACCATCTTGGATCATTTTCCTATTCTTTTTGATGGAGGTAAGACTCATTTCAAATTAGAAAAGAAGTGCTTATAGGCAAAGGACATGGCGGAGAGTTATACCTTTCAAGGCACACCTAGTTTCATTCTAGCCCAAAAACATCGAGCTTTGAAGAAAGATTTGAAGTGGAATAGGAAGGAGATGGGGGACGTTGGACACAAAAAAGAAAGAGCTAAAGAAATAATTGCAGAGCTGGAGGCACAGGAGGAGAATAACTGAAATATAATCCCAAAAATGCAAAATTTTATAATTTGATAGAATCCTAAAAATTTTATTTTAATCCATATTTTAGGCGTCGAAATGTAAAAATTAAAAGTTCATTGATATATCCCCTGCACATGAATCATCTGTGAACACCTCATTCAGGCATACCACTATGTAATAATAGTAAATGGGACTTAAAATGTCAAAAAGATTAGTCCCAAAAAACAAACAACAACAAAATTTTAATTACAAATCAAAAAAAGTATTATAAGAAAAGTAAATTTAGATACAGCAACAGGGCACAGCGTAAAGAACTTTGACAGCTTTAAAATAATTATTAAGAAAAAAGTTATCTTACAAAAGGGATATAATAAATACAAACCTCTTTCAAAAAATGGCTATGAGTGATTGCAAAAAAATCAAAAAATACTTAAAATGTCTAAAAGATTAGTCCCAACAAACAAACAACAATAAAATTTTAATTACAAATCAAAAAAAGTATTATAAGAAAAGTAAATTTAGATACAGCAACAGGGTACAGCGTAAAGAACTTTGACAGCTTTAAAATAATTATTAAGAAAAAGCTTATCTGACAAAAGGGATATAATAAATACAAACCTCTTTCGAAAAATGGCTATGAGTGATTGCAAAAAAATCAAAAAAATATTTGACGCATTGAGGGATACTGAATAACTAACCTACAAGAAATTGGAATATGCACTCCGCAAGGCAACAATAGTTTCAACTAAAAAAATACCAAAATAGAAAAACCATAAAAACGTTAATGAGTCATATCAAAAACATTAGCCGCAAAAAAAGTAAAATGAACCTATACCAGACCAATCTCATCTGAACTTTCATCAAACGCTGTCCCCATCAAATCAAATGATAAAAATTCAAGGATAGTGAAAGAGACAATACCTGCAACTTGCTTCCAGCTTTTTTTTTTTTGAGATGGTTGGGGGGGGGTCACCAACAAAAAAAAATTCATATTCAATAAAATAAAACATTTTAAAGGAAAAAAGAATACGAAGATAACATTCTAATATAAAGATCAATGTATTACCATCACTATAAGTTGGTGCAATGAAGTTAGAGATATCTGGAAAACCTGAAAAGTGACTGATCCTTGATAGAAATAGCTATCTTACGTTGAAGCATAGAAGGCAATCTGGAATTGGGCTGACAAATGATGAACCAAGATGACATATTTGTAATCAAAACATTGACCAAGAATCAGTATCTATTATGGAAAAAAAAAAAAAAAAAAAATTATAACTAAAATAATTTATACTAAACCACGATCAGCAATTAAACCCATGACCCTAATTAAAGAGAAACACAAGCTGCTTGTTCAAACAGAAAAATAACAAGAAGATACGTTCAAAGTCAAATGGGACTATGCCTGTGTGATATTCCTAGTGTCCTAATCTTTATGCACAGAAGGTACCAAGACCAAAGAAAAGTGGTGGGTGTGGTAAATTGATAGCTAGCATAAAACAAGTCACAATGCATGAATGAGAATCCTTGCACAAATGAGAGAGTGATTTAACTCAAGAGAGTATAACCTTCAATACGATATATGATAGGAAAAGTTGGGATTAATACTTGGTCAAATTGAGTTGAACTGAAACAATAATAAAATGACATCATTCAAGTGGTATAAACGGAATATCAAGACTATAAGCAAGTAAGCAACCAAAATTCATCTTCATTATTATTTACCATAATATTCAGAACAACCTTGTCAAAGTAAAGCCCAGCTATCACCTCAACACATTCATTTTACAAACTGGATACAACTGAAAATAGAGGACATTTAGAGCCCAATTCTAGAAGAAAACTTAACATAACAGAAGATAGGACAGAATTAGTTCTTTGGAAATTCAAGCATTCCTACACTCTCAATCAGTCAAGAACAGCCAACCAGTCGAAAAGACAAGGACCCAATGAATATCAGATAAGATGCAGATTAGATTATGGAAGAAGAATCGGCCAAAAGAGGATATGACCAACTCCTTTCAATAGATTTACATTGCTCAAAGCAACCTGCTTCCCCAATTAAAAGATCACATACATACCTATGCTTGCAAACGAATACACATACATACACACATAAAGGTATTGAATAAATTTATTAAAATATTAAGAGTTTAGTAAAAAGGTTAAACATATCAAAATAAAATAAACTGCTAACTTCTTGTTCATATTACGCTTATTCAATCTTTAATGGGTTTTGTCGCATGCAAACAAAAAAAAAAATTAATATTTTCTCATACTTTTTTTTGTACCCTTTTTTAAAAAAAAAAAACTCAAAAACAAATTTTGAATTATACATAAATCTACTAGTCATATAATTCTACAAAATATAAAATAAAGTTAAATCACTTACAAAAAAAAAACAACTAACTACTAAGTATGGATTTAGATTAGTTATTTGTTAGTGAGTGGAGACTCACACCTTAGATAACATCTAGTTTGGTCAAATTTTAGAACAAGAGAGGTAAATTCAAAATAAAAATTTAATCACGTTTTATACAATTTCTAATATTAGTACCCAAGACAAAGGTCAATACGTCGTGACAAACGAAGAGATCTACAATTCCTGGAACTTCAAATTCATGTTCGGTTATTTAGTTTAAGAAGTCTACAGAACCTATTTTCTCAAATTATTTTAATACCAAAAAAATTGATGTTGGTTTTTTAACATGGATATGCCCTAAGCTTAATTTCGGGAGGTCAAAGTATTAAAATGTTGGATCGAAAAACAAAGTGAACGCAGCCATGCATATGGATTCAAGGTAGATAAGAGTGTAATAATAGAAATGGAGTAACCTGTGTAGGTGGGAATCCGTTGAGTCCACATGCTGGTCCAAGTTATCCTACATATTGCAAAAGATGTAAAACATAAAGATATGAGGCTGCAAAAGTCATAAGCACAAATAGGATGGTGAACATCAGGAAAAAGGAAGAAAAAATGGAGAACACATCAGTAAAAGATGCAACCAGAAGGCTAGTATGTAGGTTAAGTTTCTCATTGACTGCCAATGCAATGTGTTTTGTACTTGTTATTGTCTCCTCCAATTTTTCAAGATCTTCATCTTGTTCTGCTTTGAATGACAGTATCTAACTCAGATTACAAATGCATATACTCTAATCCAAGTAGCATAAAAAGTAACATGCATACAAGTAAGAATCAGAGACCTTGCATAATTTGCAACTAAAAACCAACAAGACCATGGTTTTTCAAGCCATTTGTTCAGCTTATGATGTCACCCTGCTTTATATTAGGCCCAAGCAAGCTATCTCTATTGTTGAAGCTGGAGAAGTTAGGAGCAGCAGCCATCTGGTTGACTTTGGAACCCAAATTTTTTAACCTATCCTGACGTTGAATCATCCCTTTCCGGTACTGTTCATCAGCAGAGGCAAGCTTTAATGAGGAGGTCAGGATAATAGTTAGGGCTTTATTGAGGTTGTTAGGATAATGGTTAATTGATTAAATTCACTCCTTCCTAACAACTTAAAGTTTTGGGAAAATCAGTAATTCATCTTAATATCAAAGAAAATGGACCTAAATTCAAATTCTATCTCCACTGTACATCCCATTTTAAAATTTCAAATGTCCCACATATTGGACCTCAAGACTTTGGGCCCACACATAGGGAAGAGTGTTAGGATAATGGTTAAGTGATTCTTTTCTACCAATAAGTTTTTGGGAGAATCAGTAATTAATCAAAGGACAAGGTGAAAATAGTAAAAGAACAATTTGAATCTCAAAGAAAAGAAGATAACTATTACTTTATAAAAATTACTTACCTAAAATTACATGTGGCACCGATTTGGCTATCATATGAATATAAATTAAAACCAAAAATCCTAAACCACTCCACCTCCAGTAAATTTTCAACACTTTAAATACTTTGGTGAAGTCAGACTATAAAACCTGATACCAAAAAATATGAATTTTGATGCGAAGCAGGGAAAACACCACATAACAAGCAACCACAGCAGGAATGCATCATGTAGACAACAACAGCATGTATGCAAGGACATACGACAAGAGCAAGAGATGTCCTGCAGTCCATCAAGAGCTTGGAATTAAAACATTTAAATACACTTACAAAAGCAATAAAATAACAACTTCTTTCTCCCTTTCTAAGTATTGGTCATATGCAAATACTTAGAGAAACAAAGTATTTAAAACAGATGCAAATAATATAGAGAAAAAAAAAATAAAAATAAAAATAATTAAAGTTGGAAAAGTTGATTATAAAAATAAAATATAAAAAAAAGTTCAAAAAATTTACAGCACAATTGCGTTCATAATTAAAGTTGAAAAAACAAAGTCAACACAAGTATAATCCAGTTTACCAACTCCACCTTGCCGGATTTCTTTGGTGCCTATCATTAAATGAGACAAAGACATCAATCACGTAGCATCATTTATCAAAAAAGATCACCTTATAGAGGAGCCTGGAATCAAACATTAGGGAACTGCTAAGAGTTAGTAAGGAAAAAAAAATCAACTTACATTTTGAGCAGAAAAGTTTCCTTGCAGGATTTCTTTGGTGACAATAATTCAACCTCAAATACACTTACCAAAGCAATAAAATAACAACTTCTGTCTGCCTTTCTAAGTATTGGTCATATGCAAATACTTAGAGAAACAAAGTATTTAAAACAGATGCAAAGTAATATAGAGAAAAAAAAAAAAAACAAAAAAACTGTAATTAATTGGTCCAGATACAAGAGATTTTCACCTCATCATGTAATTGAATCAATAAAGGTTATTTCACTTAAAAAATCAATTGTCTTAAGTTTACCAAGTTGGAAAGTTGATTATAAAAATAAAATTAAAAAAAAAAAAGTTCAGAAAATTTAAAGCACAATTGCATTCATGATTAAAGTTGAAAAAACAAAGTCAACACAAGTATAATCCAGTTTACCAACTCCACTTTGCCGGATTTCTTTGGTGACTATCATTAAATGAGACAAAGACATCAATCATGTAGCGTCATTTATAAAAAAAGATCACCTTATAAAGGAGCCTGGAATCAAATATTCGGGAACTGCTAAGATTTAGTAAGGAAAAAAAAATCAACTCACATTTTGAGCAGAAAAGTTTCTCTGCAGGATTTCTTTGGTGACAATAATTCAACCTCAAAGATAGAATTTTCACCGAATGAACTGCTGAAAAAAATTAAAAATGGGATCTGCTAACTGTTTTAACATTTCACACTTCGGAAACCAGTATGAAAGATCGTAGTAACATATAATATAAAGACTATAACTTATAATACAACAAAAAAAAAAAAAAACTAAAATTTAAATAAGTTAAGTTTGCTCCCAAAACTAACAAAAGATTAAATCATAACTAAATTATTTTTACTAAAAAATATAAGTAGTCAGATATGGTCCCCCAACAAAACAAAACAAATTAATCATTAATTTAAAAACAAATGTCAATTTGATCACTACACAAGAATTATGAAGACAAGAACCAACTTTAGGTTACACTAAACAAAATAATAAAGATTTGCTTATGATAAAATATTTAAAAAGCATTTAGAGGATATCTTATAATAAAAAGATAAGAGCAAATTAAAACACAATAACATAGATGGAGGAGAGCGGGAGGCTAACTATTCTTTTAAAATTCGACTCTAAAAAACCAGCCCAAAAATTGCTATCGTTATGCTGATAAAACTTGTCTGGAATTCCAATGGAAAGTCCTACTAAATAAAGGTACAAAATGACAAAATAACACGGGCAGAAATTCTTCATCATACTATATGACAGATAGTGAATAAAAACGTTAGCGAGTACAGAACAAAAAGGACACTTGGACAAATTGTTAGCAACATGAAAAAAGCATCAATAGAAGCATACACAATTAGAAATGAGAGGTGTCCACCTATGGCATTCAGATCTGAATGGTTTTAATATAGCATTCTTTCAATGCTGTTGGACCATTTTGAAAAATGACATTATGGAAAGAGCAACAAGAAATAATTCCAGAGCTGGAGGCACAGGAGAATAATTAGAACTCAGTCCCAAAAATGCATAATTTGGTAATTTAGAAGAACCCTGATAATTTCATTCTAATACACATTTCAGGGGTCAAAATGTAACAAAAAAATGTTCATTGACATATCCCCCCATTCCCCCCCCCCCCCCCCCAACACATGAATCATCTTTGAACACCTCATTCAAGCAAACCACTATGTAATAGTAAATGGGATTTAAAATGTCTAAAAGATTAGTCCCAATGAATTATTAACAACAAAAGTTAAATTACATAGCAACAAAAGTATTATAATGAAAGTAAATTTAAATTACAGCAACAGCAGCATAAAGAACTTATCTCTCCAGGAGACCTTTAAAATAATTATTAAGAAAAATGTTATCATACAAAAGGGATATAAAGAATACAGACCTCTTTGAAAAATGGCTTTGAGTGATTACATAATAATCAAAAAAATATTTGAAGTGTTAAGGGATCCTGAACAACTGGCCTACAAGAAATTGGAACATGTACTCCACAAGGCAACAATAGTTTTAACTAAAAAGTACCAAAATAGAAAAACCATAAACGGCTAATGAGTTATATCATGATCATTTGCCTCAATAACAGTTAAATGCACCAGTACTAATCTCATCTGAACTTTCATCAAACAATGTCCCATAAAATCAAATGATAAAAATTCAAGGATAGTGTAAGAGACAGTACCTGCAACTTGCTTCCAACTTTTTCTTTTTTCTTGAGATTTGGGGGTGGGGGGGTGGAGTGATCAACAAAAAAAAAAAAAATGACATTCAATCAAATAAAACTTTTTAAAGAAAAAAAATACGAAGATAACATTCAAATATAAAAATCAGTGTATTACCATCACTTTAAGTTGGTGCAATGAAGTTAGAGATATCTGGAAAACCTGAAAAAGTGACTAATCCTTTATAGAAATAGCTATCTTACGTTGAAGCATAGAAGGCAAACCAGAATTGGGCTGACAATTGATGAACCAAGATGACATATTTGTAATCAAAACATTGACCAAGAATCATTATCTATTATGGAAAAAAGAAGAAAAATTTATAACTAAAATAATTTATACTAAAACCCGATCAGAAATTAAACCCATGACCCTAATTAAACAGAAACACAAGCTGCTTATTCAAATAGAAAGATAACAAGAAGAGGCGTTCAGAGTCAAATGGAACTCTGCCTGTGTGATATTCTTAGTGTACTAATCATTATACACAGCTGGTACCAAGCCCCAAAAAAAGTGGTTGGTACAGTAAATTGATAGCTCCCATAAAACTAGTAACAATGCATGAATGAGAATCCTTGCACAAATGAGAGTGATTTAACTCAAGAGAGTATAACCTTCAATTCGATATAATGATAGGAAAAGAAATATCTAGTCAACCAAGAATAGTTGGGATTAATACTTGGTCAAGTTGAGTTGAACTGAAACTGTAATAAAATGACTTCTATCAAGTGGTATAAGCAGAATATCAAGACTATAAGCAAGTAAGCAACCAAAATTCATCTTCATTATTATTTTCAGTAATATTAAGAAAAACCTTGTCAAAGTAAAGCCCAGCCATCACCTCAACACATTCATTTTACAAACTGGCTACAACTGAAAATAGAGGATATTAAGTGCCCAATTCTAGAAGAAAAATTATCACATAACAGAAGATAGGACAGAATTAGTTCTTTGGAAATTCAAGCATTCCTACACTCTCAATCAGTCAAGAACAGCCAACCAGATGGAAAGACAAGGACCCAATGAATATCAGATAAGATGCAGATTGGATAATGGACGAATAATCAGCCAAAGGAGGATCTGACCAACTCCTATCAATAGATTTACATTGCTCAAAGCAACCTGCTTCCTCAATTAAAAGATCACATACATATCTATGCTTGCAAACGAATGCACATACATACACACATAGAGGTATTGAATAAATATATTAAAATATTAAAAGTTTAGTAAAAAGGTTAAACATATCAAAATAAAATAAACTGCTAACTTCTTGTTCATCATATGACGCTTATTCAATCTTTAATGGGTTTTGTCGCATGTAAACCAGAAAAAAAAAAATAATAATAATAATACTTTCTCTAACCTTTTTTTTTGTATCCTTTTTTATAAATGGAAAAAAAAACACTCAAAAACAAATTTTGAATTATACATAAATCTACTAGTCATACTAGCCTCATCTCACGCGCTTCGCACATGCGATGAGGCTTTTTTTTTTGTGGTCTTGTTTTGTAGCAAAAGAAAAAAAAAAAAAACGTGTGTTTTTATTTTGAAATTTTAATTTATAAGTGAGGCTTTTTTTTGTGGTCCTATTTTGTAGCAAAAAAAAAAAAAAACGTGTGTTTTTATTTTATATATAATTTTTATTTTGAAATTTTAATTTATAAGTGGATAAATCAATTTGAAAATCAACAGGAGAGTAACCCTATTTTTGAGGCAATGTTTTAGTGGAAGTTAGAGTTGTATTTTTACCAAATTATCCTTTAGTTTTGTCTCTACTTAAATATAGGAGTGTAGGGGTATTTTTGAACTAAAAAAATGAGGAATCCAAACAGGGGAAGCCCCTTAAATAATAGTATAGATAATTCTACCAAATATAAAATAAAGTTAAATCACTTACAAAAAAATAATAATAATAATAACTAACTACTAAGTATGGGTTTAGATTAGTTATTTGTTAGCGAGTGGAGACTCACACCATAGACAACATCTGGTTTGATAAAATTTTAGAGCAAGAGAGGTAAATTCAAAATAAAAATTCCTTCATGTTTTATACAATTCCTAATATTAGTATCCAAGACAAAGATCAATGAGTCGTGACAAACGAAGAAATCTGCCATTCCTGGAACTTCAAATTCATATTTAGTTATTTAGTTTAAGAAGTCTACAAAACCTATTTTCTCAAATTATTTTAATACCAAAAAAATTGATGTTGGTTTTTCAGCAGGGTTATGCTCAACGCACAATTTCAGGTGGTCAGTATTAAAAAAGTTGGATGCTTTGACGCAAAACAAAGTGAACGCCGCCAAGCACAGGGATTCAAGGTTGATAAAAGTATAACAATATTAATGGTGTAACCTGTAGGTGGGAATCCATTGAGTCCACATGCTGGTCCAAGTTATCCTGCATATTGCAAAAGATGCAAAAACATAAAGTTATGAGGCTGCAGAAATCATAAGCACAAATAGGATGGTGAACAACTGAACATCAGGAAAAAGAAAAAATAATGGAGACCACATCAGTAAAAGACCAAACCAAGTAGGCTAAGTTTCTCATCGACTGCCAATGAAATGTGTTTTGTACTTGTTACTGTCTCCTCCAATTTTTCAAGATCTACATCTTGTTCTGCTTTGAATGATAGTATGTAGCTCAGATTACAAATGTATAAACTCTAATCCAAGTAGCATAAAAAGTAACATGCATCCAAGTAAGAATCACATACCTTTCATAATTTGCCACTGAAAGCCAACAAGGCGATGGTTGTTCAAGCCATTTGTTCTGTTCATGATGTCACCCTGCTTTATATTAGGCCCAAGCAAGCTATCTCTATTGTTGAAGCTGGACATGTTAAGAGTAGCAACCATCTGCTTGACTTCGGAACTCAAAACAACACATACTATTTATGTAATGTTTTCCAATTTGTCCCTCCCTTTTATATTACTAATAACAAGTAGCAACCACTCAACTCGGGTTATGGTCTAAGTGGAAAAACAATTATATAATCCATATGTCAAGTCCAAATCCAAATCTAATTAGTCTATAACCAAGAAGTTTATATATGACCTGGTAGTACATTATTGTAAAAGTTTGGTCCTAACTACTCCAAAAAGGAAAACAGAAGTAACATTACAGGTATTTTACAATGCTAATCAAACCTCAAATCTTTTGAGTCTGACCAGCTACCATATATGAAATAACTATTTAATATAAACCTGCAACTCCTAAGCGCCTAATAAAAAGATGTCATGTTAATCTGTATAAAAACATGAATAAGAATAGGGAAAAAAATGGATATAAAATGCGACAATTTCACACCATAAATACTGCATTTTCAAGTTGCACTGAAAATATACAAACACTAGAAAAAAAAAAAAAAAAAAAAAAGAAGTCAACTTGGTTTAATGACATACCTGACTGTGTAACCTACCATCTGTCACATTTATCAAATGCCAAACACGAGCTGAAAGTTCTGCCAAACACAACATGATAAGTATTGGGAGTTACAAATAACAAATAATTTTCCCTTAAATTTTTAAGGGTGAGCTTTCCCAAGGCCCCCATTGCTTTAGCTGGATAAAAATTCCAGAAAAATATTTTTGGGGAAAAGATCATTGATTGGCTCAATAGTCTTGACTTATATTTATGAAGCTTTATGTAAATTCAACACATATTTTCCATTAGCTACAAAAAGGAGAATAACCAAGGAATTTATTCTTAAGAAAGAAATTTCCACCAAATAAATAGCAGGGAAACAAAACATATCCAAAAAGAATCAACAATCAACACATCAGGGTTATTGTTGGAATGGTTTGTTTGCAAGCATACAGTAAGAATGACTTCTCTAATGAAATCAACAAGTATCTCCTCACAGTAATAAATTGGTCCAGATACAAGAGATATTCACCTTATCAAGTAATTGAATCAATAAAGGTTATTTCACTTTAAAAAATTAATTGTCTTAAGTTTTCCAAGTTGTAAAGTTGATTATAAAAATAAAATTAATAAAAGTTCCAAAAAATTAAAGCACAATAGCATTCACAAATAAAGTTGAAAAAAAGAAGTCAACACAAGTATAATCCAGTTTAGCAACTCCACTTTGCAGGATTTCTTTGGTGCCCATCACTAAATGAAACAGAAACTTCAATCGTGCAGCGTCATCTATAAAAAATGATCACCTTATAGAGGAGCCTGGAATTAAACATTAGGGAACTACTAATAAAAGTCAAAATCAAACACATAATAAAACAACAAAAACACTTTCATTCATGCAGAAATTTATACACACATGGCGTACAAGATATAAAAGGGGAAAATATATAAATACCGAGCAGAGAATCAGAATCATCGGGAATATTATAGTCATCTCTGTTGATTATCAATGGCTTTGCTTCTCCTACTTCTATACA
The DNA here is from genome assembly GCA_028535165.1 of Quercus tomentella. NCBI lineage: Eukaryota > Viridiplantae > Streptophyta > Magnoliopsida > Fagales > Fagaceae > Quercus > Quercus tomentella. The sequence continues at coordinate 36,722,012 of JAPQVY010000012.1, forward strand.
GTAAACTAATCAACATTTACTCTAAAACATTTCAAAAAAATTTATGGGAAAAAAGTGAGGAGAGTGAAAGAGAGGAGTACCGACTACCAAGTGGAGGAGAATCAAAATCAATGATCCCTGAGAATTGGGGAATACCATCATCATCTGCGAGACACAATATTCAATAATCAGGGTAAATTTTGAATAATTTATTAGAGAGAGAGAGAGAGTGAAAGAGAGATGAAGGAATGAGTATCAAAAGAGTGCTTGGACGAGCGGAGAGGCCTTGGAGAAGACAGTAATGGTGATCTTTGAGGCTCAGTGGTATCTTCCTGTGCCCTTTCTGTCCACCATTTTTGAAGCAGAGAAGAGAAGAAATGAATATAAAAAGCTAATTTTATGTGTCCTTTGAAAATGGACTTTCTGACGAGTGTCACTTATACTAGATAGAAACATCAGTTAAGGATATAAGGATAGTGCACATGTTAAAAGCAGAAAAACAAGTCACAAGAGAATCTGTAGAAGTTAAAATGAGTGAACACTATAAAAACTTGTGTCTGAGATATTCTCAATTAGACCTTTAAGGCCTGCTTCAAAAGATCCAACAGTATAAATAAATGCGCTTGTATTTAAATTTGAAATAAAAGCCATATGGCTGTTGAAATGGATCTCCAAGAATGCAAAGTAGTCTTGAGCCAGCTGGAAAGAAACAAAGAGAAACGACAAGAAAAGATTAGATCTGCGTGAAACATGAATAATAAGAACATTCTAAAACGGCTAATGAATATTCTGTACATGATGTGAACTTTGACCAAGTGCATGCAAAATTTGTTATCAGGAGTTTTAACCTTAAACAATCCATATAATCGGGCAATTCAAAAAATTCTTTCACTTATCTTGCTGAGGAAGAAGATAACATAAGATAGAAAGCACACATGCTAAAGCATCATTACTAAATGATCTATATTCATGACTCATAAATGCACCGTTCATTCAGTAAGATGAGATCAGGCATGTTACTCTGAGTAGCCCTCAAGGACGTCTTGCTCTTAGGGTCACTCTCAGCAAATTTCTTTTTTGATAAGTCACTCAGAAAATTTCAGGCCCTATACAGCCTCCATTGGTCAGGCCATGCTTCAAATGATCATAATCTGTTCAATAAGCTAAAAGCAACCCCCTTCACCTATAAATAGCTGCACAGCAAGTTTAGTTAGGATCTTTTCTTCAGTCATTCAGTATTTTGAGGGGTCTAAGAGAATGTACCAGATCTTGAATCATGCTCTGAAGGAGAACAAGCCCATGGAATCATTAATGCATCTCTGAGTACTTTATGACTGAGCTACTTCATTCTCTGCAATCATTACTCCTTATCATGCCCCTTCCCAAAACCCATGTTCTTCCCCACAACAATCATTAGCACTAAGAATTCAATTGGGCATCTTTTCTTTCCTTCCCTACTTATTTTCTGGTCACTATAATCTTCCAATGCTATGGGTTTCCATGCCCTATATCCTATCAACTAAAAAGTCTAAAATTTGGAACGGGTTAATCTTCTCCCATTCAAAATTATAAAGTGTTCAGGGCCCTGTGTGCAGGTTGGTCCAAGTAAGTTTAGTATGAATTTGTAATAAAAAAATGAACAATGAAATATCTCAGTGATGCAGGGATATCATACATTGAATGGAAGTGACCAGTAGGAATAGTTCTCTCAAAAACACAAACACATCACTGAAATCCTAAAGGAACAATATAACACAGCTAAAGTTTATACCTTTCGAAATTTCAATAGATCAGCCAAAGGAATAGACAATATCATTCGGAGAGCAACGTCTATAGCATCAGCAAGAGATCTATCACCATAAAGCTCAAACACACCAAAGTTCACATAGTTCCCAGCAAGCGCTGCCAAACAGAAATGAACCACATATAATGGTCAGCAGATATGGAACCATCTTTAGCAATATAAATATACATACAGCGTAGAAATGTTTCTTCAGTCACTTTTCAATATTCTCCTGTGTCTCGTGTTGCTTGGATACATGACATCCTTAATATATAAGACCTCCAGTTATTTTAAAAACCTTGTTAAAAAACTTCATATTACAAAGAAATACGAGATGATATCAACTTTGGTTGTCAGGAAACCAGTTCAAGCTGGGCATTCAAGTATATAGCGACTTTCAAAAACAAGCTTCTCCTGGTCTACAAGACCTAGAGACAGAAGAAATAATCCCCATACCTATAGTAAGAATGGTCACAAATCCATACTCCCTTGTATTTGAAAGTGAACATATCTGATGCATTGCGAAGGGGTAAAATCCTTGATACATAGGCTACAATCAGTTTGCTGACTTCTCGAATGGAGAAGGCAAGCAATAGGTAGTCATAGTGGTTCAAAGCGTAACTGCCTTTTGCTACACTAATGTGGTTACCAGAGCAAAGATTCTAATAATGAGCAAGACAGTATAATTGGTAATATTTCCGAGACAGCATCTAACAGTTATTTTCAGCTTTCCAAGGTATTTTCTGAATTTCCTTCACAGCAGAAAATAACAATTAATTTATGTTTAAATAGATAAAATCAACATCTGGAAATTTGGACAAGAGAAACTATTAAACATGCATCTCAAGGTAACAAACATACTTCAATCAATTAGTTGTGTACAAGCACCACAGGCTCAAGTTTTAAATTAGCATGCCCTCATATAGTGATAAGTACCAGTTACATCTATCACACAAAAATGGAATGAATGTAGTTCTTCGAGGAAACTAGGCCTCCTAGATTAGAATTGTAGAGAGAGAGAGAGAGAGAGAACAACAAGGAAGAAGACAATCTGCTTAACATTTTCATTGATACCCTTTACATTCCTTTACAGCTGTTTATATACAATCACTCAGTACAATCTGACATTCTGTTATTCCCTAACTAACTCAACTGCCCTCGGTGGTGAACAACAGCTAACTAACTGCTTACATCAGCTTCATCAGCACCTCCTCTGACAAACCCAACCAAAAGATGATAACTAAACCAACTAACTGATGATTGTAACTACAGCTAACTACTGCTATACTATTGCAACTATTATCATATAGTGTCAGTTTCTTCAATGCCAAATAATGGCCAGTTTGGATTGAGAACATGCATCTCAAGCTAACAAACATACTTGAATCAACCTCTAGAAATTGCACCAGTTTCCAGCCAACTCTACTCCACTCACCCAAAATCCAAACTAGCCCTAACAGAACAGCAACTAGTGTATTAGTGTTCAATTACAACTTGCACCAACATTTCACGTCATATTCTTTTCTTTTTTTTATCCTTAAAGATTGGCTAATGTGTATTTCCATTGGAAACTTGGAAGTATACAAAACAACTTCTTTTGTGATTTGATTCAAGACACATTGCAGCTTATTTTCCTATAATGATAAAAATTCCACTAGAAAACTTACATTGGCTGCGTATTAGAAAGCGTTGACAGAAGTAACTCCAGAGCCTCAAGTTTGGTCCTTAATATTGTCAATATTGTCATCTTTCCCCAAGCAGTTGACAAATGCCACTGTGTTTCTGGTCCAGATGGAGACAGTGAACTACTTCCAGCAATCATACCTTTGATATCCTCAGCTAATTTTGACTCCTCATTGAATCCTCGCATCCATGAATCAGAAGCAGATGTCATTGAAGTTGAAATGAACCAAAATAGCATTGTTAGGTAATTGTGAATATAATCATTTAGCTCTACCCAAAAGCATAAATTACTAGGTAATTATGAATTTAATCATTTGACTATTATTCTAACAATCCTCCCACGTGTGTGTGGGGGATTTTAAACTTCTTTTAAATTTTAGAGCAAGAGAGGTTAATTAAAAATAAAATTTTAATCACGTTTTATACAATTTCTGATATTAGTATCCAAGACAAAGGTCAATACGTCATGACAAACGAAGAGAACTACCATTCCTGGAACTTTAAATTCATGTTCAGTTATTTAGTTTAAGAACTCTACAGAACCAATTTTCTCAAATTATTTTAATACCAAAAAAATTGATTTTGGTTTTTTAACATGGATATGCCCTACGCTCAATTTATGGACGTCAAAGTATTAAAATGTTGGATGCTTTGTTGCAAAACAAAGTGAACGCTGCCATGCACATGGATTCAAGGTTGATAAGAGTGTTGTTAAGGTTGATAAGAGTGCAACAACAGTAATGGTGTAACCTGTAGGTGGGAATCTGTTGAGTCCACATGCTGGTCCAAGTTATCCTTCATATTGCAAAAGATGGAAAAACATAAAGTTATGAGGCTGCAGAAAAAATAAGCACAAATAGGATGGTGAACATCAGGAAAAAGAAAAAAGAATGGAGAACACATCAGTAAAAGACCCAACTAGAAGCCTAGTATGTAGGTTAAGTTTCTCACTGACTGCCAATGCAATGTGCTTTGTACTTGTTACTGTCTCCTCCAATTTTTCAAGAACTTCATCTTGCTCTACTTTGAATGATAGTATGTGACTCAGATTACAAATGTATATACTCTGATCCAAGTAAGAATCGCATACCTTTCATAATTTGCACCGAAAGCCAACAAGAACATGGTTGTTCAACCATTTGTTCTGTTCATGATGTCACACTGCGTTATATTAGGCCCAAGCAAGCTATCTCAATTGTCGAAGCTGGACATGTTAAGAGTAGCAGCCATCTAGTTGACTTTGGAACTCAATTTTTTTAACGTGTCCTGACGTCGATTCATCTCTTTCTGGTTCTGTTCATCAGCAGAGGCGAGCTTTAATGAGGATGTCAAGATAATGGTCAAGGCATTAATGATATTGTCAGGATAATGACTAAGTGATCGAATTCACTCCTTCCTAACAACTTAAACTATTGGTAAAATCAGTATTCATCTTAATATCAAAGAAAATGTTCCTAAATTCAAATTCTATCTCCACTCAACCTCTCATTTTAAAATTTTCAAAATCCCACATGTTGGACCTCAAAGACTTTGGGCACACACACGGGAGGAGTGTTAGGATAATGGTTAAATGATTCTTTTCTATCAATTTAAGCTTTTAAGAGAATCAGTAATTAATCAATGGACAAGGTGAAAACAGTAAACGAACAATTTAAATCTCATAGAAAAGAAGGTAATTGTTGCTTTATAAAAATTACTTAACTACAATTACATGTTGCACCGATTTGGCTATCATATGAATACAAATTAAAACCAAAAATCCTAAACCACTCCATCTCTAGTAAATTTTCAACACTTTAAATACTTTGGTGAAGTCAGACTTTAAAACCTGATACCAGAAAATATGAATTTTGATGCGACGCTAGAGAAACACGACATAACAACCAACCGCAGGAATGCATCATGTAGACAACAACAGCATGTATGCAAGGACATACGATAAGAGCAAGAGATGCCCTGCAGTCCATCAAGAGCTTGGAATTAAAACTTTTAAATACACTTGCCAAAGCGAGAACATAAAAAATTCTTTCTCCCAATAAAGGTTAAATAAAATCAAGCAACCACAGCAGGAATGCATCATGTAATTGAATCAATAAAGGTTATTTCACTTAAAAAATCAATAGTCTTAAGTTTAACAAGTTGGAAAGTTGATTATAAAGATAAAATTTTAAAAAAAAGTTCAGAAAATTTACAGCAGAATTGCATTCACAAATAAAGTTGAAAAAACAAAGCCAACACAAGTATAATCCAGTCTACCAACTCCAATTTGCAGGATTTCTTTGGTGCCTATCATTAAATGAGACAAAAACATCAATCGTGCAGCGTCATTTATATAAAATGATCACCTTATAGAGGAGCTTGGAATCAAGCATTAGGGAACTGCTAAGAGTTAGTAAGGAAAAAAAAAAATCAACTCACATTTTGAGCAGAAAATTTACTTTGCAAGAGTTCTTTGGTGACAATAATTCAACCTCAAAGAAAGAATTTTCACCGAATGAACTGCTGAAACAATAAGTTCATTCTAATCCATATTTTAGGGGTCAAAATGTAACAATTAAATGTTCATTGACATATCCCCCCCCACACATGAATCATCTCTGAACACCTCATTCAGGCATACAACTATGTAAAAGTAAATGGGATTTAAAATGTCTAAAAGATTAGTCCCAACGAATTGACATCAACAACAGTCTAATTACATATCAACAAAAGTATTATAATGAAAGTAAATTTAAATACAGCAACAGCAGCATAAAGAACTTATCTTTCTAGGACACCTTTAAAATAATTATTAAGAAAAAGGTTATCGTAGAAAAGGGATATAAAGAATACAAACCTCTTTCAAAAAATGCCATTGAGTGATTACATAATAATCAAAAAATATTTAAAGTGTTGAGGAATCCTAAATAACTAGCCGACAAGAAATTGGAATATGTACTCCACAAGGCAACAATAGTTTTAACTAAAAAGTACCAAATAGAAAAACCATAAAAGGCTAATCAGTTATATCGTGATCATTTGCCTCAAAAACAATTAAATGCATCAGTACTAATCTCATATGAACTTTCATCAAACAATGTCCCCACAAAATCAAATGATAAAAATTCAAGGATAGTGAAAGACACAGTACATACAACTTGCAACCAACTTTTTTTTTAAGATTTTTTTTTTGGGGGGGGGGGGGGGGGGGGTGATCAACAAAAAAAAAAAAATTATATTCAATCAAATAAAACTTTTTAGAGAAATAAAAATACAAAGATAACATTCTAATATAAAAATCAGTGTATTACCATCACTTTAAGTTGGTGCATTGAAGTTAGAGATATATGGAAAACCAGAAAAAAGTGACTGATCCTTGAAGCTATCTTACGTTGAAGCATAGAAGGCAATCCAGAATTGAGCTGACAATTGACGAACCAAGATGACATATTTGTAATCAAAACATTGACCAAGAATCATTATCTATTATGGAAAAAAGAAGAAAAATTTAACTACAAGAATTTATACTAAAACCTGATCAGCAATTAAACCTGTGACCCTAATTAAAGAGAAACACAAGCTGCTTGTTCAAACAGAAAGATAACAAGATACGTTCAGAGTCAAATGGAACTCTACCTATGTGATATTCTTAGTGTCCTAATCTTTAAACACAGCTGGTACCAAGCCCAAAGAAAAGTGGTTGGGGCAGTAAATTGATAGCTAACATAAAACTAGTCACAATTCACGAATGAGAATCCTTGCACAAATGAGAGATTGATTTAACTCAAGAGAATATATCCTTCAATGCGATATAATGATAGGAAAAGATATATATAGTCAACCATGAATAGTTGGGATTAATACTTGGTCAAGTTGAGTTGAACTGAAACTGAAATAAAATGACTTCTATCAAGTGGTATAAGCAGAATATCAAGACTATAAGCAAGTAAGCAACCAAAATTCACCTTCATTAATATTTACAGTAATATTAAGATCAACCTTGTCAAAGTAAAGCCCAGCTATCACCTCAACACATTGATTTTACAAACTGGCTACAACTGAAAATAGAGGACATTAAATGCCCAATTCTAGAAGAAAAATCAGCACATAACAGAAGATAGGACAGAATTAGTTCTTTGGAAATTCAAGCATACCAACACTCTCAATCAGTCAAGAACAGCCAACCAGATGAAAAGACAAGGACCCAATGAATATTAGATAAGATGCAGATTGGATTATGGACGAAGAATCGGCCAAAGGAGGATCTGACCAACTCCTTTCAATAAATTTACATTCCTCAAAGAAACCTGCTTCCTAAATTAAAAGATCACATACACATCTATGCTTGCAAACGAATACACATACATACACACATAAAGGTATTGAAAAAATTTATTAAAATATTAAAATAAACTGCTAACTTCTTGTTCATATGACGCTTATTCAAACTTCAATGGGTTTTGTCAAGTGCAAACAAAAAAAAATTAATAATTTCTATAACTTTTTTTTTGTATCCTGTTTTATAAAAGGAAAAAAAAAAAAACACTCAAAACAAAATTTAAATTATACATAAATCTACTAGTCATATAATTCTACAAAATATAAAATAAAGTTAAATCACTTACAAAAAAAAAAAATACTAACTAACTACTAAGTATGGATTTAGATTAGTTATTTGTTAGCGAGTGGAGACTCAAACCATATATAACATCTGGTTTGGTAAAATTTTAGAGCGAGAGAGGTAAATTCAAAATAAAAATTTATTCATGTTTTATACAATTTCTAATATTAGTATCCAAGACAAAGGTCAATGAGTCGTGACAAACTAAGAGATCTACCATTGCTGGAACTTCAAATTCATGTTCAGTTATTTAGTTTTAGAAATCTACAGAACCTATTTTCTCAAATTATTTTAATCCCAAAAAAATTGATGTTGGTTTTTTAACATGGTTATGCCCAACGCTCAATTTCTGGAGGCCTATGTATTAAAAAGTTGGATGATTGATGCAAAACAAAGTGAACGCTGCCATGCACAGGGATTCAAGGCTGATAAGAGTATAACAATATTAATGGCGTAACCTATAGGTGGGAATCCATAGAGTCCACATGCTAGTCCAAGTTATCCTGCTTATTGCAAAAGATGCAAAAACATAAAGTTATGTTGCTGCAGAAGTCATAAGCGCAAATAGGATGGTGAACAACTGAACATCAGGAAAAAGAAAAAACAATGGAGACCAAATCAGTAAAAAACCAAGCCAAAAGCCTAGTATGTAGGCTAAGTTTCTCATTGACAACCAATGAAATGTGTTTTGTACTTGTTATTGTCTCCTCCAATTTTTCAAGATCTACATCTTGTTCTGCTTTGAATGATAGCATGTAGCTCAGATTACAAATGTATATACTCTAATCCAAGTAGCATAAAAAATAACATGCATCCAAGTAAGAATCACATACCTTTCATAATTTTCCACTGAAAGCCAACAAGGCCATGGTTGTTCAAGCCATTTGTTCTGTTCATGATGTCGCCCTGCTTTATATTAGGCCCAAGCAAACCATCTTTATTGTTGAAGCTGGACATGTTAAGAGTAGCAGCCATCTGGTTGACTTTCAAACTCAAAACAACACATACTATTTATGTAATGTTTTCTAATTTATCCCTCCCTTTTATATTACTAATAACAAGTAGCAACCAGATAACTCGGGCTATGGTCTAAGTATAAAAACAATTATATAATCGCCAAATGTCAAGTCCAAATCCAAATCTAGTTAGTCTATAACCAAGAAGTTTATATATGACTTGGTAGTACATTATTGTAAAAGTTTGGTCCTAACTACTCCAAAAAGGAAAACAGAAGTAACATTACAGGTATTTTACAATGCTAATGAAATCTAAAATCTTTCGAGTCAAATGGCTACCATATATGAAATAACATTTTAATATAAACCTGCAACTCCTAAGCTCCAAATACAAAGATGTCATGTTAATCTTTATAAAAACATGTATAAGAAGGGGAAAAAATGGATATAAAATGCGACAATGTCACACCATAAATACTGCATTTTCAAGTTGTACTGAAAATATATGAACAATAAAAATAAAATAAAAAGTCAACTTGGTTTAATGACATACCTGACTGTGTAACCCACCCACTGTCTGTCACATTTATCAAATACCAAACACGAGCTGAAAGTTCTGCCAAACACGACATGGTAAGTATTGGGAGTTACAGAGAACAAATAATTTTTCTTTAAATTTTTATGGGTGAGCTTTCCCAAGGCCCCTATTGCTTTAGCTAGATAAAAATTCCAGAAATATATTTTTGGGAAAAGATCATTGGCTCAATAGTCTTGACTTATGTTTATGAAGCTTTAAGTAAATTCATCACATATATTCCATTAGCTAAAAAAGGAAAATAACCAATGAATTTATTCTTAAGTAAGAAATTTCCACCAAATAAAATAGCAGGGAAACAAAACATATCCAAAAAGAATCAACAATCAAAACATCAGGGTTATTGTTGGAATGGTTTGTTTGCAAGCATACAGTAAGAATGACATCTCTAATGAAATCAACAAGAATCTCCTCACAAGCAAAAAGCCTACATCCCACTTCCCCTACTTCCCTTCCCATCCCCTCCCTTTCAGGCTTTATTGTTGGTTTTAAATCATCACATTTAATGAAAGCTAAACTATATAATTTTAATACTAACTAGTTTTAATTAAATAACATATGGATCTTTCCAAGGAAGAAACCTTTGGACTTGCCCATCAACATGAAAATAAAGACAAGGAAACAGCACCAGTGTACCGGAAGTGCATCTAAGTTAAAAAAAGTAGAACAATCAAGAAGATCCAACAAACTAAATAACGAATGACCACCCATGGCAGCCATCCAATCGCACAAAGTGCGCAGAAAAATCAACTTCATTACCACAACAGGTTGTTCAATGCCTTTGAATGTCCCGTAATTCCTTTCCTTCCAAATGAACCATGTGACAGAAGATGGAAAAGTCAGAAATGCACTTCCGTCAAAAAGCCAACTTTGCATGTGTCAGCAAAATTAAAAGGATTCAAAAATTGTAACAAGCCAACAGTATGATTAAAAACATTGTGATCAATTTTTTCCTTGAATTCCGCAGCACCTTTTATATATATAAGTTTGAATTCTGTGGCGTTTCTTTTCTTATTAACCAGTTTGATTATAAGTGCCCAATATATGATCTGCCTTGTAGATAGGCAGTAGATACAATGACTAGGAATGACAAATATTAAATATTTTTTATTTGCTTGCTTTTCCTATTTACATCCCAATCAAGCAAGAACTAGCACATACTCAGTTACAACTCGTCTTCTGCAAGGGGAGACAGTACAGAAGACATGCATAATGATGTCCACCAGCATTGCTGCACATGATCATTTCACTAAGTAAAAACTTACCATAGCCTGGGATACATGAAAGAAAAGAATAAAAAATAGCAACATATCACCCAACATATTACTAAATGTGACAAAAACTTCAATCATGTAGCGTCATTTATAAAAAATGATCAACTTATAGAAGAGCCTGGAATTAAACATTAGGGAACTGCTAAGAGTTGTTAGTAAGGGGAAAAAAAAAATCAACTCACATTTTGCGCCGAAATGTTACGTTGCAGGATTTCTTTGGTGACTATAATTCAACCTCAAAGAAAGAATTTTCACCAAATGAACTGCTAAAACAAATTAAAAAAGGGATCTGCTAACAGTTTAACATTACACACATTGGAAACCAATATGAAAGATCGTAGTAACATATAATATAAAGACTATAACTTATAATACCACAAATATAACATTGAAATTTAAATAAGTTAAGTTTAATCCCAAAACTAACAAAAGTATAAATCATAACAAAATTATTTTGACAAAAAAATATAAATAGTCAGATATGGTCCCACAACAAAACAAAACAAATTAATCATTAATTTTAAAAAAAAAAATGTCAATTTGATCACTACACAAGAATTAAGAAGACAAGAACTGACTTTTGGTTACACTACACAAAATAATAAATGTGTGCTTATGATAAAATATTTATAAAGCTTTTAAAGGATATCTTATAATAAAAAAATAGGAGCAAAATAAAACACAATAACATAGATGGAGGAGAGCTGGAGGGAAACTATTCTTTTAAAATTTGACTCCAAAAAACCAGCCCAAAAGTTGCAATTGTTATGCTGATAAAACTTGTATGGAATTCCTATGGAAAGTCTTACTTAATAAGGGGTTAAAAAGACAAAATAACAAGGGCAGAAATTCTTCATCATACTATATGGCATATAGTGAATAAAAATATTAGCGAGTACAGAAAAAAGAGGACACTTGGACAGATTGTTAGCAACATGAGAAAAGCATGAATAGAAGTATACACAATTAGAAACGAGTGGTGTTCACCTATGGCATTCAGCTCCGGATGGTTTTACTATAGCATTCTTTCAAGCTGTTGGAGCGTAGTGAAAAAATGACATTGTGGAAAGAGCAACAAGAAATAATTGAAACTCAGTCCCAAAAATGTAAAATTCAGTAATTTAGTAGAACCCAGATAATTCCATTTTAATCCATATTTTAGGGGTCAAAATGTAACAATTAAATGTTCACTGACATATCCCCCCTCCCCCCCAACACATGAATCATCTGTGAACACCTCATTCAGGCATACCACTATGTGATAGTAAATGAGATTTAAAATGTCACGAATTGACAACAACAAAAGTTTAATTACATATCATCAAAAGTTCTATAATGAAAGTAAATTTAGATACAGCAACAGGAAACAACATAAAGAACATATCTCTAGGACACCTTTAAAAAAATTATTAATAAAAAGATTATCTTACAAAAGGGATATAATACATACAAACCTCTTTCAAAAAATGGCTTTGAGTGATTGCATAAAGCATAATAATCGAAAAATATTTGAAGTGTTGATAAAAATTCAAGGATAGTGAAAGAGACAGCTCCTGCAACTTGCTTCCAATTTTTTTATTTTTTTTTTGAGAGTGGGGGAAGGGGTGGTTGGTCAACAAAAAATAAATTGATCCTACAATCAAATAAAACCTTTTAGAAAAAAAAAAATACAAAGACAAATATAAAAATCAGTGTATTATCATCACTTTTAAGTTGGTGGAGATATCTGGAAAACCTGAAAAACTGACTGATCCTTGAAAGAAAGAGCTATCTTATGTTGAAGCATAGAAGGCGATCCAGAATTGGGCTGACAATTGATGAAACAAGATGACATATATGTAATTAAAACATTGACAAAGAATCATTATCTATGATGGAAAAAAGAAAAAAAATTTAACTAAAAGAATTTATACTAAAACCTGATCAGCAATTAAACGCGTGACCGTAATTAAAGAGAAATACAAGCTGCTCGTTCAAACAGAAAGATAACAAGATACGTTCAGAGTCAAATGGAACTCAACCTCTGTGATATTCTTAGTTTCCAAATCTTTCTACACAGCTGGTACCAAGACCAAAGAAAAGTGGTGGGTGCAGTAAATTGATAGCTAGCATAAAACTAGTCACAATGCATGAATGAGAATCCTTGCCCAAAAAAGAGAGTGATTTAACTCAAGAGAGTATAACCTTCAATACAATATAATGATAGGAAAAGATATAAACAGTCAACCATGAATAGTTGGGATTAAGACTTAGTCAAGTTGAAATGAACTGAAATTATAATAAAAATGACATATGTCAAGTGGTATATGCAGAATATCAAGACTATAAGCAAGCAACCAAATTACATCTTAATTATTATTTTCATTATTATTTTTAGTAATATTAAGAACAACCTTGTCAAAGTAAACCCAGCTATCACCTCAACATATTCATATTACAAATTGGTCACAACTGAAAATAGAGGACATTAGGAGCCCAATTCTAGAAGAAAAATTATCACAAAACAGAACATAGGTCAAAATTAGTTCTTTGGAAATTCAAGCATACCTACACTCTCAATCAGTCAAAAACAGCCAACCAGACAACAAGACAAGGACCCAATGAATATCAGATAAGAGGATCTGACCAACTCCTTTCAATAGATTTACATTGCTCAAAGCAACCTGCTTCCTCAATTAAAAATCACATACATATCTATGCTTGCAAACGAATACACAAACAAACACACATACAGGTATTGAAGAAATTTACTAAAATAATAAAAGTTTAGTCAAAGTTAAACATATCAAAATAAAATAAACTGCGAACTTTTGTTCATGACGCTTATTCAATCTTTAATGGGTTTTTTGTTGCGTGCAAACAAAAACAAAAAAATTTAATATTTTCCCTAACTTTTTTCTTTTATCCTTTTTTATTAAAGGAAAAAAAAAACACTCAAAAACAAATTTTGAATTATACATAAACCTACTAGTCATATAATTCTACAAAATATAAAATAAAGTTAAATACCTACAAAAAAAAAATAACTAACTACTAAGTATGGATTTAGATTAGTTATTTGTTAGTGAGTGGAGACTCACACCATAGATAACATCTAGTTTGGTAAAATTTTAGAGAAAGAGAGGTAAATTCAAAATAAAAATTTATTCATGCTTTATACAATTTCTAATATTAGTATCCAAGACAAAAATCAATGAGTCGTGACAAACAAAGGGATCTACCATTCCTAGAACTTCAAATTCATGTTAAATTATTTAGTTTAAGAAGTCTACAGAGCCTATTTTCTCAAATTATTTTGATACCAAAAAAATAGATGTTGGTTTTTTAACATGGTTATCCCCTACACTCAAGTTCTGGAGGTCAAAGTGTTAAAAATTTGGATGCTTTGGTGCAAAAAAAAGTGAACACTACCATGCACAAGGATTCAAGGTTGATAAGAGTGCAACAATAGCAATGGTGTAACCTGTAGGTGGGAATCCGTTGAGTCCACATGCTGGTCCAAGTTATCCTGCTTATTGCAAAAGATGGAAAAACATAAAGTTATGAGGCTGCAGAAAAAATAAGCACAAATAGGATGGGAAACATCAGGAAAAAGAAAAACAAATGGGGACCACATCAGTAAAAGACCCAACTAGAAGCCTAGTATGTAGGTTAAGTTTCTCACTGACTGCCAATGCAATGTGTTTTGTACTTGTTACTGTCTCCAATTTTTCAAGATCTTCATTCTGTTCTGCTCTGAATGATAGTATGTAACTCAGATTACAAATGTATGTACTCTAATCCAAGTAGCATAAGAAGTATCATGCATCCAAGTAAGAATCACATACCTTTCATAATTTGCCACCGAAAGCCAACAAGTCCGTGGTTGTTCAAGCCATTTGTTCCGTTCATGATGTCACACTGCTTTATATTAGGCCCAAGCAAGCTATCTCTATTGTTGAAGCTGGACATGTTAAGAGTAGCAGCCATCTGGTTGACTTTGAAACTCAATTTTTTTAACGTGTCCTGATGTTAATTCATCTCTTTCTGGTTCTGTTCATCAGCAGAGGAAAGCTTTAATAAGGATGTCAGGATAATGGTTAGGGCTTAGATGAGGTTGTCAAGATAATGGCAAAGTGATTGAATTCACGCCTTCTTAACAACTTAAACCATTGGGAAAATCAGTACATCATCTTAGTATCAAAGAAAATGGTCCTAAATTCAAATTCTATCTCCACTCAACCTCCCATTTTAAAATTTTCAAAATCCCACTTGTTGGACCTCAAGACTTTGGGCCCACACATGAGGGGGAGTGTTAGGGATAATTGTTAAGTGATTCTTTTCTATCAATTTAAGCTTTTAGAAGAATCAGTAATTAATCAAAGGACAAGGTGAAAACAGTAAGAAAACAATTTGAATCTCATAGAAAAGAAGGTAACTATTGCTTTATAAAGATTACTTACCTACAATTACATGTTGCACCGATTTGGCTATCAAATGAATATAAAATAAAACCAAAAATCCTAAACCACTCCATCCCTAGTAAATTTTCAACACTTTAAATACTTTGGTAAAGTCAGACTTTAAAACCAGATACCAGAAAATATGAATTTTGATGCGATGCTGAAGAAACAACCAACCGCAGGAATGCATCATGTAGACAACAACAGCATGTATGCAAGGACATACGACAAGAGCAAGAGATGTCCTGCAGTCCATCAAGAGCTTGGAATTAAAAATTTTAAATACACTTACCAAAGCAAAAAAAAAACAAATTCTTTCTCCCTTTCTAAGTATTGGTCATATACCAATACTTAGAAAAACAAAGTACTTAAAACTGATGCAACATAATATAGAGAAAAACAAAACAGTAATTAATTGGTCCAGATACAAGAGATCTTCACCTTATCATGTAATTGAATCAATAAAGGTTATTTCACTTTAAAAAATCAATTGTCTTAAGTTTACCAAGTTGCAAAGTTGATTAGAAAAAGAAAATTAAAAAAAGTTCAGAAAATTTACAGCACAATTGCATTCACAACTAAAGTTGAAAAAACGAAGTCAACACGAGTATAATCCAGTTTACCAACTCCACTTTGCAGGATTTCTTTGGTGCCTGTCATTAAATGAGACAAAAACTTCAATCGTGTAGCGTCATATATAAAAAATGATCACCTTATAGAGGAGCCTGGAATTAAACATTAGGGAACTGCTAAGAGTTGTTAGTAAGGAAAAAAAAAAAATCAACTCACATTTAGAGCAGAAAAGTTACTTTGCAGGATTTCTTTGGTGACAGTAATTCAACCTCAGAGAAAATATTTTCACCGAATGAACTGCTGAAACAAATGAAAAATGGGATCTGCTAACAGTTTGACATTTCACACATTAAAAGCACAGAATCAAAAGCAAGTAATGTTTTATCTAAAAGTACCACTAAAAGAGAAAAGTAACTATATGCCAGAAAATCTAAGCACATTCCACTAGATGAAATCCAAATAGATAACTCCCCTTATATAGTCTTCATCCACTTTCGTTTTTTTCTTTTTTTCTTTTTCTTTCTTCATTATCTAAATTTATCAAACTTGTAAACTTTTTTCTTAACAGTAAATGTTCATTTCATTTGTGACGAGATACGAGATATTAAACTAATCTCATACAAGCATCTACTCCTGCTAATAAAAAAAGCCTCTGCTAAAAATATATTATCAAGAAACAAATTCAATGCAGAGAAAAAATATTCCAAACAATCCACTAATCTAGTCTGCGGCATAAACTATTTATGTAGCAAATATATTAACACATATAATCTCTAATTAAAATTCAAAATAGGTATTAAATTCTGCACACAAAAAACCAATGAATCTTAAACCAACTATAGATCTTTAACCGACCAATCGAGATTGACCACATATTTATTCTTCTTCACCATCCTATCCTATATAGTTGGGTTAATCGACAGTAATGCCGATTTTCATTAAATCGACAATGCGGTCGATAAACCCAACCATATAGTTTCACAAAATCCCCTAATTTTGCCCTAAGTGAGAATCATATAATGAAATTGACATAGAAAAATGTATAAACTTTTTTATCAGCACTATCATTATCAACCACATAATATAACAACAAAAACACTTTCATTCATATAGAAATTTATACATACACATGGCGTACAAGAATATTTATGGGGAAAAAAGTGAGGAGAGAGGAAGAGAGGAGTACCGAATACCGAGTGGAGGAGAATCGAAATCGGTGATCCCTGAGGATTGGGGAATACCATCATCGTCTGCGAGAGACACAATATTCAATTATCAGGGTAAATTTTGAATAATTTCTTAAGTAAGAGAGAGAGAGAGAGAGAGAGATGAAGGAGTGAGTATCGAAAGAGTGCTTGGAGGAGCGGAGAGGCCTTGGAGAAGACGGTAATGGCTATCGTTGAGGCTCAGTGGCGTCCTCCTGTGCCCTTTCTGCCCGCCATTTTTGAAGCAGGGAAAGAGAAGGAAGGAATATAAAAGCAAATTCTGCGTCTTTTGGAATGTGTACTTTCTGACTGAAGTGTTACTTTTATAGTAGTTTTTTTCTAAAATCATTTTGCTGCTGAGTATACTTGTACCTTTTTGCCGCTGAGTATACTTGTACAAAAAATTCAAAAAGTAAGAAAAGCGGGAAAAAATATTTTACAAAGTTTTATATAAAAATTAAAGAGAAATGAAATGTTTACAATTTTTTTATAACAAATCATAAGTGGCAGGTTGTTATTAGTTGTTATTGTTAGGGTAAAAAAGTAATCTTAAGGCCCATTTGGATCACGTCTGTGTTTGCACATTTCTGTGTTTTTCTTTTTTTTTCTTTAACCAGCGTCTTTTGCAGTGTTCATGGGACATAAACAGAGCATTAAGGCAAATGTACAGTAACACAGCAGTGAACAATAATCCGGAAATTATTTTTTATTATTTTCAGTTTTCAGCAAAATAAAGCAGTATTCAAACGCACACTTAGTATTATGTTCAAATTTGAACCAATAACAACTAACCATCTATGATTTGTAGTGAAAATGTTTTAAAAATATTGTGGACATAACACCTCTCAAAGTTTAAAGTTAAGAGGCTTTCTATATTTCACCAAAAAAGCTAAATTTCATCATACTTGTAAGTATATTTGTGATTGAAAAATATAGCAACTTCAAATAATTATGAATGAAAACTATTAATCTTTAAAATGAAAATAAATAAAAAATAGAAGAATCATTGAACACGTGCTTATTTTTTTTTTCGGTGAAGTATAGAATCATTTAATGTGATTCATGTATCCAAATTTTTATTTACACCTCTTTCCTTAATTAGTTTTTTTTTTTTAAAATGATAATTATGATTTATTTATGATAGTTATCAACTTATTTTTAATCCTAAAATTCAGTCACTTACTATACATTTATAACAAAAGTTAAAAAGAGCTTAAATTCGAGATTTAGCAACTACCTTTAAATTAAAATAAAAACTATACATAACATTTTTAATGTGGTAGTAAATTAGTAATTATCAAAAAAGAGTAAATTAATGTGGTAGTAAATTAGTAATTATCAAAAAACAATAAATTGAAATCAACGTAAAATTACACAAATGATAAATATAGTTTATTTTACAAAACAGATCTTTGACAACAATTTCTTTAGATAACAACTACTTCATGTGAGGCTTGAATCGTACAACAATTTTTGTAAAGTCTCTCACCTGAACTTATCCAATATTCCAGTGAGAGATTAAATATATGCAGGGTTAATTTGACCTGTTTAGGCAAGCTATGCTTATGTACACTATGGATTAGGTTTGGACTAGATATATACAAAGTTAATTCAACCTATTTCGTAAAAGAGATTGTTATGTGGCATTGTGGTAACCATTTAAAGTAGACATTGTAGTGACACTCCATCAATTATTTTGTTTATGCTATTCTAGCAAAGAAGCACAAGGAAAATCTTTATTAAAGAGATGGGAGGTGAGTGATTGCAATATAAAAAAAAAAAAAAAAAATGATATTCAATCAAATAAAACTTTTTCAATAAAAAAAAAAAAAAAAAAATACGAAGATAACATTCTAATATAAAAATCAGTGTATAACCATCACTTTAAGTTGGTGCAATAAAGTTAGAGATATCTGGAAAACATGAAAAAGTGAATGATCCTCGATAGAAATAGCTATCTTACGTTGAAGCATAGAAGGCAATCCAGAATTGGGATGACAATTGACGTACCAAGATGACATATTTGTAATCAAAACATTGACCAAGAATCGTTATCTATTATGGAAAAAAGAAGAAAAATTTAACTAAAAGAATTTATACTAAAACCTGAACAGCAATTAAACCCGTGACCCTAATTAAAGAGAAACACAAGCCGCTTGTTCAAACAGAAAGATAACAAGAAAATACGTTCAAAGTCAAATGGAACTCAGTCTGCGTGATATTCTTAAGTGTCCTAATCTTTATATATAGATGGTACAAAGCCCAAAGAAAAGTGGTGGGTGTGGTAAATTGATAGCTAGCATAAAACTAGTCACAATGCATGAATGAGAATCCTTGCACAAATGAGAGAGTGATTTAACTCAAGAGAGTATAACCTTCAATACGATATAATGATAGGAAAAGATACATATAGTTAACCATGAAAAGTTGGGATTAATACTTGGTCAAGTTGAGTTGAACTGAAACAATAGTAAAGTGACGTCTGTCAAGAGGTATAAGCAGAATATCAAGACTATAAGCAAGTAAGCAACTAAAATTCATCTTCATTATTATTTTCAATAATATTAAGAACAACCTTGTCAAAGTAATGCCCAGCTATCACCTCAACACATTCATTTTACAAACTGGCTACAACTGAAAATAGTGGACGTTAAGTGCCCAATTTTAGAAGAAAAATTAACATAACAGAAGATAGGATAGAATTAGTTCTTCGGAAATTCAAGCATTCCTACACTCTCAATCAGTCAAGAACAGGCAACCAGACGAAAAGACAAGGACCCAATGAATATCAGATAAGATGCAGATTGGATTATGGAAGAAGAATCGGCCAAAAAAGGATCTAACCAACTCCTTTCAATAGATTTACATTGCTCAAAGCAACCTGCCTCCTCAATTAAAAGATCACATACATATTTATGCTTGCAAACGAATAAACATACATACACACATATAGGTATTGAATAAATTTATTAAAATATTAAAAGTTGAGTAAAGAGGTTAAACATATCAAAATAAAATAAACAGCTAACTTCTTGTTCATATGACGCTTATTCAATCTTTAATGGGTTTTGTCACGTGCAAAAAAATAAAAATAAAAAATTCTCTAACTTGATTTTTTTTTTATCCTTTTTTATAAAAGGAAAAAAAACACCCAAAAACAAATTTTGAATTGTATATAAATCTACCAGTCATATTATTCTACAAAATATAAAATAAAGTTAAATCACCTACCAAAAAAAAAAAAAAAACCAACTACCAAGTATGGATTTAGATTAGTTATTTGTTAGTGAGTGGAGACTCACACCTTAGATAACATATGATTTGATAAAATTTTAGAGCAAGAGAGGTAAATTCAAAATAAAAATTTAATCATGTTTTAATTGAAATATAGACTTATAATTTGAAGACTTTTCATAATTTATATGGATTTTGATTAATAACATACATATATATGGTAACGATAATCCCGAAACTTATCGAAATAGTACATTGAAATAAATTAGTATCAAAATATTCCGTTTTAATGAAAAAACTAAAACGGGTTCTGAAACGGTATTAAGAACATTGGTCACTGGCGCTAGTATTATATAAGAGACTGCGCCCACTTTGGCTAACTAACGTTGGTCTCAAAAACAAAAATCCTTATCTCTCACTATCTCCATCAACTCCAACTTGATAGATTTAGGCCAAAACGGTGATGAATGCTTATCTCTCACTATCTCCATCAACTCCAACTTTGTGCGAGGCGCCATACCCCACTTACTGCCAAAAACCTTCATGCCCAAATTATCAAAGCTGGCCTAAAGCACTGTGGTCCTTTGCCCAACACCCTCATAGACGGGTACGGCAAATGTGGTCTCATTCAAGATGCCCTTCACTTGTTCGACGAAATGCCCCACAGAGACCATGTCTCATGGGCCTCCATTCTCACTGCCCACAACCAGGCCAACCTCCCCCACCTAACTCTTTCCATGTTCCCCTCCATGCTCAAGGATGATGAGTTAGGACCTGACCATTTTGTGCTTGCTAGCCTCGTTAAGGCATGTACTGCCTTGGGTGCTATTAGGAAAGGTAAGCAAGTGCATGCCCACTTTGTGTTGTCCCTATTTCGTGACGACAATGTTGTCAAGTCATCCTTAGTTGATATGTATGCCAAGTGTGGATTACTTGATAACGCACGTGGGGTTTTCGATTCAATTTCTTTGAAAAATTCAGTTTCTTGGATTGCTATGATATCCGAGTGTGCTCGAAATGGGAGGAAATCAGAGGCTAGTGACTTGTTTCAGAGGGTACCTGTCAGGAATTTATTTTCTTGGACAGCCTTTATTTCAGGGTTGGTACAGAGTGGGAATGGGGTTGATGCGTTTTATTTATTTATTGAAATGCGAAGAGAAGGAGTCAACATAGTTGATCCATTAGTTCTTTCAAGCATTGTTGGTGCAAGTGCTAATCTAGCAGTGCTGGAACTTGGGAAGCAGATTCATCGCCTAGTTATCACTCCTGGTTATGAGTCTTGCATATTTATAAGTAATGCCCTTGTAGATATGTATGCCAAATGCAGTGATATTCTGGCTGCAAAGGAAATTTTTGGTAGGATGCAACGAAGAGATGTAGTTTCTTGGACTTCTATAATCGTTGGGACAGCTCAGCATGGGCAAGCAAAGGAGGCATTGGCTATTTATGATGAGATGATTTATGCTGGAGTAAAGCCAAATGAAGTGACCTTTGTTGGATTGATTTATGCTTGTAGCCATGTTGGCTTAGTAAGTAAAGGCCGTTATCTATTCAAATCTATGAAGGAGGATTATGGGATTAATCCTTCTCTGCAGCACTACACATGCTTCTTGGATCTTCTTAGTCGGTCAGGACAGCTAGATGAGGCTGAGAATCTCATTAATGCAATGCCATTTAAGCCTGATGAACCTACTTGGGCAGCTTTACTAAGTGCCTGCAAGCACCATAATAATATTGAAATGGGAATTAGGGCTTCTGATCATCTATTAAGTTTAGAACCAGAAGATCCATCTACATATATACTGTTGTCTAATATTTATGCTAGAGCTGAATTGTGGGAAAAGGTTTCAAAGGTGAGAAAGTTGATGGCATTCATGGAAGTTAAAAAGCAACCAGGCTATAGTTGTATTGAATTGGGAAAGGAAAGCAAAGTGTTTTATGCTGGGGAGACTGCTCATTCTATGAAGAATGTGATTTTTGGTTTGCTTAAGAAGTTGGATGCAGAGATGAGGAGAAGGGGTTATGTACCAGATATTAGTTCTGTTTTACATGACATGGAGTGGCAAGAGAAGGAAAGACAATTATTTTGGCATAGTGAGAGGTTGGCTGTGGCCTACGGGTTGCTTAAGGCTGTCCGGGGGACAGTTATTCGGGTAGTGAAGAATCTTCGTGTTTGTGGAGACTGTCACACAGTTTTAAAGTTCATAAGCACCATTATGAAGAGGGAAATTGTTGTCAGAGATGCCAATAGATATCACCATTTCAAGGACGGGGAGTGTTCATGCAATGATTTTTGGTGCTTTTGCGGCTCTGCGTCGGAATTTTTCCTTTGGTTTTTCATGTGTCTGCCATCTATTGATCATAGGTTCAAGTCTGAATCTGCTTATTCAAGCGTCTAGTAGTTAGCCTTTTCCTTTCATTTTGGTTTTTTTAATTTCTAAGGCTTGCTAATTTTATTGGAACACATATCGCCTAGCCTGTGTTGTCAGCACCAATGGTTTAAATGACATTGATCTCATATTTTCAACCTCCAAGCCAACGAAAACATAGGCTTTACGGTGAAAGTGGTTGACGTTTACCTATAATTGTGGGTATTGCATTACCACTTCAGGGGATATGTATTCCTTGACGAATTGTTTTCTCTTATTTTTGCTTTTGGGAGATTTCTCTTTTAAATTTTGCTCTCTTTAGATAATGGAATTGAGTATCATTGGCTTGATGAAGCAGAATTTATATGAAGCATTGTGAGAAATTTCATATGCTTTGTTGTTTATTAATTGATCTTGAACTCTACGTCACTAGAGGTCCTAGTCTCCTAGAGGATAGTCGATCCTTCAAAGTAAAGGAGCATATTTGTTAATGGAATTTAGGCATTTACAATGTAAAGCTAAAGGCTTAGCAGAGGCTGCTCTTCGGATCTGACTAAGACATTAACCAAGCAATGAGCTGTAATACTGATCAAATCTCGATATTTAAGGACCTTAAGAATTAAGATAAAAGCAATTTGTTCGTTATTGTATTATCACTCTTATACAACCCAGTAATTAGAGGAATAATAAATTGCTTCCCATTAATATTTACCGGGAAAAAAAAAGTGCTTGGAAACTCAAAAATATTTAATTTGATAAATTATACCAACTTACTTGAGGTTTTACAAAGTGTCGGTTTGGAATTTTTTAGCTAGGTCTTTTTTTTTCCCCATTTTTTTTCTTGGCTTTCAACAAATAAACAAATATATTAGCTGTAGGGACAATGGGCCCAAAAATATATATTGGGCCTTGGCCTTGTCCGAGGAGGTTCAGTGGTCCGAGGATAGATCAATAGTAAGGAAGACGTAAAACTTTGAACTTCTCGAGCCAGCTATGACTGTAAAGGTAGGCCAAAGAGGAGCATCTCCTCAACTAAATGAAGAAGAAGTCAGAAGGTGAGTTCTATTATCCAGAGTGACGTTCCAAGAAGTTCTGTTAATAAGGATATACACTTTGAATGTACAGGACAAAATGGGAGCTGAGAAATATCTGGAGGAAAGCTGCTACCACCGCATTAAATGCTCTGTAACTAACTCTCTGGCAGTATTAATTAGGGGTGTGTAGAAAACCCACCGACCTGCCAAACCCGACCCGACCCAACCCAATCCGCCGGGTTGGGTCGGTTTTTTAGGCTTGGTGGGTTGGGTTGGGTTACAAAAAAAAAATTTATAGCGGGTCGGGTTGGGTTTAGGTCATAAAATTACAAACCCGCCAAACCCAACCCAACCCACCCATATTTAATATTTATTTAACATATATTATATATTTAATAATTTTTTTTAAATCAGCTGTAAGGTACTTATATATATTTAAATATATATTATATATATAATAATTTTAAAAAAAAAAACAGCTGTAGAGCAGCATTTCCTCGGTTCCTCCTACTAATACTAATTTAATATATATATATATATATAAAATATTATATAATTAATAAATTTTTTTAAATAACCAGTTTTTCCTATCCTATATAAAAGTCAATTAGTTCACACAAATCCTAATAAATTACTATTGTTGTTTAGTCATTAGTGTTGTTTGCCTTTAAGGAGTTACATTGATACTAATCTTTAGGTTTTTTTAATATATTTATATTTATATTTTTTTCTACTCAATTTAATAATAATAATAATAATAATAATAATAATAAAAAATTTGTCAAACCCGTGGGTTCAACCCGACCCATATGGGTTGGGTTGGACTTATGTGATGGGTTAGATTGGGTTGAATTTTTTTTGACCTACCATGGTAAGTTGGGTCAAAAAATCCCCTCAACCCGACCTAACCCGACCCATGCACACCCCTAGCATTAATGAGGAAATGATATCTGAACAATATTTTTCAGCCTTACAGCTACCCCCAAAAACTTCTGGAGGGTGCTGATAGGACAAGTATCAACACAAGCAATCTAATGTCCACGTGGAGGGTAGAGATGAGAGAGGAGATATGGTATAAAATATGAGGAAGGTCCTAAGAGAAAGGGATCGAGAAATTAAGAGAAAAATACTGTAGCAATCAAGAATTGAACTTGTAATCAAACTTGAGAGAAATATATAAGAACTGATCTCCTCGAACTGTGCCAATGACGATTTTATTTAGAATAAACTAGTCAATCTTCATTTTATTGTCATCTGAATCCACTTTGTCTGTCTTCTGATTCATTAAAACCCAGTTTTCCAACCCACTCTTTACAAATTCATTGTATTGGGTTTTTTGGGCCTAAGTTCATTTATCCTTTAGGCTAGAGACTCAAATTGCGTCCTTACAATTGGCACCGTCTATGGGAATTCTAGGGCTGTAGTGATTTTTACGTCCAACTATGGTAGGTTCAGGTCCGAATATGGAGGAATCTATTGGATCCCAACGTCAAGATCATTTCAATAATCTTAAACGCAGAAGGGACCAGGAAGTTAGTATGCATACCACTCATACTAGTAGGAGCCAGTCTCGAAGCGGGAGCCACCTTTCTCATGAGGAAAATGCCAAAAACATGCAGTTGGAGATTGATCATCTAAAGAGGAAGTTGCACCACGAACGGCGAAGGCGAACTCCCTCCAATTCTAACTTCTCTTCTAACGATAAAGGGGATGATAGTTATAGATCAAGAACTCCCCTTAGTGAGTCTTTCTCGTATGATGAGGACTACCATCATAAGCGCAGAAACAAAAATTCATCTTCTAAAGGCTTGGAAAATGATGTGATGAGTAGAACACTCAACCAAATTTCTAGGTCACTTTTCACGCGTAGAATTGAGGACAGGAGACTTCCTCGACGGTTCACTCAGCCAACGTTCACTATGTACAATGGTCGAACAGACCCTATGGAGCATGTGAGCCACTTCAACTAGAGAATGGCTGTGCGCTCCAAGAATGAGGCCTTGATGTGCAAGGTGTTCCCCTCTAGTTTAGGGCCTGTGGCCATGAGGTGGTTTGATGGCTTAGGAGCAGGTTCCATTGATTCCTTTAAGGAACTTACTCAAGCGTTTGGATTTCGCTTTATTACGTGCAGCAGGGTTCCTCGGCCCTTAGATTCCTTGTTGTCTCTGTTCGTGAGAGAAGGGAAGACCCTGAAAATGTATTCGGACAGATACTGGGAGATGTTCAATGAGATAGATGGTGATTTTAATGACGTAGCCATCAGGACTTTCAAGGTCGGCCTACCTGCCGAGCATGGCTTGAGGAAGTCTTTGATTGGGAAACCTGCTATCAGTGTACGTCAGCTCTGGGTCAACGGCTTCTCAGGTGATTAGCATGGTGTTCCGAGAGCCAGTAAATCAATTCTTGGAGAAAATCAAGAATGAGTCATACTTCAAATGACCAAACAAGATGGGAGGAGACCCCATGAGGCGCAACCAAAGTCTTCATTGCCAGTACCACTAGGAACGAGGACACATTACCGAGGACTGTAGAACTTTGTGGAACCATCTGGAGCAACTGGTCAGAGATGGAAGGTTACAATAGTTTTTATATTGGCCCAATGGACAAAGAGACCAAGCCGGGTTGAGGGCTTAGGGGAACACTTCTTCAAGGCCCCCTTTGGGTACAATTAATGTCATCTTTGCTGCTCTTTGGAGAACTGGCTCGTAGCCCTCCAGGGTGATGTGTGTAGCTCAGCCGCACACCGAGGACTTTAATCCTGAACCGAAGAGGACTAGAGTGGGGGTCTAACCAGCGTTGAGCTTTTTAGATGAGGACAAGGTTGGAACCATACAGCCATATGATGATGCTTTAGTGGTCACGCTCAGGATAGGAGGGTATGATGTGAAGAGAGTGTTGGTAGACCAGGGCAGTGGTGCAGAGATTATATACCCTGACTTATACAAAGGACTGAACCTGAAGCCTGAGGATTTGACAGCATATGACTCACCTTTGGTAAACTTTGATGGAAAAGTTATCATTCCAAAGGGTCAGATTAGACTACCCGTACGAGCAGATTCAGAGGTAGTGGAGGTGGACTTCATTGTGGTGGATGCTTATTCTCCCTACACGGCTATTGTGGCAAGACTATGGCTCTATGCCCTGAGGACTGTTTCTTCCACCCTGCATTTGAAGGTATAATATCCGTCCAGGGATCAGGTTGAAGAGCTTGTTGGGAGTCAATTCATGGCTAGGCAGTGCCTGGTGGTTGCAATTATGCACCAGTTTGAAATAGAGTCTTCGGCCTTTGCTGAGGAGGGCTCATAGCAATCAAGGATTCCGGTCCTATCTACGAATGCGGTGTCGGAAGGGGCTAAGTGCGAGAAGTTGGAAGAGATTATTATAGATGATGATCTGGAGAAGTTCTTTCAGGTCGGAGCTCAACTGCCTCCTCGGGAGAAGGAGAAGTTGATAACGTTCCTTAGAGAAAACATCAATGTATTTGCATGGAATGCTTACGAAGCTCCTTGGTGGATCCAAACTTCATTTGCCATCAACTGAATAATAACCCAGTTGTCCTCCCTAAGAAACAACCACCTCAGCGCTCATCTAAAGAACATTCTGATGCTGCCAAAGAGGAAGTGAACAAGCTTAAGCAAGCTGAGGCTATTAAGGAAGTGTTCTACCCTGAATGGTTGGGTTATATAGTGGTAGTAAAGAAGAAAAGTGGAAAATGGCGAGCATGCGTGAATTTCACGGACTTGAACAAGGCCTGTCCAAAGGACCATTTCCGCATGCCTTGGATTGATCAGCTAGTGGACGCAATTCTAGGCCACCCTCATATGAGCTTTTTGGATGCCTTCCAAGGGTACCACCAAATACCACTAGCTTTGAGTGATTAAGAGAAGAGAGATTTTGTCACCCCCACTGGAAATTACCACTACAAAGTGATGTCTTTTGGTTTAAAGAATGCAGGGGCTCCCTACTAGAGGATGATGACCAAGATGTTCAAGCCACAACTAGGAAAAAACACTGAGATTTATATAGACGACATGGTGGTCAAGAGTAAGTTAAAAATCCGAGCATGTTAACGACCTTGGGAATATCTTCGAGATCTTGAGGAGGCACAAGCTGCGCCTTAATGCTTCTAAGTTTTCTTTTGTTGTTGGTTCAGGAAAGTTCTTGCGCTATATGGTCACTCACCATGGAATTGAGGTCAATCCTGATCAGATTAAGGCAATTAACAATCTACAACCACCTCGGAATCCTAAAAAGGTCCAGAAGCTGACAGGAATGACTGCTATCTTAAACCAATTCATTTCTCGGTCAACAGATAGTTGTAGGCATTTCTTTCAATTGTTGAACAAGTGGAGGGGATTTGAATGGATCGAGGAGTGTGTCCTGGCTTTCCAGCAGTTGAAGGAGTACCTTTCTCGGCCACCCATTATGTCCAGACCTGAGGTGGATGAGGTTTTGTTTGCTTACATTGCAGTGGCCTCCCACGCGGTGAGGTTGGTGCTGGTACGGGTTGATAGTAGTGTGCAAAGGCCAGTTTACGATGTGAGCAAGTCACTATATGAGGCCGAGGTCTGTTACCTACCACTGGAGAAGGCCATTTTGGTAGTGGTGCATGCTACGCGTAAACTCCCCCACTATTTCCAATCACACACAGTTGTTGTCCTAACCCAACTTTCGCTCCGATTTCTACTTTGAAGTGTTGATTATATAGGGAGGATTGCCAAGTGGGGTACGATCCTATGGGCTTTTGATACCAAGTAAATGCCTCGCACCTCGGTCAAAGGTCAAATCCTTGCTGATTTGGTGGTCAAGTTTGCTGAATCCCCATTAAAAGAGATAATGGAGAAGCAGGACATGGATGGAAAATCGGTTGGGTTAGTCTCCCTGTAAGAACCTTCGTCCTGGAGGGTATACGTTTATAGTGCAGCGAATCAAAGAGGATCTAGAATGGGGCTAGTTCTTATATCTCCCAAGAGGATTATAATTGAGAAATCCTTGAGATTGGGCTTCTCGGCCACAAACAATGAAACTGAGTATGAAACTCTATTGGTAGGAATGACAATGGTTTAGAAAATGGGTGGAAAAGTAGTGAAGATATTCTCAAATTCAAGGCTGGTTGTGGGCCAAGTTCAGGGAGAGTTGGAAGCCAAGGATGTGAGAATGCAAGAGTACTTAAATCAGGTTAGACATTTACAGTCAGGGTTTGAGTATTTCAGTTTACAGCACATTCCTAGAAGTGGAAACACCCATGCCGATTCTCTGGTCGCGCTCGCAACTTCCTCAGCACAAAGCCTGCCTCGGGTTATCCTTGTTAAAGATCTGTGCAAGCCTACTGAGATGAAGAATGAAGTGGTCCATATCCATCAAATTAGGGTAGGACCTAGCTGGATGGACTCCATAGTATTGTTTCTTAAGGAGGATATCTTACCCAAGGAGAAGTCAGAGGCTGACAAGCTGCCAAAAAAGGCTCATCGGTTTTGGCTGTTCGATGACCAAAAGTTGTATAAGCGCTCTTTTTTTGGGCTGTACTTGTTGTGCATACACCTTAAGGCACCAGAGTTACTTCTTGAGGAGTTACATAAAGGGATTTGTGGAAGCTATACAGAAGACTGATCTTTGTCTCACAGAGCCCTTACACAGGGATATTGGTGGCCAAACATGCAGAAGGAAGTATAAGAATACGTGAAGAAGTGTGACCAGTGCCGAAAATTTGTCCCAAATATTCATCAATTAGGAGGGGTCCTTAATCCTCTGTCCAGCCCTTGGCCCTTTGCTTAATGCGGCTTGGATATTGTTGGACCTTTCCCTAAGGCAGCAGGGAATAAGAGATATTTACTAGTTGGCATGGATTACTTCACCAAGTGGGTTGAAACTGAACTATTGGCAAATATTAGGGACATGGACGCCAAGAGATTTGTTTGAAAAAATATTGTCACTTGGTTTGGGATCCCTCACACCCTCATCTCTAATAATGGTCTTCAGTTTGATAGCAAAACCTTTAAAAGGTATTGTTATGACCTGGGAATTAGGAATAGGTATTCTACCTTGGCTTACCCACAAGGGAATGGACAGGCCGAGACTGTCAACAAGGTCATAGTGAATAGATTCAAAAAGAGATTGGATGATGCAAAAGGAAAATGGGTGAAAGAGTTGCCACACGTCCTTTGGACATATCGGACCACTCCTCGTAGGTCAGTAGGGGAGATACCCTTTTCAATAACTTATAGTGCTGAGGCTGTTATTCCTCTAGAGACTGGATTCCCAACGCTGAAAACGAGTTCTTTCACTCCGAGCAACAATGATAGGTTGTCAGGGAAGAGCTTAGACTTAATTGAGGAACGAAGAGAAATGCCATGGTCCAATTGGCCTATTATCATCACAAGCTCAAGCAAAGGTATAACGCCAATGTGAAGCTAAGGCCACTGGCACCTGGAGACTTGGTATTAAGAAAGGTTTTAAGTATTGCCAAGAACCTAGCCTAGGGAAAGTTAAGGCCTAACTAGGAAGGGTCATATCGCATCACTTCAGTGGCTGGAATAGGTGCATATTATCTTGAAGATCTAGATGAAAACGTTGTACCACGCCCCTGGAATGTAAGCAACCTAAGAAGGTATTATTATTAATAAAAGCTTTCTTTACCATATTTTGGTTTATTACATTATGCGTTACACGTTCTACTACTTGTTCAAATATCAAACAGAACCTTGGTCATGCCTGACTCCTCAGACCACATACCTTGGGTAAATTGATATTTTAAGTCATTTCACTAAGTGTAAAACAGAACCTTAGTCATGCCTGGTCTATCGAACCACATACTTTGGGTAAATTAATACTTTAGTTCATTTCACTAAGTGTTAAACAGAACCTTAGTCATGCCTAGTGTTTCGGACCACATACTTTGGGTAAATTAATACTTCAGTTCATTTCACTAAGTGTTAAACAGAACCTTAGTCATGTCTGGTCTCTCGGACC
Source organism: Quercus tomentella (assembly GCA_028535165.1). Lineage (NCBI taxonomy): Eukaryota > Viridiplantae > Streptophyta > Magnoliopsida > Fagales > Fagaceae > Quercus > Quercus tomentella. The sequence goes on from JAPQVY010000012.1 coordinate 36,752,708, forward strand.
ACATACTTTGGGTAAATTAATACTTCAGTTCATTTCACTAAGTGTTAAACAGAGCTTTAATCAGGTGGGACTCCTCGAACCATATAGTTTATGTTAGTTAATACTTTCTGCTATCCATTTAATTGTTAAAAAAAACCCCTGGTTATGTCTGGCTCCTCGGATCATCTACCTTAGGTAAGTTGATATCCTTGATTATTTGCCTAAGTATTGAACAAAACCAGGGCTATGTCATGTCCCTCATATCTTTTCTACTAAGTGTTTTGTCCATCTCCATGAGGATTAACCTTCCCTGTGGGTAGCCCAGTGCTCAGTGCAAATACATGATCATTTTCTTCACTATTTATACGTGTTCAATTTATTTGAATTAGTAGCAATGCAGCACTATTAACTTTTGTTAAAGTTTGGGTGGCAACAATTCACTACTGTTAGCAACTTTATCAGTCCTAAGTCTCATCAGAGGGCAAAACAATAACTACACCACTCAGAGAATAAAGATTACAGGGAAAAAAAAGAAAAAAAAAAAAAGAGAGATTCATTAAATAAAGAGTGAAGTATTTTCATTAATTAAAAGGAAAAGTACATTATATACAATGGCAAATTGCCACTACAAAAAAAATACATAAGGAAAGCTAAATAGAATCCTAATGCTAAGACTTGGCCTTAGGAGGAGGAGGGTCTTCTTTCTTGCTTAGTTGAGAGGCAGGAGCATCTATGGTCTTAGGATTAGCCTCTTTGGATCTGGCCTCGACCTGCTTCGCCTTTATTGCAGCATCCTCGGCCTTGGCAGCATCCTTGGCCTCTGAGGGGGGCTTGGTCTCCTAGCCCTTGTCCTTAACCTTGGCCACCTCAGCCCCTTAAGCTTGATCACCAGCTTGGCTGGATCCTTTGGAAGCCTCCGGGGGGAGAAGGGCCTAAGCAGTCAGAGGCTGCTTAGAGGATTCTGGGGTAAGGGTAGAGGGAGATGAGTAGGCAGCTGGGGCTTCACGGATGTCAAGATGATAGTACACACTCCCAGCCTGCCTCTACTCTGAGGAAGTAGGGACCCCTGCAAGGTTGAGGGCCTTCATCCACGTTTCCTTGTAGTAGTCCTTGCATACCTCGGCAAGCACCTCAGTCAGCCGAATTTCGGTTTCTTCTACCCCGAGGTTGTAAGACGCTTGCCTCGAGACCTCCACAACTTCCTCGGCCGTCTAAGTGGCGGCTTTGGCCTTCTCCAACTCAGCTTTAAGGTCCAAGACCAGCTGCTTCTGTATGGCTAGCTCTATCCCAGTGAGATAGAGCTTTTTATGCTGATCTTCAGCCTGGTCCTGGGCATTCTTCAGCCCAGCCTCAGCGCTCATCCTTGCCTTCTCCTCAGCAGTTAGCTAAGTGGCCAGCTCCTGGTTTTCTTGCTTCATGGCTCCCAAGGACTTGTTGGCCTTGGCGCGGAGTTTATCCTCAACCCTGGCCTCATTCCGGGCGTCCTTGACCCTTTCCTCAACTACAAAAATCTCATGGAAACCTGCACAAAAATAACAAAAGAGTCCCATGTAAAAAAAGGAAAAAGAAGAGAGAATGGAAAGGGCACCTTAACATTTAATTAAAAGATAGGATGGTGAACTTATTATGGCAAGGTCCCTTTTCAGGGATATAAAGAGGTCTGGCTGCCTCATGCGCCTTAAAGCTTCCATGTCTTTGGGCAGGAGGAAGGGCTGCTCTAGGGCTTTAGCAATATAGGCAGAGCCCTCTCTGGAACCCTCTGATAGAGGAGTTCTGTGGGATGGTGGTGCCATCCAGCTCCAGTCGAGGAGCCCAAATGCGTTGCTGTTGGCTCACCTCGGCCCCACTTGGTTCCTCCTTACTATCCACGGAGAAGGCCTGTTTGTCTTTGCCAGTCTTTTGTTGCTTGGCCCCCTTCTTCAGGACCATCTCACCCTCCTCCACTTCCTGCTCTTTCCTCTTCTTCTTCAGGTTAGGAATGGGAAGCAGGCCAAATGCGGTTGTGGAGGAGGAGAGAGAGGGGGTAGATTGGCAGGATCCTAGGATTTAGGGACCTCTTTGGATGATGACCCTTTGTTCCTCCCAGCCATAAGGTCCTTTAAACCTTTCCTCGGGTTTAGGGCCATTTCTTCTTCTTCCTCCTCAAAGCTGTCAACTACACGCGCTACCACGAGGCCTGAGGTGCAAACATTTAAAAATCTATCGAACTCGTCCTCGGTGTCCAATATGTGGATGACAGGAGCTCCCTGTTCCTCCTTCTCTTCCTCAAGTTGGAATTGGTTTATTTCCTCCTCGAGTGATAGACGTGAGGAAGCAGTCTCTTCCCTCGGAGTTGTTGCTTCAGGGAGAGCACGGTGGAGAGGCAGTTTGACTGGAGGAAGGTTTTCTCAGGCCAGAAAACCAGGCACGGAGACATCTATCCGGCAGAGCCTAAGGTCGCCTGCCTTTATTGCGTGGCCTACTTCCTGGAAAGTGTCCGAGATTAGTTCGAAGTCCAAAATGAGATGGACTGCTCTCAGCTGCCTATCCTCACTCACGAACACCTTGGACCTTAAGACTTTGTTAAGGTGCGCGATGTTGACCAGACTAAGGCGAGGCGTTACGTGCCTTTTATCTGTAAAAACAGCCGAGGAGCAGATCGTGGTCAGACCAATAAAACTCATTACCAAAGGAAAACGAAATATTAACAAAAAGCGTGGCAAAGTTAAAAGAACTAAATCCTGTGCTAAAGGACCTAAACCTAGGGTACCCCACTAGCTTTCCCTTTCGAGTTGGGCAATGAAGAACGTTGTGCCATTCCCCAGAGGCGATTAAGTAGTTGTCCTTTATGCCCTTGTTGGACTTGGGATGACACGATACAAGTCTAACAACGTTGGACAGGGACTTGAGATAATATCCCGAGTCAGCAAGTGAATGACACTCGTACATGTGAACAACGTCGTGCCATGTGAGTCTCAAGCCCATCTACTCATTGAGAGCATCTACGCTACCTAAAACTCTAAATAAGTTGGGAGCACACTGGTGGGGACACAACTTGTAGTTGATTAGGTAGTCTCGGGTCACCTTACCCATGGGAAACGTCATTCCTTCTATGAAAGCAATCATAGGAATGACAATCTCCCCTTCTTTTCTATCTGTGACTATCCGGTTTGGGGCACAATATTGCAGGGCTACTCCCTTCGGAATGTGATACTTAGCCCTAAAACCCTCCATACCGACAGGAGAGTCTACAAGGTGCTAAAATCTACCCATCTAAGCGAGCTAAAGGGATGCGAAAGAAGTTTTCAAGGAAAGGAAACCAAGAATAGAAGGTGGAGGAGATTGGCCGAGGAGAAAAGAACCTAGAGAAGAAGGAACTTAAAAGAATAAGCACGTGTGGTGATCCCTGAACCTCTTAAAGATTTAAAAAAAAAATTTGAAAAGGACTTAGAAGATTTAGAAAATTGGGAAGCCTGGAAGGTTTGAGAGTTTGGAACTTCTGGAGAGCTTGAAAATTTGTGAAATAAAGGAAAATGACTCCCTTTAGGCACCTTATATAGGAGGCGGAAATGAGTGGGAGTTATCCTGTTCAAAATTCAAGGAGAAACGCTAGCCGTAGGATCTACATCTCATCATAGGATGCAGGGAACAAAGCGTTGCCTGGAGCATTTAATGAGACATCACGGGCTCCGAAGCGTCAAAAACAATCACGGGACAAGCGAAGCAATGCTCTCACGTGTGGAAATCAGAGACACAAATGGATTTAATTCCCCAAAGTCAAAACCCCAATTTTCTCCTCTGATAGGAGGAGAAAACCGGAATTTCAAGGGGTTACTATAGGGACAATGGGCCCAAAAATATATGTTAGGCCATGGCCTTGTCCGAGGAGGCTCATTGGTTCGAGGATAGATTAATAGTAAGAAAGACGTAAGACTTTGAACTTCTCGAGCCAGTTATGACTGTAAAGGTAGGCCGAGGAGGAGCATCTCCTTAGCTAAATGAAGAAAGGGTCAGAAGGTGAGTTCTATTATCCAGAGTGACGTTCCAGAAAGTTCTGTTAATAAGGATATGCATTGTGAACGTACAGGACAAAATGGGAGCTAAGAAATATATGGGGGAAAGCTGAACAGTGCTTTTCAACCTTACAGCTACCCCCAAAGATTTCAGGTGGGTGCTGATGAGATAAGTATCAACACAAGCAATCTAATGTCCACGTGGAGGGAAGAGATGAGAGAGGAGATATGGTATAAAATAAGAGGAAAGCCCTAAGAGAAAGGGATCGAGAAATTAAGAGAAAAATACTGTAGCAATCAATAATTGAACTTGTAATCAAACTTGAGAGAAATATATAAGAACTGATCTCCTCGGACTGTGCCGAGGACGATTTTATTTATAATAAACTAGTCAATCTTCATTTTCTTGTCATCTAAATCCACTTTGCCTGTTGTCTGATTCATTAAAGCCTAATTTTTCAACCCATTCTCTACAAATTCATTGTATTGGGCTTTTTTGGCCTAAGTTCATTTATCCTTTGGGCTAGGGACTCAAATTGCGTCCTTACATTAGCCTTTTAAAGAAATTATTTAATTTATTTCCCTTTTTAATAAATAAGTTATAAAAAAAATACGCAAGGTAAAATCGTTCAAAATGATTCGTTCTCCAAACTAAAATTATGGGAAGATGGAAAAGTGGGAGGATAGAAAATATTTTAATTTCTCTTATTTTTGTTTGGTTGGGAGTGGAAAAGTGGGGGAATGGAAAAAGTGAGTTTGTATAAATATACTCATATACCCTTGTTAAAAAATTATGGTCAATTAAAACAAAAAAGTGACAAACAACCAAAAAAGAAGAAGTAATTTATTAATAAAAAAAAATTATGTCCTAAAAAAAATCATGTCTAGTTAAAAAAATAATAATAAATAAGAAAGAGAAACAAAACAACTATCACACCCACCACCCAGGAAATCAAAAAAAAAAAAAAAAAACAAGAGAGAGAGAGAGAGAGAGAGAGGAGCCTGATGAATTGCTCGTGTGTAAGTGCAAATGGCCATTTTTTGTTCATTAAGCAGCCTCATTTTTTCCCTTCAGTTTTCTCTTCATTTTGGAGAGAAAACATTTTGGTGGGCCCGAGGAGAAAACACACAGACATCACTATTTATTTTCTTTCCTCCCCACCTAACCAATTACACTCCAAAAAGTTTTCATTTCCATTTTCTCTCTAAAGATTTCCATCCACCTTATTTCACCTCCAAACAAATACATTCTTAGTCTTCAGTTTTTTTACTGTTGTATGAGTATTTAAAGTAGATAGGTGGGTTCTAGTTAGTTCAATTGGTAAGGCCTTTGATGGTTGAATAATAGATCTGAGGTTTAATCCCTGCCTACACTCAATCACTCATCTTAACACTTCACTACTGATTTTGACAACTCATATAAGATCATTTTAAATTTAAGCTCAAAGTTAAATACACTTAATAACCCGTGTGGACAATTCCTAGGCCATGGGTTACAAGTCGGGTCAAATCTGACCCAATTACTAATATCTTCCACTTGTCCATACTAGGAACTATAGTCAAAAATGGATCCTCTCAATCTCTAATTCAATCCTTTCTTCATACAGACAGTGAAGTGTGTAGGGTATGAGTACTATATTAAGTCATCATCTAAACTAACATAGTACATCACTCATAATATCTCATCTATGTCCCAAATTATTTTATCGCACTAGTTCAAGTTTCTTTAATACCCCATGAGTTTGAAACTCAAAGCAACATTTGATCCCATAGCATATAATATGCTCATGATTATGTTGAAAAACAAAGATTCATCATAATCATTAGGACTATATGCCATAGAATGAATAGTGTTCTAAATAATCTTTGAGAGACACTCATGCTAATTCATTCACACCTGACTGCTTTCCTAGACATGCTCTGTGAGATTGTATTTTATCATGGCCCTAAGATGACATGCTAAGTAGCGACATCAAGCCTTCATGACATAGTTCTAGGTCAAAAAGGGAATAAAATAGATCATGTAATGGTAAACGAAGCCTCATATAGTGACAATGTAGGGATTTGTACAACCACTCCCTTAATTTGTTGACTACAGCATTTATAGTATAATTTGTATGCTATGGCAGAGCTCCCACTCACTACTCAAGATGATCACTTGCTCGCTTTCCAAAATGCCAAAGTGATCGCTATGTTTCATCCCGCTCACTACTCAAGCACCATGGTGATCATTCATGTGAGTAGATTAATCAAAGCATGGTGACATATTCTCAAATAATGTGCTCATTATGCAATATCAATCACATCAAAACATGAATTAAAATTAATAACCTCATTATTGCATATGATATGAATAATCACAATGTCTATAAGGTATCAAAAAGAACATATCAAATCCACCAAAATTCCAAACTCCTACGATGAGTCTAAAACACATATTTAGCAGTGACCTTAGTAAGTGGATCAACTACCATCTTGCTAGTGGAGATATGTTGGATGATCAACTTTTCTTGTGTAATAACATTGCAAGTGTAGTAAAATAGAATGTCCATTTATTTGGTTCAGCAATGGTGTTTTGGATCCTTGGCATAAGTCATCATTGTTATTGCGATATCTTGTTTTTTTTTTTTTTTTTTTTAAATCCAATTTGGTTCATGAGCTATCATTTTGAAGGGAATTCAATTTTCCACAACATGAGGTTAAATTAATCCTTATCGAATGGTCAGAGTTTTGGTCAAATCAAGGCTGAACCCGAGTTAATCATGGACAAACTAAGTTAAACTTTTGACAAATGTTTAGAAATATTATTTTTGATGTGAAATAATGAAATTTAGCCATTGGGTGAATTTTTGAAGTCATTGATTGTGGGTCAACAATGGGCATTTTGGTCATTTTAAAACTGCACTCATGAAATTGGTTAATTTGATGTTCAATTGAGATAAATTAAATAATTTTTAACATTCTCTTGATCCCAAGGTCAAAATTGTAATTTGAAAACTTTTTAAAGAATAGTTATCTCTAAACTAGTTTAGAGAAAAACTCTTCAAACTCCTTATGTATCTTTTTATTGGATACAAATTTTGGAAATCTAACCATTTGATTTAATGTAGTTTATGTTCTTAATATGCACATCAAATTTTGTTCAAATCAGATATTATTTACTATTCGATTAATAAAATTATATTTTATGCATAATTTTAGATTACAAAAACTTGAAATTTAAACATTTGTGATATAGTTATCTTCTTAAAATTTTGCAAGCATTGAGGATATAATAAGAACATACAATTTAATTGTTAGATTTTCAAAATGCACATCTAATAAAACGATATCGGCAGAGTTTAAATGGTTTGCAAAGAGACTGTTTCCTTTTTTAAAAGCCAAACTGGGATTTTTGGCACCCAAAACGAGGGTAAACAAAATACGATATTAACATTGTCAACCATCACTCAAAGAGAGAGAGAGAGAGAGAGAGAGAGAGAGAGAGAGAGAGAGAGAGAGAGAGAGTAACAATTGAGAGCTGTGAGAAAAATGAGAAAATAAAATTATGGGTAAATTATAGTAACCTACCTTGAGATATGGGATAATACCAAATACATCCAAAGGTTTTAGAAAATGACCAATTTGGTCCTTAAACACTAACACCATTTGTGCGCTGTTTATTAAATCATTTATTTCATTTTTAAGTTTTCTCTTTCCTTTGCTCTGTCTCTTTGCTCTCTCTTCTTCACACCAGGAAAACTCTCTCTCTCTCTCTCTCTCTCTCTCTGCCATAAGCTTTCAAACTCAACAAAGGACCAACAAACTCTGCCACCTAAATGGTTTTAGAACCTAAATACCCACAAATCTCACACCATACGCTATCGTTTAAAGCTGGGTGGTTTGGTCACTATCAAGGAGGATGGTGGACTGTGGCCCTAGGTCACAATGAGTGGTGACTAGTGGTTGCAAGATGACAATTTGGTGGAGCTCACCGTCGTGGGTATAGGTTTTTTTTATTATTTTTTTTAATTGTTAATTTGGGTTTGGGTTGTGAATCATATGATGTTGGATGGTTGGAATTGTTTGAATTTGAGAAGGATGAGTGGGTAGTGATAGGTGGTGTTATGGTGGACGGTGGTTGCTGGTCTCTATTATGGGTCTGGTTTTTATTTTGAAATATTTTTGATTTGGGTATGTTTGAGGTTTGATAGTGGATGGTTGTTTGGTTTAGTTGAACTATGTTTGATTGTCTTGTGTGATACTGGATCTAAATGGGTTGATCTTGATTTGATTATTGATGTAGTGAGATTTTTTTTCTAATGTTCTATAAAAAAAAAAAAAAAAAAAAAAAATCCCAAATGAGAATGTGTATGGTTTTGGAAAATGGATATTAATTTAATGAGAATTTTTTTTGGAATGTTTCTTAACTATATGTTTGTGTATATCCTTTGGATACTGGTTTAAGCTTGAGAGTGAGTGAGAGACATGTGTTTATGTTATGGGCGAAGAAGAGAGAAAATGAAGAATACAAATGAACTAAAAAAAATGTTTGGGAGATAATGAATAAATGGCATTACACGCCATTTGTATTTAAGGATCAAATTGGTCATTTTAAAATTTTTGGATGTGTTTGGTATTACCCCAAACTTCAAGGTAGATTACTGTAATTTACCCTAAAATTATTGTATTAGTTTTTTTTTTTGAGAAGGGTAAATTATTATATTATTGAATGGTGAATATGAGTTGAGAAAATAGATGTAGAGTTTTGAAAACTAATTTGTATCGTAATTTTGAGAACAATTTTCTAAAAACAATTTTTTGAAAATGGTTTACAAAACAAAATAACACTGTAGCAAAATAAATTTTAAATATATGAATAGTATCGTAGGACTTATTTTTAATCAAAAAGTTACTGAAAAGTGAGGTTTGTGGGTCTCGTGAACAGTGCACATAGACCCACTGGTGTGACATTGTTCACACGGAAAAGTCAACAATCACGGCTCAAAAAAGAAGAAGAAGAAGAAGGCTGAAATGCAGACGCAAAATGCACTGCATTTTAGCTATCCAAAACGCACCTCAGTGGGACTCGCTGATTTGTGTATTTAAATCACCAAAACAAATTTTTTTTTTTTTGAGAACATAACCAAAATTTTTTTAAAATAGGGTTACGTGTCCTTTTTTTTTCCTGAAGTTACATGTCAAATTTCACCAAATAAGTTGGACAGTGCATCAAAATTTGAAAATTTAGATTTTAATATTATCACGCCAAAAATCACCCCTATAGATTAATTAATGAGCACGGATTTCCTGCATACAAGTGTGCAGGAGTTGCTGCATACAGGAGCAGGTGGCAACAATTCAAGGTGACACTTGTCATAGGTGTGCATTGCACGTGACCAGATTTTTTAGTTAACTTTCTTCGTTAACATTGTAGCAGCAGAGAGTGTACACACTCTTTCTCTCTCTCCGAAACTCAAAATCCAAAATGACTCTCTCTTTTCTTCTGTTCTTACTTCTTAACCCATCAGAGATCCCTCTCTCTTGTTCATCTCCTTCATTCATCCCTTCTCTCTCTCTACCATCTCACGCAAAAAAAAGAAAAAAAAATCCTCATCTCACGCATTAAAACTAACCAAAGATGAATCCTGTCTCTATCTCAAGAAGCTTTGAATTAGTTTTATTCATCAAAAAATACATGAAATTTCAGTATCACCAAAGAAAATATAAATTAAAAAACAGTATTTCATATATGAGTTTTTTCTTGGCATCCAAATAGCAAGAATCCCAAATTCCCAGGAAAAGCCAAATCCCCATAACCCAATTGATTTAGCACGAAATCTAAACCTCCATACCCAAACGATTTGCATAGATCGAAGCCAAATCCCCAAGAAAAGCCAAATCCCTATAACCCAAATGATTTAGCACCAGATCTAAACTTCCGTACCCAAACAATTTGCATAGATCAGAGCTAAAGTATGCGTTTTTGGAGGATTCATTGCTGCATGTTGGATTTCAGGTTTAGGTGGGATTAGCAGCAAGAGTTTTTTATTTTATTTTATTTTATTTATGGGATTAGGTGGTTGTGGTTTTTGATGAAAGGAATGAAAGAGGGAGGGAGGGAGAGAGGAGAGAGAGTCTGATGGTTTTGAAGAGAGAGAGAGAAAGAGAGTTGCATTTGCCTTGCATGTTTGATATTTGAGAGAGAAAAAAAAGTCACCTTGAATTGTTGCCGCTTGCTCTTGTATGCAGCAACTCCTGCACGGCACGCATGCCTGCAAGAAATCCTAGTTGTTTTTTTTTTTCTTTTTTTTTTTTTTGATAAGGAAATCCTAGTTGTTAATTATATTTATGTTGGCAGAGAAATTTCAGTAGATAAGGTCTCAAAGTCCAGCTCACGCACGAAGTCTCACCTAGAAATAGAATATCTCTGTGTATCAAAAATATATGATACTTTATACGGCCTCTTCTTATCTGAAACATTAGTTTATAATTCCAAGTTACAAAGTCCAATTTATCAAATGCTTATTTTTATCATAAAAAATAAAAAATAAAATAAAAATCCTTAATCTTGCTCTGATCTCCCCAGTAATATAATTATTATAATAATAATAATAATAATTCCGAATCCTTTGCAAATATAATGATATACGCAACAGTAAGAGAGGTCCCACTTCCAGCTAAAATCCATTCACACAAAATCAGATGATTGGATTAAATCCTATCCCGGATCAAGATCCCATAATATAAAGCAATCCCAAAGAATCGAAAGGGCTTTATTTTGTTTACCAAAAAAAAAAAAAGAAAGGGCTTTATTTTACTGATCCATCATCCACCCACTACCGCCGCACCCGCCATACCCTTCAATACTTTTCAGAGTGAGGAAAGTCAACGAATAGAATTGAGACGAATATTTTAAGAATAATTTACCTCTTTCTTTATTTTAATATGTTTGGGATGGAAGGATTTAAGTAGCCCAAGTTTTTCTACGGCAGAGAATAGATAAAAATGCTAAAATGTAAAATTTATTGTCTAAGTTTTATCCAAATTCATTTCAATTTTTTAATTTTGTTTTCGCTTATTTCAGTTCTCTAAATTTCAAAATCTATATTCAATTAAGCTCTCTCTATTTTCAATCATTATGGAGCTCGGGGTCCTGTATATGTAAAATAACATAGTACTTTTTTTTTTTTTTTTTGAGAAATCATAATACTTGAGTGCTAGGAAGTTGAGTAACAAAGAAATCGAGCTTCTGACCATCCAGTTTCAGGTGGCATTCTAATCAGACTAACACTAGATTAGATAATATATTACATATATAGAAGTGACACGTCAGGATACTGTGCCCCAGTTCTTATTACTATATATAATAATAATACAAAGCGAGCTCATCAATTATAAGACTCAGAGAGAGAGAGAGAGAGAGAGAGAGAGATTCTTTTTTACACGTTACTCTGATTACTCTTTTCTTTCATCTTTTTGCTTGTCATTTCAAAAAAATGGCTACGGATGCGAGTGTGTTGAAACATGGAGTGGTGGGGAATGAGAATATTGGGCACGCTGCTTGCCGCAACACGGGGGGACCTGGGTACGCAACTCCGCTGGAGGCCATGTCTGGTCCTAGAGAAGCTCTCATCTATGTCACTTGCGTTTACACTGGTACCTATATATATACTATCTTCATCTACTTTTTATTTTAATTCCTTTTCTTTTTCATAGCAATTCGACTTAAATATGAAAGGAATTTGCAGTTATTATTGAATTTTCTTTTGGGTCTATTTTTTTTTTTTTTAAATCTGATATATATATATATATATATATATATATATATATATATATATAAAAAGGGGGGACAAGAGTATTTGTGGCCGATCGAAACATGAACATATTCTTATGTTAATATGGTTTCATGTTTAGTAAAGTTGTAATTTAGGAAGATTTTTGTTTTTTGAATACGTAGTGAAATTGAAGTTAGTGAAGGATTTATTGAAGCTATATGCAGGAGTCATGATGAGGCAGTGAAGCCTTCTTAATTGGATAAGCCCACTGCCAGGGCTGGCCCACATTTTGGGGCCAAGGGGAGAATTAAAATGGAGTCTTCTTTATATTTATGTATTAATGAAATTAATATTTATTTAATATTTTTATATTATAATATATATTTCATTAAATTTTTTTTTTCTTTTTAGATGCAAATTGACTAATTAAATTTTGTATTCAAGTTCTTTTAATATCTCCTTTTTAATAGATAATATAGCTAATTCACTTAATCTTTCTTGGAACATTATTGATTTTAGATATGATTTTATTAATTTTGATTTTGAAAATTTTATTTCTGTAGAAGTAATTGTAACCGGTATTGTTAGTAACATTCTATAAGCAATGCATGTATTTGGAAATGAATCTAACCTTTTTATATGACTAAGTGTGTCAATTGGAGTATATTTTTTTATTTGTAAAGTTTTTTTTTAAAACTTTTAACTCTGAAAATAAATCTAAACCATCAATATCATAATAAACATCATGTTTGAGAAAAGATTCAAGATTAAGACAGTATTTTTGCAAACTGTTAGTGATTTCAATTTTGTGAAGTTAAATAGAAAACCAAAATATCTTCATATATTTGAAATTGTTCAAACCTATTATCAATTGAACTAATTGCTTCATCTACTATATATAAGAAATGGTAATATGAGTAAATTTTAGGGATTTGAGATTTTTGATTTGTTATTGTTTTGTGGTTAATTTTTTAGACCGGATTTGTATTTTATCTTTTTGAATTTTGGTTTGTCTAGAAGTTAAGGATGTTATTTTTGGGACAATTTATTTTGTTTAGACCAAATAATTTTTTGGGGTACCAATGTTTATCAGGATGTACCAAATTTTTTGTTCTTTGATCACAAGGTCACAAGGATGTATCGGATTTTTTGAGTTTCATTTGAAACTTTTTTTTTTTTTTGGTCTCTACTGCCCCTTCTTTTCCAAAATTTTGGGGCCCCACTTGGGGGCCTTAGGCAATGGCCTAATTGGCATAGTGGAAGGCCGATCTTGCCCACTGCCCACACACTGTCTGATGGAGATGTATATATTGGATGCATGAGATAGTTATTGCATACCAAAAAAGCCCCACCTTTTAAAAAATAATAGGCTTTCCTTGTCTGGTTAAATGAGTGAAATAAGGACTTGCTTCAATTTGAATGCTTAACACAATCATATTTATTTTAATTATTATTATTATTTTTTTTTTATAAGATAATATGGAAAGCAAATGATTCCTATTGAAAATCAGCCCTCAACTAAATTTTAAAATTTAGGATTTTGTTTTCCTGTTCTGCAGACTCTTGGATTTCAATGAAGCAGTTTCTTGCATCTCATTATTTATTTTGTGCAGTGCTATATATGGCCAGATTAGTTTCTTAATATGTTTTTGCCATCTTCATAATATATATTGTTGCTTTTAACCTTGAAGAGTTGAGACATATGTGTTGTGCCCTAGGCTTTATTCCTTTTTGTTCCTCACCTCCGAACTCTACCACTTAAAATCCTTTTCTATGTGTGGACTAGTTGATTTGAGCTGTTTTTCTATCTATAGCTTACTGCTTTTCTGCTGTTACGGAACCATTTTGGATTGTTTGTCTTAGTTGGGCATAATGTAGTAAGTTACTCCTATAATATAATGGTTAATTGTATATACAGGAACAGGAAGAGAGAAGCCTGATTACTTGGCTACAGTGGACATAGATCCAAGCTCTCCTACTTATTCAAAAGTTATCCACAGGCTGCCTGTGCCTTATTTAGGTGATGAACTACATCATTCAGGGTGGAATTCATGTAGCTCTTGCCATGGAGATCCCTCAGCAGATCGACGCTTTCTGATCCTACCTTCACTAGTGTATGAGTAAATTTTATTTCGCATCAATGAATCTTTGCATACATAAATACATACGTAGGTTCATGTGTATATACATAAATACATGCGCACACGCATTGTTTGGTTAAGCACTGACCATTTATTGATGAAAGGGGTAGACAGGTGCTCCAACATAAAGAGGTAGAAAAATAATGTAAGCACAAGCTTTAGAGGCTACTTTATTTGGAACTTGCTATGAAAATGCTGGTAAATTACCTGTCTAGAAACTGATTCATGCTTGCTACATTGATTCTATAAATGTATTTGTGAATGAAAATTTGATTAATGTAGATGTGGTTCTTGTTATTGAAATATTACTCAAATTATGAACTATTACATTTTGAACTCACAATTCAACAGTCTGAAGTCCACTTTATCTGTGGTAGTTGTGGATGTGTTTGAAAAGATAAAAACACATAAGATTATGGATAATGACTTTGTAGTTAGGCAAGCAGTCTAATTGCATGTCTTGTCTTGACTTGTGCTTAGGTTTGATCTGGTGTTTGCAGCTCACTGATTTCATATTTTTTTTAAAAAAAAAAAAGTAAACTCACCATCCGATAAGATGGTAATTCCATTGCTAAATAGGTGCTAGTGACTTCATAGTAATCTCACGATGATTTCTTTATTTAATAACCTATTATTGGTTCTCCAGTGTTCCTTAATTTAGTTTCACTAGCAGTATCAAACTCTTGAACTTCACCCTTATAGGTGGATTAGAAAATTATGGCTCAGGTTTGATACTTCATATTTATTTTTGCCCGCCGCGCGCGCGCGGGGGGTGACTTTTGATATGTAATAACTGGTTGCATTTTATGTTTTGGAATATCCCCACAAAAGAAACACGCGAGATAATCTGTTTCCTATTTAAGTCTTTTGTGTTTACCAAAAAGATCAAATTTATGGTTTAATGTAACGTGATATTTTTAACTTTTGAGAATTATTAACACCCCGCCTCCTAAGAAAGAAAGAAAATTGTCTGGTATTGTACTTTTTTGTGTTTTCTTCTACTTCCAATGGATCAGTGCTGTATGATGGATATATGCCTTTAAAATGCCGAGGAAGCATTTTATAATGACTCCATTTCCGTAAGAGGCCTAATGTAGCCTTTTTGTAATTTCTGTTCTTTTTATCAGAAGCTATGATGACTAGTATTGATGGTTCATCATTTGAAGAGGTGCATTAACTGTTGGTAATATATTCCTTAATAAGTCAAGCCTTTTCAGATCTGGTCGCATATACGTGATTGACACAAAAACCAATTCCAAGGCTCCATCACTGCATAAAGTTGTTGAGCCCGAAGATATTTTTCAGAAGACTGGTTTGGCTTATCCACACACATCCCATTGCCTTGCTTCTGGAGACTTACTGGTGTCATGCCTTGGTGATAAAGACGGAAATGCTGCAGGGAGTGGCTTTCTTCTTCTTGATTCTGAGTTTAATGTCAAAGGAAGGTACTGTTCTAAGACATACAAATAAATCTAATCTTTTACTGTTAGCAAACTAGTCTTAAAAAATCATGTATCTATGTATCCAATTTTGGCGCAATTCGTTATATTGATTAATGGAAACAATATCAAATTTAAAGACAACATTGACAATACACAAGTAATATTGAAAATCTATTTAAATATTCATGGAGACGGTGACAGTTTAATAGCATGATTCAATTCCTGGCATTGTAAATTGAGCATGTTTACTGTAGATTTGATTACGATGTAACCTTAAAGCTCCCTTCACATCTACCAGGTGGGAGAAACCAGGGCACAGTCCACTTTTTGGCTATGATTTCTGGTACCAACCACGACACAAGACAATGATAAGCTCTTCATGGGGTGCCCCTGCTGCTTTCACTAAAGGTTTCAACCCTCAGCATGTTTCTGATGGTCTTTATGGGAGGCATCTGCATGTGTACAGCTGGCCAGGTGGTGAACTGAAACAAACATTGGATCTTGGCAGTACAGGGCTCTTACCTTTGGAGGTGAGTGCATAGACAATCTACAGTCTGGTTTCCTACTTCTAGAGTATGGCCAACATGATTATTTGTTAATTTATATTTTTTTTTCTTTTAATCAGAACATAATAAGTCTGGATCTATTTTTGTCTCAATGTAACCCTTTTGCAGATAAGGTTCCTGCATGATCCTTCGAAAGATACAGGGTTTGTTGGTTGTGCCTTGACAAGTAAAATGGTGCGATTTTTTCAGACCCAAGATGGCTCTTGGAGCCATGAGGTATGCACATAAGATATTTATATATGTCTGTATGTTAGTGTGCCATATTGTGTTCACCTTGTAATTTGCTCTGTATTGTCTTTTTATTTGAGGCATTGATCAATATTTGCAGATTGCAATATCAGTGAAGCCATTGAAGGTGCAAAATTGGATTCTTCCAGAAATGCCTGGGCTTATAACTGATTTTCTGATCTCTCTTGATGATCGTTTTCTGTACTTTGTGAACTGGCTGCATGGGGATGTGAGGCAGTATAACATTGAGGACCCTAAGAATCCTGTATTGACAGGCCAAGTATGGGTTGGGGGACTAATTCAAAAGGGAAGCCCAATAGTGGCCGAGGGAGAAGATGGAAAAACATGGCAATTTGATGTTCCAGAGATCCAGGTTTGTGTGAACTCCATTGTAAAAGTTAAAACTCTTTCTGAGCTATAGCTTATTGCTGCCTAATTGATGATTGATTGGGTGCTTTTAGTGACAATTCCCTAAACAAGATAGGCTTGGTTAGGAATGCTGCTTATGTGCAATTTAGATATCAGTTAAAACAGTTCCTGCGCTAGAAGTATTTCACACACAGATGCATCAGATAATCTGTTTGGTTCTATCTGCTTCTGATTTACATCATGATTCTATAAAAAAAGATGTATTATTAATCTACTGAGTGCTTTATTCATTATCTGGTGAGCATCAATCATTATCATTTAGTAATAGATGCATACGGACCACCTAAACCTTGATGTGTTAACACTATACACTGTATGTGAGTGGATAGACAACGTATAAGTGACCTGTTATATATTCATCACTCGAGTGCCTTTATCCCATATAGGTATATGCCTAGTTCAGCTAGACGCCTAGACCATTCGTTTGATAGGTTGTAGAAAAATAATACTATTTGAGTATCTTCCTATCTCTGATGTTACATGTTAGTGTTCCATAACACTTTTTAACCCACATGTATTTCCACAGTACTTAAACAACGTTACTAGAAATCTCTTACCAAATGGGCTAATTGCTCATACTAAGACAGTACTTTTGCTCCATGTAGTTCCCTTAATTTAATATGTTGTTCATGTTAGTGTACACCAGTTTAATTATGTTTATGTGGTTTATGTGCATTGGTTTGGCACAAACTATTTAATCACTCAAAGTAAGATAGTACTTTTGCTCCATGTAGTTCCCTTAATTTAATATGTTGTTCACTTCATATTTTCCTTTCAGGGAAATCAGTTAAGAGGGGGGCCTCAAATGATCCAATTAAGTTTAGATGGGAAGAGACTCTATGTCACCAACTCACTCTTCAGTACATGGGATCGTCAATTTTATCCTGATCTTGTGGAGAAAGGATCTCACATGTTGCAAATTGATGTTGATACAGAGAAAGGTGGTCTGAAAATAAACCCGAATTTTTTCGTGGATTTTGCTGCTGAACCTGATGGTCCTTCCCTAGCCCATGAGATGAGATATCCTGGTGGCGACTGCACCTCAGATATATGGATCTAAGCAACTTGAATCTATTTCTAGCAATAAACGCCAATATTTTAACATATAGTAGTGGATATAATGAACTTTCCAAATTAAGTTGTTGGTGATGACAGTATGTGAAGGAAACATGGGAATTTATGAATTCTAAATAATATTTGTAATTTCTACCAATACATTGTCTAGACCTGAACTTATTAGCTCTCCTCTCGTTAGGTTATGACTTAGGAGTCTCTCTTTCTTGTCTTAGTTTGCCTAAGAGAGTTCCTTAGGGCTAGGAGTGTCTGTACATGCTTAGGCTGTCAAGATGGACTTGGAATTCATAGAGCAACTTTAGACGCTTCAGATCACGACAGATGAAGAAGAGGGGATTCATATCTCCACTTCAAAAAGCCTTAGAGCATTCACATTGGGTCTTGTAAATGCCATATGTTGGTAATATTTAGCATTAGAGCCCCAAAACCCTCCATTACCTGGTCTTGCAAAGTCTTAGAATTGTAAAAAAAATTGCAATTATGCTACAGTGCCATCCTATTTTTATGATGGTACTGTAGCTCAATTGTAAAAATAAAATATTCAAATTTATTCCTCATCTCATTTTTTTAATCCCATTTATTCTTTCTCTCTCCTCTGTCTTTCTCTTTCTCACTCTCTCTTTCCTCACATCTCTAGTGGTTGGGCCTCCACATTGACGAAGCAGAGATCTTTTGGCTAAGGGGTATTGTGAGTCGGATCTGGTGGCGGAGTAGTGGTGGGTTGCTAATATTAGTATCCAAGACAAAGGTCAATGAGTCATGACAAACGAAAAGATCTACCATTCCTGGAACTTCAAATTCATGTTCAGTTATATAGTTTAAGAAGTCTACAGAACCTACTTTCTCAAATTATTTTAATACCAAAAAAATTGATGTTGGTTTTTTAACATGGATATGCCCTACGCTCAATTTCTGTAGGTCAAAGTATTAAAATGTTGGATGCTTTGTCGAAAAACAAAGTGAATGCTGCCATGCACATGGATTCAAGGTTGATTAGAGTGCAACAATGGTAATGGAGTAACCTTAGGTGAGAATCCGTTAAGTCCACATGCTGGAGAACACATCAGAATAAGACCCAACCAGAAGCCTAGTATGTAGGTTAAGTTTCTCATTGACTGCCAATGCAATGTGTTTTGTACTTGTACTTGCCACTGAAAGCAAACTAGACCATGGTTATTCAAGCCATTTGTTCTGCTTATGATGTCACCCTGCTTTATATTAGGCCCAAGCAAGCTATCTCTATTGTTGAAGCAGGACAAGTTAAAGAGTACCAGCCATCTGGTTGACTTTGGAACTCAAATTCTTTAACCTGTCTTGACGTCAATTCATCTCTTTCCGGTTCTGTTCATCAGCAGAGGCAAGCTTTAATGAGGAGGTCAGGATAATGGCTAGGGCTTTAACAAGGTTGTCAGGATAATAATTATTCGATTAAATTCACTCATTCCTAACAACTTAAACTTTTAGGAAAATCAGTTATTCATCTTAATATCAAAATAAATGATCCTAAATTCAAATTCTATCTCCACTTAACCTCCCATTTTAAAATTTCAAAATCCCACATGTTGGACCTCAAAACTTTGGGCCCACACATAGGAGGTAGTGTTAGGATAACGGTTAAATGATTCTTTTCTGTTAGTTTAAGCCTTTGGGAGAATTAGTAATTAATCAAAGGATAAGGTGAAAACAGTAAAAGAACAATTTGAATCTCATAGAAAAGAAGATAATTGTTAGTTTATAAAAATTACTTACCTACAATTACATGTTGCACCGATTTGGCTATCATATGAATATAAATTAAAACCAAAAATCCTAAACCACTCCATCTCCAGTAAATTTTCAACACTTTAAATACTTTGGTGAAGTCAGACTATAAAAACTGATACCAGAAAATATGAATTTTGATGAGAAGCAGGGAAAACACCACATAACAACCAACCACTACAGGAATGCATCATGTAGACAACAACAGCATGTATGCAAGGACATACGTCAAGAGCAAGAGATGTCCTGCAGTCCATCAAGAGCTTGGAATTAAAAATTTTAAATATACTTACCAAAGCAAGAAAATAACAAATTATTTCTCCCTTTCTAAGTATTGGTCATGTGCCAATACTTAGAGAAACAAAGTATTTAAAACTGATGCAAAAAAAAAAAAAAAAAAAAAAAAAAAACAGTAATTAATTGGTCCAGATACAAGAGATCTTCACCTTATCATGTAATTGAATCAATAAAGGTTATTTCACTTAAAAAATCAATTGTACTAAGTTTACCAAGTTGCAAAGTTGATTATAAAAATAAAATTAAAAAACATTTCAGAAAATTTACAGCATTCACAAATAAAGTAGAAAAAACAACTCCACTTTGCAGGATTTCTTTGGTGCCTGTCATTAAATGAGACAAAAACTTCAATTGTGTAGTGTCATTTATAAAAAATGATCACCTTATAGAGGAGCCTGGAATCAAACATTAGGAAACTGCTAAGAGTTAGTAAGGAAAAAAAATCAACTCACATTTTGAAAAAATAGTAAATTGAATCCCACGTAAAATTACACAAATAATAAATGTAGTTTCTTTTACAAAACAGATCTTTAACAACAATTTCTTAGATAACAACCACTTCATGTGAGGCTTGAATCATACAACAATTTTTGTAAAGTCTCTCACCCAAACGTATCCAATATTCCGGTGAGAGACTAGATATATACAGAGTTAATTCGACCTGTTTAGGCTGGCTGTGCTTATATACACTATGGATTAGGTTCAGACTAGTTATATACAGAGTTAATTTGACCTGTTTTTTTTTTGAATTTGAAGGTTTAATTGGTCATATGCTGTAAGTTGAAACAATGTGTCCATCTATTCTGCTACTCTTCATAGAAGCTATATTTGTATTTTTAACAAATTTTGTAAAAGAGATTGTTATGTGGCACTATGGCAATCATTTATAGTAGACACTGTAGTGACACTCCAGCAATTATTTTGTTTATGTTATTCTAGCAGAAGAAGCACAGGGAAAATCTTTATTAAAGAGATGGGTGCATGGTGAGTGATTGCAAAGGGAACAAATCTTTATTAAAGAGATGGGTGCATGGTGAGTGATTGCAAAGGGAACAAATCTTTATTAAAGAGTTGGCCACTAATGATTGATTCAAAATGTGATGGTTTTGTGAAGATTTAATGTTTGACAATGTTCCTAATAGCATCATGATGATATTTTTCTTCCTTTTTTTGATATTAAAAAATAGGATGGCAACAAACTTAGTTATCAATTAAGGTTACAACTTCACTTGATATTTTTGTATTTGATGTAAATTTTGACAAATCCACCATTGGATTACATTTTTTTTTTTTTATATCTTCCATGCTTGCAAAATTTCAATAAGATCAAAAACTAATAGTTATGTCATCAATCAAATGTTTAAATTTCGAGTTTTTGTAATATAAAATTATACATAAAAAATATGTTTATGAATCAAATAGTAAATAATATTCGATTGGCATAAAATTTGACATGTGTTTTAAAAACATAAAATTTGACATGTGTTTCAAAATGTTAATTTGTTTAGTGAGAGTTGTAACCTTAGACTACTGTTGAGTTTGTAGCCAAACTTTGTCCTAAAGATAAATCAAAAATATTTCATGTTTGAAAAAGGCTCTATCCTAAACCAACCATAAACTCTGCCACCGATCATATTCAATTTATGAGAAGAACATCAATTTAGGATCCAGTTAAACGTAAGTTAAAGTCTTTCTAAATATGAAGGCTATGAATATACAAACTTAATATTTAGTGTAGTTACTCATTTGTTTTAACTTCATTACTTATAAATGAACTGCATGAGGTTGATTATACCTTCAAGCAATATATATTACTTAACTATCCGATGCAGTGCTCAGGTAAGCGACTATTTTATCTTATATTTGAAGTTAATGAAAAAAAAAACAAGATTTTATTATTGCTTTTAAAGAATTACTAATATACCTAACAACTCAAAAATTCCAAAATTTTCGGATTTCAAATAAAAAAAAGTAATAATAATTAGGGGCATCACATGGTGTTGTCCAAAATCTTAGTGGAAAGTGTGGATGCTTAGCTCATATATTCTCAAGGTTAGTACAACCCTAATTTTGTCATTGTTGGACATAAAAAAAGTATAATTTTTTCACGAGTTCAACAAAATTATTTTATTTCTCATTTTTTTTTTTATTATCTTGATGACTTCTGGATGATATATCATTAATCATAAAATTGTGTAATGCATGGAAATGTTAAATCATTATTGATAAATAAAGATTCAATCAAAAAATTTATAGAAAAGAACATATGTAATTCAATTAGAATTTGTTTTATAGAGAAAATCAAATCTAATCATATTAAAATTTGTTTACCTGCTAAGTTACTTTAAGTTATGGTACTAGTAATTTTAAAACCAATTTCAATAACATATACTATAATCCTGACATGTAAAAGTGTGGGTTTTCAATTTATTTGACAAGATTAATTAGAATAAGTCAATAAAAAATCAAAAACTTCTATTCCTACTGTGGGGACAATTTTTGCTTCAAGGAAACTCATGTACTTCTAGGCAATTTTTTGTGCTAGTCCCACATTGGAAAGATGACTTTCCTCTTTCTAGCTTATAAGGCATGAACCAATGAGAAAGAGTACCACTAGCTTGGTTACCAAGCTAGTGGTACTCTTTCTCATTGGTTCATGCCTTATAAGCTAGAAAGAGGAAAGTCATTTTTCCAATGTGGCCCGGAAAGTCATCTTTCCAATGTGAGACTAGCACAAAAAATTGCCTAGGAGTATATGAGTTTCCTTGAAGCAAAAATTGTCCCCACACCTACAATGCAAAGAAAAATTAACAAGATATATATATATATATATATATATATTTTTTTTTCAAATATAAAATTTAATAATTAATTAGGTAATTATTAAAATTTATTTATTATGATTAGAGATGTGCATGGGGTCAAGTTGAAGAGTTTTTTTTCCAACACAACCTGATCTTGTTGAAATGAGAAATTAATTCCCAATCCAATCCAACCAACATGGGTTGGATTGGGTGGGTTGGGTTAGGTAAATGAGTTGTGCTTACATGTTTCATGCGTTGTCAAAAATTGGTTTTTCATCAAGTATTCAAATATATTTCAATAAATATTACAATTCATATAATATGCTTTAATTATATTCAAAAAATTCAAATTCATCCAAACTTACTCTCAAAATACCAATATCAAACGAACTAAAAAACATTAAAATATGGGTAATCAAGTAAACTTATATACACAGTGGGTTGGGTTGGCTCATATGAGTTGAAAAAACTATCAGCTCGAGGCAGGGCTCAAAATAAAATTTTAACCCACATATATAAAATTATGTATTATACTGTTTAAAGAAATTATGTATGGTGAAATTCGAATGTAGTGCATAATATAGGATGTTTTATAGGGCATTATTATTTTAAGGTCTCCGCTCCTTGATGATTGTCTTTTCTAATTAGGCTAAGACATCAATTGATTTTGGTGTGGGTTGAAACCCCATATATCTTATTTGATGACAAAATACTTTACTAGTTAGAAGTTAGAACCCAAAAATAAAGAAGTCTCTTGAGTTGTGAACAACTTTTATGGAAATATACATATTTATGGTTTTTTTTTTTTGATGGAAAAAAAAAATACTATTCAATAGTTTGGTAGACGGTAATAAACACTATAATGTAATAGTTATTCCTATGGTTTAGCTATTCAATAGTTTGGTTATGTTTTTATTATAGAGAATAGTCATTCATTATGAATAGCTATTCTTTAAAATAAGAAATAATTATTCCTCTCTAAAAGGGTTGTAATAGCTAGGGCTGTCCACGACCCGCCCGGACCCGAGAAACTGCCCGAAACCCGATCATCTTCCCAAAACCGCCCGATCAAAGC
Source organism: Quercus tomentella (assembly GCA_028535165.1). NCBI lineage: Eukaryota > Viridiplantae > Streptophyta > Magnoliopsida > Fagales > Fagaceae > Quercus > Quercus tomentella. Next base: position 36,776,253 of record JAPQVY010000012.1, read on the forward strand.
TTGGTTACGGTCGGATGCGGGTCGCTGACACAAGCACCCGAGACCATTGATTTGAGTTGTAGGTTGGCTATCTGAGAAACTGACGAACTCGACCCGCCCGATGAGCTGTTTTTCACTCGTCGGAAATCACAAACTCGGCCAAAAACCGATAAGTTCAAACCCTTAAGTCCGACGATATAGGCAGATTTCGACTAGATCCATCAAGATCTCGACCCAATCTTTACAGATATAGGGAAATATCGGCCAGATCTCGTTAGATCCGACCAGATCTGACGAGATCCGGCAATATTTTGGCCAAAATCTAGCCAGATTTCGCTTCACTCCGGCAAACTCGAAACCGATACGACCCGAACCGACAGACCCAAAACTCGAACCGGGTCGGTTGCGGGTTAAACTTTTTCCCACCCAATGCATTTGGGTCGAGTTCGGGTTGTGCACAAACCCGACCCGTGGAAAGCCCTAGTAATAGTTGTTCCTTAGTAAGTGTATTAATTTATAAAATTAATATGTTTTCAAATAAACAAACTTTTCATATGCACATAAAAATTATGAAAATAAAAAATCATAAAAAATAACTAATCTCTCTTTCAAAGTTTTAAAAAATATTATTTTTTAGAAAATATAATTATATGAGTAAGATATTTCCTAAAATATTATTTAAGTTTTATTCTAATGTTATAAAGACAATTTGATTTAAGGGTTCTATTCTTGTATTGTCACCAAACAAATGAATAGTAATTGGTATTACATTACAACATCTTGTATTTCTTATAATAACTATTCATATTCCTATGTAATCACCATTGCAGCCTACCAAACATGTCTTTAGAAATGAGAAATCTCAAAAGTGTGTAAATCTGAACTCAAGAGTCCGTGAATATGTCCAAGACAAAAGCTACAACCAAAAGCCCCATATCTGTACGGATCAAACATTCTATTTTTTTTTCTTTTTTCTTTTTGGGGAAGGAACAAACATTCGAGAAAGAAAAACAAAGAGACAGGTGTCGCCAACCCAGAAACACTTTCATTTTCATTTTGGTCAGTGATATTTAGGGCGTATTTGGTAGGCAAGCTCAAACTTACATTTTCACATTTTAAATAACATTACACATTTTTTTACACATTTTTTCACTTATACATATTTCAAAAAACTACAAACAACATTACTCAAACTACTCTACCAAACACCCCCTTATTTATTAGTCCTTAATGTTTGGACTCGTTCTTAATGTCTCCCTTCTATCCATTCTTGTTGATGACGGCATACAATATCTATAGTTTTTTTTTTTTTTTTTTTTTGAGAAAAACAATATCTATAGTTAGTGCAACTAAAATATGCCACATTATTTAAAATACATTTAAAAAGTATTAACATTTAACAAAAAAGAAAAATATATATATTTTTAAACAGGAAAATATTTTTTTTAAATATATTTTCTCTCACAAACTCTCTATCATTTTTCCTTCTATTATCAACTCAACCTTTGTCTCGCTCTCTTTCTAACAAGCACACATAAATAATAGGTACCACTGTAAATTTAATTAATTACTATAAATTTATAATGTAATGAGAAATGATATGTTCACAACAAATTTTATGTGGTAAATTGTTATGGGTTGTTATTGGTGTGGTAGAAAAGTAATTTTAATGGTAAGTTCAAATTAGAATCAATAACAACTAACCACCTAAGAGTTAATAGATATTTATTGCACTCTAAAATATTATATAATTACCATTGTTGTTGTTGTTGTTGTTGACATAAATAACCGAAAAGACAATATTAAAAATATACTCAAATGTTAGGAATTAAAATTACAAATTTTAATTCTAAGGGCCAAAATCGAAATTCTTGAAATTTAGATGGTGAAGATTTTTTATTATGGAAAAATTGTGAATTCAAAATCTATGGTGCAATCAATAACCAATCATAAGATTCCAAGTTTTTTTTCTTCTTTTCCTATGCCTGCGTATCCATGTCAGTCAATTCTTTGTTCAGGCAAAGCATCTCAGTCGATACTAAAAGAGACTTCCCTCACGTGACTGATTACAACCGGAAGATACCGGTCTTTTTGTCGCATAACATTAAGATGCGGAATCGGATCAACTGCAAACTGGCAATTGCCAGTTTGAGCACAAACCTTTCGCGTTGTTTCTCAAATGGAGACAAAAGTTAGAGTAAAGATGACGCACTACTTTAAAGTAGAATCTTTGTTAAAACTAGGCACTGAGCGTGAGCTTGGGGCTCTTTTATTTTTTAGTTAAAATTTAATAATTTGTATTTATTATAATTTAAGATTATTATATATTTTAATCATAAAAAAAATTAGGAGTGTGATGAGTAAGCATTTATGGGTGAAATATTTTTTTCATCACACTCCTAAATTATTTTTTGTGATTAGAAAATGTTATAATCTCAAATTATAATGGATGCAAATTATTAAATTTTACCCAAAAAATAAAAGAGTCTCTTACGCGCATACTCAAAGACTAGTCTCTTTTAATTTAGAGAGCAATTCTAACTTTTAAAAAATTCTTTAACAAAATTAATGAAATCAAAACTTAGGATATAGTTCTAACTTTTTTTAAAATTCTTTAACAAAATTGATGAAATCAAAACTTAAGAAATAATATGCATATGCTAATAATATTATTAGCATATGTATATTATTTTTGGGATCTTCAAACCCTTGAAAAGAACTATTGCATAACATTTGTAAAAGACTGTGAGGGAAATTTAAAAACAATAAATGTGTATTTAAAAAAAAAAAAGTAGAATATCATAAATTTTGTCATAATATTTTAAACTTTCAATACATATGTATACACCATCTCCTACTATAGGAGGCAAGTTTTGAAGCCAAACTTTCTGTAACAGAAGACCTAAAACTTCAAAAGCAGGAAAATTTGCTAAAGTTACATTTACAAACAAAGTTCACAATATCAATGCACCATGATCCAAATCTTGTTTCCAATTTATATGCTGCTACTACATTTCTCAATTCTCATTTTTAGATATTGTTGAGTATCTTTCCACTTTGTTTTTCATTCTTGTTGATGGTGAAAGCTAAGAGAGCCATCTTTCAACAAACTCATCCGCTAACTATAAAACTAAAATTATCACGCACGTGCTTAGAGGTTTTTTTTTTTTTTTGTAAATGTTAATAATTTGAATCAATTATTATTTGATATTATTATTTTTTCCAATCACAAAAAAGTCTAGGGGTGTGATGAGCGTTTTACATTTTTGGGTGAAATAATTTTTTAATTACACCCCCAGAGATTTTCTATAAAGAGTCTGTAGGAAATAACTTAGCAAAAAAAAAAAAGGGTCTGCTTGAAGTAAAGGCAAAATCCTGTAACTTATATAGTGATGAAAATCTCAAAAGCTGAAATTTGTCTTTTAAATCATAACTCATAAGGATCCCTATGGATTGTAAGAGTGCTTTTGAACTCCACTAACTTTACTAAGTTGTCCTATGAACCTTGAAGGAGTTTGGTTACTTTGATACTATTATACATGCATCGATCACCCCCCCCCCCCCAAAAAAACAAAAAAAAAAAAACTAATTCCATTTAAAATGTTAAAGATGGGAGAAAAAGTAATGAACTGGTCAAAAAATTTTAGTAACACCAAGAATTCTGAATTAGCAAGCTAGTATAGTATAATTGTTTGTTTGAAGGATTGAGAGAGAAATAAGAAAGAACCCGAGTGTCATCAGTTTGGCCATCTGCTCGAGCACCAAAGCTCATGACATCAAAATCAAGTAAGGTAGACCTTCTCCTCCCCTTGTGATGTAAAACGTGTCTACTCTTTTGTGCCTTAAATTCAATGTCTTTCACAACTAACACTGCTTCTTTGCCGAAAACACCATTGAAATAATAGATAGACAGCACTAAGAGCAATTTGGCATGGAAGAAAGGCTGGCTCATGTTGCTGTTTTAATCTATGTATGCGTCTGCAATAATATGTAGTGTGACATTGAGCAAGATCAAGAGTTAAAGAGTTGTGACTTTGCCGGTAAACTCTTGCAGTTCCCGAGAAGTTATGGAAAAAAAAAAAAAAAAAAACGTGCAGGGTTTACGGCTTTGTGAAAGCCATGGAATGTGGAGATAGCTGTATCAACTCTCAACTGCTATCTTCAATTATCTATACTCAGTGGCGACTCCAAAAATTTTTCTCAGGGTGTTCTTGGGTGGACTTGCTCTGTTACAATTTTTTTTTCTTCAGATTCTTTGTTACAATTTTTTCTTTTTTAGATTTTAGTTCAATTTTTTTTTTTTTAGCTTTTTCTTTTTGCTTGAAAGCAATGTTATGAATACTATTTTGGACCCTGTTTCGGTTTGTTTAGTGAAATGGAATATTTCGGTACCGATCTATTTCGACGTACCATTTCAGGGTGTTTCGGGGTTTCTAAAAAAAATTAAAAATAATATATATTTATATTTTCTTATACAACATAAAATTATTGATCCAAATAAGTAAATTTCAAATAAAACAAACCGTTTAGTTTTTATTTTTTGACACTCAAATCATTTAGTTATTACATAATAATTACTGTTTTAGAATATTAAAACATAAATATGTAATTAAATAATGAAAAAAAACAACCAAAAATAGTACAATAAGAGTGTATATATATATATAATTATTTAAAATGATAAATTTACATTTTATATATTTTTATTTTTAGAATACATATGTAACCTATTGAATCAATCAATCAATAATAATAATAATGGTAATCTATGATTTCAAAACTTTTTTTTTTTTTTTTGAGAATCTATGATTTCAAAACTTAAAAAACCAATAATATATATATATATATGAAAATATGGAACCTTTATTACAATAGGTGAATATAAGGCTGTGTTTGGTTCGCGTAAAAGTATTTCCGGAAAATATTCCATTTTCCGGAAATGCTATTTTCCGGAAAGGAAAACGTTTTCATGTGTTTGGCTGTCACAAAATTCGTTTTACGGAAAATTAATTTCGGTGTTTGGTTCATTCAAACATTTTTACAAAAAATGCATCAAATCCGGCAAAAGAAACAAAACGCAGCAAAAGAAAATGAATCAAATCCGGCGGAGGAGAAGATGAGATCGCGCGGTGAAGGAGAAGATGAGATCGCGCCGCTCGTCCGACGATCGCACCACACCGACGAGCGGCGCGATCGACAATCGCGATCGATGAGATCGCGCGATGCGATCGTCGATCGAGTGGCGCGATCGACGATCGCGATCGCGCCGCTCGTCGATCGACGAGCGGTGCGCATCCGACGAGCGCGCTCGTCAATCGCCGATCGCGCCGCTCGATCGACTATCGCACGCGCGATCTCATCGATCGCGCCGCTCGTCGGCGCGGTGCGATCGTCGGATGAGCGACGCGATATGGGCTCTCTCTTCTCTCTCTCTCTCTCTCTGATCTGGGCTCTCTCTCTCTTTTTCCAGAAATGATTTGAAGTGAAAATGAGGGGAGAAAATTATTTCCGGGTCAAAGGTGAAAATATTGGTCAACCGGAAGTCATTTTCCGGAAAATATCATTTTCCGTGACAGCCAAACATGCGGGTTTGGGGGAAAATGATTTCCGGAAGTGATTTTCACCCAAAACAAACACAGCCTAAGTACATTGATGTGAGAATGGTATAGAGGGAACCATTTACGAGGACTTGAATCACCTGAGTGAAAGGCTGAAAGCTTGCCTCATGGCCATCTGTCCAAAGCTTTAACCCATATGTCTTTTCACTTGGTCACATGACTATGTGGGGGTAAAGAGTGAAGATAAAGACAAAGTCCTCTCACTTCCCATCTCAATTTAAATTTCCATCAGAAATTCACGTGGGGTGAAAACCAAAAGGTGAAATGGAAAAAAGAGAAGAGGCTTGACAGATGTGTTGGTGAGAGCGAGACCGAGAAGAAGAAGAAGCAAAAGTAGCAGCAATGGTGTTCTGCAGCAACAACGTCTGTTAAATCTGGTTTTACAAAACCCTCTTCTTCTTACTCTACTTCTTTTCAACCCTCTTGTTTCCCAAAAATTTGCAAAGAAATCAAAACTTTTGTTTTGCTTCGGTATCTAGTTACCGGCCGAAACCCTCTTCTTTTTTCTTTTATTTTTTTGCTTGAAAATGGAACAAATAAATTTTATTTTATTTTATTTGAGGGTGTTCCTAATTTTGATTGAGGGTGTTCCTAATTTGTTTTTAGAGGGTAAACAAATAATTTTTTTTTAATTATTATATATAATTTTTTTTTTTTAGGTCACTATTATTTAGTTTTTTATATATTGATGTTTCGTTTTGTTTTTGGATAGACGTGGGGTGTTTTAAAAAAAATAATAATAATAAGGGTCGATTTGGATATTACTTATTGCTGAAAAATGAAAACCGAAAACATTGTAGCAAAATAATTTTTAAATGTGTGAATAGTACCGTGGGATCCAGTTTTAAAGTTGTTTTTGCTGAAAAAAAGTACTTGCAAGTCCTATGAATAGTGCACGGGACCCACAGAAAAACAACGCAAACACGCAACGTAAGCTCAAAAACGCTATCGAAACTCCACCTAAAGGATTAGAAACGTAGGTTTATTTTAACTATTTAGTCTTTTTTTATTGACATTAGTTTTGTTTTTGGATAAAGGAAAAAAAAAAAAAAAAAAACAACGGCTATGTTGGTTGTTTAACTTTTTTTTTTGTTATTTAAAAAAAAAAAAAAAACAATAAAGGGGCTTAGAAGAAGTGGGTTAGTGGGAGAGTGTTCATATTTTGTAGACAATGTTTTAGTGCAAGTTAGACATGTATTTTTACCATACTATCCTTTAGTTTTGTCTCTGCTTAAATCTAGAGGTGTAGGGATATTTTGGAATAAAAAATAAAAAAATCCGGTCCAAACAGGAAAACCCCCTTAAATAGTAGTATAGATAATACTTACAATAATTGTAGAACCATGTAAAAGTCACAATTTTTGTTATTAAGAGGATTTAGAAAGTTAGTTATTACTTTTTTTTACTTCCAAAAATACCCCTAATTTAATTAACTAATCCTTATTTTCCCAAAATGACAGAGTTTAGCTACAAAATTGGTTGTAGTCTTAGGCTATAACCTTACTTAATATTTTTTTATTGAATGTGAATTTTGACAAATCCACAGTTGGATTATATTTTCTTCTTATATCCTATATGCTGCAAAATTTCTAGAAAATTAAAGATTAATAACTATATAATCAACAAATTGTTTAAATTATAAGTTTTTGTAATTTAAAATTATGCATAAAATATAAACTTGTAGATCATATAGTTTGTAGCTAAACTTTGTCGTTCTTAAAATATAAGAAATAAGGTCAAAACTATAAATTCATAAAAAATAAAAAGAAAAAAGAAAACAAAAAACCTACCCAACGTTAAAAAAAAAATAATAATAATACTTCCCACTTCCCACTTCCCACTTCCCACTTCCCACTTCCCTTCCCACTATCCCACGGTCTAAATAAATAAAAACTGCCCACAGTACCTATCCTAACAAATAAAACTTCCATAAAAAAAAGTTGACCAAAAAATAAAAAAAAACTTCCATAAAAATAAAAGTAAAAGACTACCCCATTCGGCCATTCCCACGTTTAAAAAATAAAATAAAATAAAAACTTCCTTCCAAAAAAGAAAAAGACTTCCATAAAAAAATAAAAATAAACTACCAACTAAGGTTGTCAAAATCAGGATCCTACATAGGGTCGTTAAAGGTAGGTGGGATCGTAGATCGTAGGATCGGATTGTGAATCATAAGATCCTACATATTTTCATATTTAAAGCAAAAAACACGTTGATAATGGCTTTGTATGTTGAATAATCACAAAATTATAAATCCATCCATAAAAAAACTTAGATATGCATCATATGATGTAATTTGCATGTCATACATCGCTAAGTCTATACTAACGAAACAAATATATTTAAGTTTTGATCCAATGTATTTCAATAAATGTTTAATATTTAGCAACCAAATACCAAAATATTTATCAAAACATATGGGAAATATTTTCTAAGTTCTGAGTTCCAAGTTTGAAATCCAAAATAAATTAGCAAATGAAAACTAGCTAACTACAATATGAAATCCAAGAGTAAGATAAATATTAAGGTGAAATGAACATTTAATTATTCTCATTTCAAGGTTCTTATAACCACCGTCCTAAATTCCTAATCATCATCATCCATTTCATCATCTATGTAAATATTATATATTTGTATACTAGAGTTGTAAAAGATATCAAGATACAATTTCATACTCAACTATTCAAGTTATATCGCTCGGCAATAATTAGAGAGCATGCTAACAAAATAATAATCAATCAGTATACAAATACAAGCATAACTGATAAAATTATATATAAACAAATATTTTAGTTATATTAAAATACAAATTAATATATTGATCAAATAAATTTAACAACATTATAACTAAAAAGGTAGCAAAGTCAACATCAAATTCTTCATTTAGAATTGATGAAGCATTCCTTCATTTTGATTACAAGTGGACTAGCAATTAAAAAACATTTTCTTAGGTTAACATAATTTTATAAAATAGAAAATAAAAATCCATACCATCACAATATGAAAAAATAAAAACCCTTAAAGCTTCATCAAAGCAAAAAATTTATCCCATAAAAAAAAAAAAACCAAAAATTTATGTTTTTGGTAAGATTGGTAGGATCCCATATGATCCTACGATCCTACAATTTTTACGATCCTAGTGCGATCCTAAACGTTTTGGTGAGGTGGAATCATAAAATCGTGTGATTCTACGATCCAAATCGCAATTTTGACAATTATGCTACCAACGCCACATTAAAAAAAAAAAAAAAAAAAAAAAAAAAAAAAAAAAAAAGACCCATGCAAAAACCAATTATAACTTCTTGGAAAAAATTAAATAAATACTTATATACTTATATGGTAGTAAAATTTCTTATATACTTATGTTCAAAGGGTTTGACAAAGTTATTTTATTTTTATTAGATGCCAAGAAATTTCATGGTGTCCTTTTTATAATATATATATACTAGCCTCTGAGCATGTGCTCACGCGCATGCTTAGAGGCTAGTATTTTTATAAACTATTGAGAAGAGTTTGTGTTTGTGAGAAGTTCAACTACTGAGAAGTAGTGTTTCCAACGTGGGTAGGAATTTATTTAGGAGAGAATTTACTATTTTAACCCCATTTTGATTGGTTTAGATTAATTAAATTAGGGGGATTTTTGACAATAAAAAAAACTAACTTTTCAAATTCTCTTAATATATACAGATATCTATATATATATATATGCTTTTTTTTTATTTTTTTATCTATACTACTATTTAAAGGGCTTCCCCTATTTGGATCGGATTTTTTTTGGGTCCAAAATACCCTTATTTCCCTAAGTTTAAGTAGAGATAGAACTAAATGATAACAAAGTAAAAATACATTTTTAACTCTCACTAAAACATTGCCTACAAAATAAGATTCCTCTCCCACTAACCCACTTATTCAGAAACAAACTTCAGATTTAAACTTTTCTCTTTCTTTATTTTTTTAATTGGCCGAAAATATTTTTTTTTTTAAACCCACGTTAAAAGTTTTTTTTTTTAAAAAAAAAATTTAGAAACCCACCTTAAAAAGTTACTTTTTTTTTCTAAAATTTAATAATTTGCTTCAATTATAATTTAGGATTACTATATTTTCCAATCACAAAAAAACCTAGAGGTGCGATAAGTGTTATGCATTTGTACCAAATATTAAAATTATAATTGATGCAAATTATTAAATTTTACTTAAAAAATAGAAGAGTTTTTGAGTACGCATGTGAGTGCGTGCTTAGAGGCTAGTATATATAAAGAAGTAGTAACTCAGTTTTTTATTATACTATTACACTCTATATCAATGAATACTTATGAATTATTATTATTTTTTAATTGAATACCTTTGAAATTTTGATTATACTATTAGTCTATTATACTCTATATCAATGAATACCTTCAAAATTTCACAGACATTTTATGATGATTGTTTTTTATTATTATTATTTGTTTTTTAGATGCAATGAAATTTCATGGTGTTCTTTTTATAATATGTGTGTGTGTATATATATATACACACTTTTTTTTTTATATAAAAAAGTACTATCTCAACTTTTGATTGAACTATTTTATTTCATATCAATAAAATACCCTTAAAATCTCATAGATGTTGTATTATGATTGTTCATTATTTATCATCATGATAATATATCAATTAATTTTTTGTATAAATAAAATTTGAACGTCATATTTTTTATTAGAAATATTTTTTTTTGACTATTTAAGTTAATTGAAATTGAGTTCGTGGTTTTGTGTTAGTGCAGCATTTAACAATGGACGGCTATAAATGTGACAGCGAATCAATGTAGGGCCTTCCCCTGAGCAAAATATCATGTGCACACTGCATAGTGACCCAATCTAACGCTGTTGTCAGATCAAAGAAAGAGTTGATTTGGTGGCCTGCTTTTTCTAATAGCCACATACTTAGAATAAATAAAACTAAAAGATCACATTATTGGTATTGGCGTACAAAAAGTTATATAACTTTTATAATTGTTGGGACTGGTTCAGATGCTAAAGGCCATTCGGTATATGTGTTTAAATACATATTTTCAGTTTTTTAAATATGTATTTTCAGTTTTTAAACAATATTATATGTATTTTCATATATTGACATACAAAAAGTTATATAATTTTTATAATTGTTGCGACTGGTTCAGATGTTAGGGACCGTTTGGTATATGTGTTTAAACACATATTTTTAGTTTTTAAACAACATTACACGTATTTTCACATATTTTTTCATGCACAAGTATTTTCAAAAAATACAAACAACGTTACTAGAACAACGTTACCAAACGAGCCCTAAATTGCCGAAAAAAACAAATGCACCACACTAAAATAACATTTTACATTCAAACCTCCCTAGCTAAAGATGAACTATAGTGTTTAGTTTAATGAGTTGAAAATCTAATGCTGACTTATATACCTAATTCTCAAAAAAAGAAAAAGAAAAAAAAAAGAATATAGGAATTAGTAATTTAATTAACTTAAGTTAGGTTAGACTAATTTTTCTCAAGCGGGAATCCGTAGCATAATTTCATGGACCTAACCATACATCATTCACTTTATTTTATGGAACTAATATTTTTCACTTAACCCAAAAAATAGAGGACGTTTTTTGGTTGCTAAAAAAAAGAAGAGGATTTACCCTAAAATATACATAACATTTTCATATTTTATTTTGTAATATATGATGATGATGGTGATGATTACAACACACAAAAGTTAGTGTTCAAATGTCAACAGAAGTTTTGAAATACTTGTAAAGGCAAAATTCCACATATAGTTTGGTGTTGACATTGGTGTAATGTTAGACACAACTATTCCAATACTTAAGTTAGTACTTACAGTTGTGAAAAATACCAGTATACACGGTGTTTAATGAATTTTTACATACCTTCAAAGTTCAAAGGTAGTATCTAGTATTTATACAGGACTAAGAGCAACCACATCAGCCCATTTATAGTCTTCTAAAATAGAAAAAAGTACAAATTTTACACATTTTGAGCAAAAAAACACTCACATCAGTGGGTGTAAAAATGTGTAAATATTTTCATGAGCTACAGTAACCGTGTATATTTATACGATTATTGTAACTCGTGTATCTATTATTTTATTAATATTTTACTTTTAGTTTTACTTTTCTCTCTCCTCTAAGCAAACCGAGTCTCTCTCTATCATTTTCTCTGTTCTCTCTTGCTCCTCTTCTCCCTCATCGGTGACCAAGGTCTAGGAGAGCTTGGGCTCATTTGGATTTTTTGGTGGTGGTATGGAGGTCTGGGCCGCCCTGCTTTTGCACCTCTGGCGAGACCTATTAGGCTCCACGGGCTCCTCGGCCACTTCAAGTCGATCTGTGAGACGGGTCTTGGATTTTCAGTGCGGAGAAGGTGAAAGAAGCAAGAGTTCGTGAATAGGAAGAGAGTTGGAGTTTCTTAGAGACAGAGAGGATGGTGATGGGGTCTTCTTGGTTGGTGGTGGTAAGGAGGTTGTCGAGTAAGGTTTTGGTGGGTTTTGGAAGTTTCGTTGAGATTCATTGATGGCTGTATTTGCAAAGGTAGAGGAACAATGGTGGCTGATTGATTTTCTGTTGGGGTTGATCGGTGGTAGGATGGTTGATCGGTGGGGTTGATTTGTTGGGCTCAGTGTTCAGGCCGGAGCACTAATTAGTGGGTTTTGGGAATAAATGAACAATGTTAAATAAATGAATATTTTATTGAATGAATGTATAGAATAGATAAACTGATGTGAGTGTTTTGTAAAAGTAGGTGTGTAAAATAGAAAAAAATGATTTTTTCTTGCAAAATAGAAGGAAATATTGTACTAATTGATGTGAATGCTCTTATAGTTGTTATCCTATGATCATCACCATATCTTTGAAAAAAAAAAAAAAATCTTTTGGGCCCATTCTGTGGGACCCATATGTTTGTCAAAGGTACACTCATGGACATAAAGATATGTCTCATGTCTTTGAGTTGTTGAGCATGTTTAGACATAAGTTTAGACCGGAGGACATTGCAAATATCACACACGCATGCGTGTGTGCGCACATACATATATATATATATATATATATATATATATTTATATAATTTTGTTGTATGGTTATGAGCCTTCTATAAAAGTTGTTTGTTCATTGATTTTAAAATTTCGCTATTTGTTGAATTTTGTAAGGATGATATTGGGTTGTGCCATATATTTTTGTATTTAAAACTAACACAAACTTAACTAGAGAAAACTAAAACCTGGTTATTGTTTGGTTTAGACAGCATGCCTACAAATCAAAGCCTTTCTCTAAAGTATTGATTCATTCAAAATTCGAGAACATCAGTTCTGTAATTTAATAATACTTCCGAAGATATCAAATCAAATTAAGTAGGTAAGGAAACAAAGATCATACTTGGCATTTTGGCAAATAGCAATTATCTTATCAAATTAAAGCCACCAAAATTGACCAAAATACCTGACCGTAAAAAACTAATCAAAACTCATCAATCAAAGACACGTTTGACAATTGACACCTTTTGCGCAATTTATAGAAAAAACAAACAAAACTCAATAATAGTAAAACTAAAATCACTTTAGTAAAGCTTTTTGTCATGTACTACCTAACTGGGAGTGATCCTCTAAAATTTGTGAGTAACTCCACTACTGTAGAATTCTTAAAATCTTATCAAATTAATTTTGAAACAAGTGGATTAGATTTTAGAATTACCACATTATTAACATTAAAATAAATATTAATTATCAATATTTTGATATTTATTTAAATTATTGATGAAGGGGTAAAATTCATTGGGTTCATTTTGAATTTTGGAATATAAAGGAAACCAACTTAGGTCCGCTGCTATTGTGTGTTGACCCTGTTGGGATGTGGACAAATACTAGACCAAATGATGATATAGTGCCGATAAAAATAAGTTTTAACTTATTTTGGAAAGATTGGGTTCAGTATCTAGTTACATTAGATCTATTATAACGATAATGCATGTCTATTTTTATCTATATGTTTTGATCTGATAATAAATAGTTATTATTAATGGCGAACGTTATAAGTTAAATCACTCTTAACAAAAAAAACCACATGTCATCGTTCCAATACTTTCTGTGCATATTGGACCCAAGATTAACTTCTAGATTACAATCACAGACAGGTTCTTATGCAGCAAATCAAATCAAAAAGATAAACAAAAGGGCAGTGCAGAGCATAAAGGTGGACCGCGACGCATGTGGCAAAAGCTGAGGACCTGAATTTGAAATGGAAAGTGTAAACATCAAAGAAAGAAAGAAAGAGAAAATAAAAAAAATTATATATATAAAGAACGAAGAGAAACGAAAAAAGAGTAGTGGTAGTGGGAATAGATATAGTAGTAGAAGTAAACGCCAGAGTTTGGTGTTTGTTTGCGCTTGTGTTTGTGAGAATGTGAGGCTGGTGGTTTCTGAACCTCTCTATCTCTCATTCTCAGCCCTTTTATCTTCACCCTCATCCCCACATTTCTCTTCACACACACACACTCACTCTCTCTCTCTTTCTTCTCTATGGCTTTACAGTCAGTCTCTCCCATTCCTCACCTTCTCCACTCTTCTTCTTCTTCTTCACCAAAGCCTTCGATTCTCGCTTCCTCCAACAATGGCCGCTACTTCATTGATTTCGTCGGTTTACATTGCAAATCCAAGCGAACCAGGCGGAAATTCACTGCGACTTCTCGAACCTTCTCGCACTTTGTTTCTTCGTCGAAGGTCAAAGCGGTTCTTGATTTTGCACGTAACAATAGCGCCTCGGAGGAATCGGATTCTCGCTCTGATTTGAGACCGAAGGTGCGCTTTTCATTTTTGCTTGGATTATTGTTTTTCCGAGTTATCTTTCATGAAAGTGATTGAATTGGAAGACTTGTTTGGGTTTCATTTCCAGAAAATGCGTTTTTTATTTTTACTTCTTGGAAGCGAGAAGCCAAACGCGCCCTTAAGAATTTTGTTTCCTAACTATTTTTTTTTTCTTTTTTGTAATCATTCTTTTGTGTTTTGTTTTGTTCCCCTACTCTCTTGAGATAAACTAAGATACTGTTTGCTTCACGTTTTGGATTTTCTCTTCTTGTTTTTAGGAGTTAAATTCGATTGTATTTGACATATACAACTCAGTTCAATTCAACAAAGCCTTAATTATTGCCCCCCCCCCCCCCCCCCCCCCCCCAAAAAAAATAAAATCGGAGTTTGCCACATGCAATAACAACAAAATTACTTTTTGTTTTTTGTTTTTGTTTTTTTTTTTTTTATTTTTAAAAATATACTAACCAAACAGGACTTCAGGATTTTGGGAGTACTCTTGTTGCTTTGAAAAGCAAGAAGGAATTGCTAATTATAGTCTCTGCAATCTTAGCCATGAAAAGATAGGTTAGGTGGTTATTAAATAGCAATCAAACAGTGCCTTGGGTCTTTAGAATTAGAAGTACTTTCAATGTTTTTTGAGACCCAAAAAATTGACTGAATTTATTTAGGTACGTGTAGGACTTAATTATTACAAGGATTGATAGTTAAAGCAATATGCAATAAAAACTCCGACTTTGCAAGTTCGTGGCAGTCATGATCTAGGCTTTGAGTAAAGTTTGATGCAAGTTGAACTACTACGATTAAAAAAATGGCGTTTTTCAGTGGAGCACAGATTATAAGCACATTATCTTGTAAAGGGTATAAGCATGTTAATTGAATTTGTTAGTTGTGTTGCTCACTGCTGACGAGAACATAGTTATTTATAACAAGGATTGATGGTCAAAGCAATATGTAGTAAAAATTCTTACTTTGCAAGTTCTTGGTGAGTCATGATTTTGGCTTTGAGTTAAGTTTGATGCAAATTGAACCACTACAATAAAACAATGGTGTTTTTCAATGGGAACACAGATAATACGCACTTTATCTTTTAAAGGTATAAATGTTATTTGAATTTGTTAGTGGTGGTTGCATGCGGCTGAAAAGAAAAGAGTTATTTATAATTAGATACTAATACTTATCATGTATACTATCTGTAACTAGATGCACTGAAATGGTACTGCACTTGTTTTGAATAATACAACAAACTCTACTTTTGTTCTTATATATCATCATTTACCGTGCTGCTTGATTTTTTTTTTTTTTTTTTTGGAAGTGGGAACAATGTTTCTATCAAATTTTCAAACAAGTACAAAGCTTCACTTATTTTCTCTTGAAGTTTGCATTTTAATTGTTAATGATGTTTGTAAAAGCATACATATTACTTGTGAAAAGAATCTCACATTCAAGATAATGTTTATATTGTTTATTCAATTTGCCAACCTATTTATTTTATCTTTTTCCTATTCTGGTTGACGTCGTGAATTGCATAGAACAACTCCAACGGGATTTTCTTTGGAGTGGTATGGGAGATGATTCAAAATTTCACTTGGTGAATTGGTCTAAGGTATGTTCTCCTCTTCAGTATGAGGGATTGGCGATTAGGAGTTTGAGATGCTTTAATGAAGCTTTGTTGGGAAAATGGTTGTGGAGATTTGGAACTAAGAGAGATGCGTTTTGGAGAAGGATGATAGGGGGTTAAATATGGAAGTGAAGGGGGAGGTTGGTATTCTAATTCCATTCCAGGTCCTTATGTAGTGAGTTTATGGAAGACTGTTTGAGGTGGTTCGCCTACTTTCTCTTGCTATATTCAGTTTGGGATTGGAGATGGGTCTAGAGTGAAATTTTGGCATGGTGTTTGGTGTGGGGATAGCCCTTTGAGTTTGCGTTTTCTAGAGTTAATCAGAATAAGTAGTAACAAGGAGGTTTATGTGGTTGATCTCATGAAGTTCCCCAATGGGGTTCTTTATTGGGATATGAAATTCTTGCGAGCTGTTTAGGATTGAGAATTGGAGTCTTTGTCTAATTTTATGGATGTTATACATGGAGTTTCTTTGAGGGGTATTGGTTAGGATAAGATGCGTTGGATACTTGCTATAAGGAGTTTTGAGGTTAGCAACTACTATCGGCTTTTGATTGGTGTCTGTGATCGGTGTTTCCTTTATAGGAGCATTTGGTAGCCAAAGGTCCCTTCTAGAGTTGCATTCTTTTTTTGGAATGTAGCTTTGGGGAATATTTTAATGATTAATAATTTATATAAGAGGAAAGTGCGGATTTAGATTTGGATTGGTGTTATATCTTTTATTACCTTGTTTGGTATTCACTGGGTAATGCTAAAGATTGCAGTTGCATGCTGGCAAGGGAAGTTTGGACATCATCGTAATGGTGTTATTTGGAAGGTTGTTTCTCATTGCTTGATGTGGTGCATTTGGTGGGAGGGAAATAATTGGAGCTTAGAGGACTCTAAAAGGACAGTGGCAGACCTGAAAATTTTCTTCTTTAGAACATTATTGGAATGAATGTTAGTTGTAGAAAGTCATTCTATTTTTTCGGTTTATGCTTTGATGGATACTTGTAATTTTTTTTCTTGATTGTATTGGTCCTTAGCTGTATACATCATGTATTCTTGGGTGACTCTTTTTCACGATTTGAATAAAATTTCCATTTCTTATTAAAAAAATGTTTATATTGTTAATGATGAATGCGGATGAAGTGTGTTTATAATTAACAAAAGTCTGATAAATTATTACGAAGAATCAAATATTTCACATGTGGAGGGTTAGAGTTCAAGAATCTGCCTCTCCAAAAAACAAATTGGGAGTTGGGTTGCCTACCAATCACCTCTCTTAGACCCGGTAGAAGTTTGGGAGCTTTGTACACTAGATATGATCTTTAATCAAATATTTTAGATGACTAATAGCCTTAATACAATTTTTGGAGCACTACCCGGTTATAAGTTTAAATTCCCCTGTCACTTGTAAGCAAAAAAAAGAAGGGGGAAAAATAGTCACCAGTAATTCCTTTGATAGGTTTTGTTGATAATGAGTAATGTTTAGTGTCAAACCAATGGTGTTTGTATTTTTGCATCCTTGCTAATGAGCTTTAGCTCAAATGTCACCTTATCTTCTCATTGGAATGGGATGGAGGGTGAGGTTGTCCAAAACCAATTAGTGTATGTGTAACTAACAATAAAAAAAGAAAAAAAAATGTTTGCATCTCTGCATCCTGGTCCATGTGATGTAAGAGGCTTGCTTTGTATGCATGTGCATGGCCATAACTGTACCTTGGTTTCTGTAAACCCTGGATTATGAATCTTTGATGGTAGTGAACATGATTCAAATTATATCTTTGTCAAGTGCAATAGCATTGTGCTTGATTCTTGAGAGCAGCCACTCTAAGGTTGCGTTTGGCATTGGCTTAAAAAGTCAGTTTATTTTACTATTTAACTTATTTTTGCTACTATTCATGGGTCCCACTGCACTTTTTGGTATTATTTATGGGTCCCACTGTACTATTTCAGCTAACTTTTATTTTTATCTATAGTATTTTCAGCAAAAAGTTTTCAGTTTCAGTTAAATAAGCTGTTCCCAAACGGATACTAAATAGTGAGCTTTTGGACCAACACTAGTAGATTTTTTCCTCTCTCAAAAACATCTCTTTAAGTGGATTTGCTGTTTGCACATGGTATATATATTCTTGTTGACTTGTTGACATTGGTATTCAAATTTTTTGTCTGTGTCATTAAGCTTTTCACTGGAGATTGTTTTCTCTTTTGCATTTCTGATTTTGTTCATATGTTTTTTGGAAGGAGCAAGGCTGGCTCTTTTTTTTTTGAGTTTTTGTTCTCTTCGTAATCCTATTCTCAATATTGAATCTAACGATTAGCCAGTCTAGGATTCATAGTTGTAATATGACACCTGCAATGATATTTTCCAACATGTTATGTCTTATCTATGTGTTTTTCTTCTTGTAAGTGTGCTACCCCTAGATTTTTTAAAGATACTTTCAGTTATTTCAAGAGAAGGATTGCTGCCTGCATACAGAGTGTGGATCTATTGTTTAAAACTTTAGCCTGATTGGATGTTATTAATTATTAATAGATTGAAAGCCATATGGGACAATTCAACTCCAGTCAGCTTCAAATTTGTACTTGGCTATTGAGAAGTATAATATTATATTCAGAATGAGATCTTCCAAAGAGTCTGCCAGATTAGACCTGTTGATGCCCCTAGTTCAGATTTCCAAACCATGTTACCAAGTGTACTATTTTATCTTGGGCCAAGTTATTAATTTCACACCAAAAGCCTGATTTTTTTAGCTGGTCATAAGTAGACATCTGTATTGTTAAACTTTGGGTGGAGGTCATGAGTTTTACATGCATCCTTCTTTAGATGGTAAAACTAAATAAGATGATTTTAAGCCATTGAGTTTCTCATGTTTTTCCCCCGTCTAAGTCATCTTTTTCATTTTCTCTTTTCAGTTTTCCTTTTATAATGCTGTAGTAATGGTACCAATGCTTTGAAAGCTATTCCGTACTGGCCACAATGCTGATATATTTCGTACTGTTTCATAAACCAGTACAACTAACCCCTATAATTTGTCTTGCCTTAAATATTGACCTTTACCGGACTGTTCTGGAAGTTCCAGCAAATCTTGGGAGGAAAACGTGTGTTATGGTCCTGAGTGACCTTTTTTGGTTGTTCAGTGCTCATTTTGTTGCTGGTTACGACAATGTCAAATGCTAGCGATTCTGGAAGAGAAAATTCAGAGGGGAGAGGCATTCTTGAAACTGGCCAAATTGGAGAGAGAGAGATAGAGGAGATGAGAAAATGATAAAGGATTGGAAGAGCATTAGGAGGAGAGAAGAAAAGAGACACAAAGTAAATTATAGGGTTGGTATTTCGGAATCTTTGGATTTATTTAGAGATAACACTTAAGAGAGAAACGAAGATAGGGTAAGAGAGATAAGAAAGAGAAAAAAGTGGTTTGCTTGGGCATAGTCAGAAAATAAGTAAGGAAAACAAGAAGAGTTAAGAGAGAGAGGCAGAGTGAAGAAAGAGAATTAAAAAGGATTGGGAATGTTAGAGAGAAAAGCAATGAGAGATAAAGAGAAATTTAAAAAATAACACGGACGAAGATAAGTTTGTTGGCTTTTGTGTGTGGGCTTTGTTTTTGGATTGTCATGGATTTGTGAGTTTGGGTTGGGCAAGCTTATGAGTTTAATGGGATTTTTAGAGTTATATATATATACACACACACACATATATATATACACATACATACACGCGCATATATATACACATACATACATACATATATATATATATATATATATATATATATATATGAGTTGGGTTTAAGTTATACTTGTTGTAATTTTAAGTAATGTTACACCAATCAATATTTTTTAACTGTATGTGAATTTTGATAAATCGACTGTTGGATTACATTATTTTTGTATATTCTCCATGCTTGCAAAATTTCAAGATTATCAAAGATCAATAGTGATGTCATCTATCAACTATATAAATTCAAGTTTTTGTAGTTTAAAATAATGCATAAAATATGAGTTTATGGATCGAATGGTAAATAATATTTAATTGGTATGAAAATTGGCATGCATGTTAGAACATATAGAACATGTAATCCAACGGTGGAATTTTCAAAATATAAATTTATTAACTAGTTATTGGGTGGTGTAATATTGCTTAGAGTTACACCAGGTGTAACTTGAACCCAACCCTATATATATATATATATATATATATATATTTGAAACGGTGCACTAGAATTGTTTGGTACGAAAATATTCAGTTCCAAACCAATAGGCAAAACCGGAAAAGTCATTGGAACAGAATTTTAAACTTGGTATAATGAGACAAGTATTCTAGAATTGCATTTTTATTTCTTAAAGTGTTTGAAGACCTCATAATCAATGAAGACGCAATATTCTTGATATGCTAGAGGATTCATTACCTATATATTAAAAAAAAAAACTAGAGGATCTATATAGAATGTTGTTTTTATATCTGTCAATTGTTTGGATCCAACTTCTTGTTGGCATTGGACTGTGCTTGATATGATATTAATTTGTTGTTCCTGTAAAATAAACTACTCCATGTGGTCCTGTCTATATGATCCAGTTTGCATGCTCAGCAGGTTGCAAGCTTGGATGATATATTATCAGAGAGAGGAGCTTGTGGGGTTGGATTCATTGCCAATTTGGAAAATAAAGAATCGCATGGGATAATTAAGGATGCTCTTACAGCTCTTGGCTGTATGGAACATCGTGGGGGATGTGGAGCAGATAATGACTCTGGTGATGGTTCAGGTGTGATGACTTCAATTCCTTGGGATCTATTTAACAGCTGGGGAAATGAGCAAGGGATTGCTCCCTTTGATAGATTGCATACTGCTGTTGGAATGATTTTCCTTCCCAAAGATGATGACCTATTGAAAGAAGCCAAAAGAGGTGATTTTTAATTAGTTTTAATCATTCTTATTACTTAATTCTTTTTGTTTTCTCAAGTATCTCATCATGAATGATTGTTTGATGGCTCTTCTTGCTTTTATATATGTTAAGCATTGATTTTCACTTATTTGTTATAAATACAAAGTAGTACAGTTGACTATTAGTTTAATTGATGAGAATTATGTAATTCTTAGTCAATAATTCTTGGTTCTTTTGGCATGCCATGAAACCTTAGGAATGTGGACAGAGGTTCTTTTTTACTTGAAATTAGAAGAGTGAGAGTTCTGAAGATTATATTCTGAAACTCATGAGTGACCATTATTAGTTTATGGCATGGTAATAGGATCTAATAGCCTCTTCAGGTTTTTAAAAGTTTTTGATGCTTTATTTGACTCATATATTATTACATCATCATTTTCAAGTTGTATTCTAAGTTAGAAATCTTTAAGATGGTAATGTTAAGGAAAATATTTACAGATAATTAAAATCAAGAACTCAGAACTTTTCAGGATTATTTGGGGTTCAAATTATGTCTTAATTGTAAGTTATTATGTCAGGCATCAGGGTTGGCTTATTCCTTGTAATCTGCATAGCCCTTCTGAATATTTAAGTTCAGAAGACACAAGCAGTGTCTTTAGTTTCCATAAGCCATTTTTCTAGTAGAACTAATGTATATCATAGGCAGTGGCTCAAAATTATAAATTTGAAGCAGTTCTAGAACTCCTTCGCAAGCCTTATGTATTGATTTGTTTTTCTATGTTTTGTTGGTTAACTATTGGCTTCTTATTTCTTCTCATATATGCACAAACCTATATTTTTCTGATTGTTTTTTTTTGATAAGCTAATTTTCTGATTGTTAAGTTGCGCACAAACCTGGTTGGTTTGAGTCTTGCACCCCACGATCTTATCCTCCAGCATGCCACCTTTTCAATAGCTATAAGCAATCCACCTATATAATTAAAAGAGAAAAATTATACCAAAGCTGGGGATGATGATATGATCTGAAAGAATGGTATCTCTAATGTGCTACTTGGTGCAAATAATAGATAAGCTTGCACATGCTGTGGTGAGTTTTGGTTGTGATAATAAACCTAGATTGGTATTCAGTGAATTTGGCTGTCTCCGTGTGATAGTTGCTTTCAATTTCACGAATCCTACCAAGACATGGCAGGCCACTTAAAAAGGATTAAAAAAAAAAGAGAGAAGAAAAAGAAAGGGTTGCAGTCCTTTTAGATTCTTGTGTTCCTTTTGTTTCTTTTTGTCGGATGCTAAATATTTCTTGATGCCCACTGATATAGAATTAAATATTATTGAATGTTTCTTTCAGTATCATTAATTCCTCAATTTCCATGAAATATTCACTAAGTCTGGAAATTGTTCAATTTTGTATGTGTAATCTGTTAAATGATGATTAATTTTAATTGCTTCTGTAGTTATTGTAAATACTTTTCGACAAGAGGGTCTTGAGGTGCTTGGATGGAGGCCTGTTCCTGTGAATGGTTCTATAGTTGGTTACTATGCCAGAGAAACCATGCCCAACATACAGCAGGTATTTGTTAAAGCTGTCAAAGAAGAGACTGTCGAAGACATTGAAAGAGAACTGTACATCTGCCGAAAATTGATTGAAAGAGCAGCAAGCTCAGAAACTTGGGGAAGCGAGCTTTATTTCTGTTCTTTATCCAATCAGACAATAGTTTACAAGGGAATGCTTCGCTCTGAAGCTCTTGGGTTATTTTATTCTGACCTTCAAAGTGATCTTTATAAATCCCCTTTTGCCATTTATCATCGAAGGTACAGCACAAATACTAGTCCCAGATGGCCTCTTGCACAACCAATGAGATTTCTTGGACATAATGGAGAAATCAATACCATTCAGGTTACAGTTTCCTTAGCTCTGGCTGTTATCTGTTCTACTATGCTGTAAAATGCAGATATAAGTTAGACTGAATTCAGCTAAAATAAAAAGAGACTTTAAGTTTCTTTATTTTGACAGTGATTTTTGTGCAGGGTAACTTAAACTGGATGCAATCTCGAGAAAGCTCATTGAAGTCATCCGTATGGCGTGGGCGTGAAAATGAAATTCGTCCATTTGGTAACCCAAAGGCATCGGACTCTGCAAATCTTGATAGTGCAGCAGAAGTAAGATCTATCACTTATGTCATTGTTTTATTAATATATGTCATTGGAGCCCTTGTTGGCAGCGACTATTTAGAATTAAATTATTCAAGAGAAATAAATGTCAAAAATTGAATGTTCTTTCAGAAGATATATACTCTTAGTGGAATTTATCTCTAAAATCTTTAGAGTTTGTAAGTTATAATGACAAACTGCCATCTTTGCAACTAAGCATACATATTAAACATTTGATCTATTCATAATGTTCATTAGTCACAAATTATAGTATATGTATTTTAACAAAATGCTTTCAATATAATATTGATTTCAAATTTGAAAGATCCATTTGATTTTATGCTGATATGCGACCACCTGATTGGTGCCTGCAGGAGCATGTTTTTAATGACTATTCATGTTGAGTTATTTTTTAACTTTCATGGTTGGTGTGAATCCTTCATATGACCATGTTTTTCATGATTGTCTGGTATTATAAACTGCTGGAAATTTTCTCCGTATCTGTTGTACTTTTTCTTTGAAACATTTGCTTTTATGGCTTAAGGGCAACCTATTTATCTATTAGCATTTGTTATTTATAAAACTCACCTGATTTGAGTATATGATTTGGTGTTTTGACATTCTTGTATTTCTATGTTAAGTTTCAATAGTTTCTTAATCTTGGCCTGATACTAGTTCATTTTTTATATGCTTTGTTTAGTTATTAATAAGGAGTGGCCGTACTGCTGAGGAAGCTCTGATGATTCTTGTCCCAGAGGCATACAAGAATCATCCAACTCTTATGATCAAATATCCTGAGGTATATTTATGTTGACACTTCCGGTAAGGTGTCAACATAATTTGAAAAAAATAGGAAAAAAAAATCTCTTTGTAGTGGATTATCTATTTTTCTTCAACTTTTTTACTTTAATGCATTGTCATGACTACCACCAGTCATTACGGTGGTTGTTAAGTTTGTTCAGTTTATTTCCCCAAACTAAATTAACTGACCAAATACCAAAATTGCATCTTCTATCAACATGATGGTCCTTTCCAATATCCTTTATTTTGGGCCTTATTTTCTCCAACATCCTTGGCCATTATATCTTTCCTCAGTACTCAATCTTCACACCCTTTTTTGTCTTGTCATATTTATTCCAGCAACTTGAATTCATTCATTTGGATCTAGTCTTCAGGATTTTTGGACAAATGTCTTATGTAATTGTCTTCATTACAGTGAACTTTATGTAATTTGAATGTATATCACTTGTTGACAACTATCACTTTGTCTTTTCTACTTAGGTGGCTGACTTTTATGACTACTACAAGGGTCAGATGGAGGCTTGGGATGGGCCTGCTTTACTTCTATTCAGGTGACGCTTCCAAACGCATTTTTAAAGAATCAGCAGTTCTCTTGCCACTGACATTGATTAGCAAAACCATTATTTATAAAATAGGAATCTTGAAATGGGCCTTAGTCTGTGCAAAGGGCCTTGGATGGGTACCGACCCTTGTGTTATTTTCCATCACAACTACCTAGTGCATTAGAAGGACTATTGTACTTTTCTTTAATGGAAAGAAAAAGTCGTGGCACTGACTTCTAGATTAACTAATGGTTGAAGTGTCGCCAAATCTACTTTGATGGGCCAAGATGAGAGAGTTAGGGCATTGAACATTGGCTAATGTGATGCAGGTTGGGGATGCACCAATACAATCAAGATTTGAATTGTTTCTTGAGTGAGAAGGACTTTTGTTTTGAAGGAAATAAGATATGTATAGACCATTTTTGCTGTAATAGGAACACAAATCTTGAATTAGGCTTATTGTTTAATTGTGTAGAGATTATATAAATCCAACTGTATGTAGGAAGGCGATTTCTCCTAACTGGTCACTTTCAACAAGCAATATGAATCATATTGCTTTACTTAGAATTCCTAGTCAACACGATTTTTGTACTTAGGAAAACTGAATAATGTATAAATCCAAATCAATGTAGGAGGGTGATTTCTTCGGCACTGCTAGATATGGCATCTCTACTACTGCCAGATGATAATCTTAATTAACCAAAAAAAGAAAAAAGAAAAAGTGGAACTAAAAAGTAAGAAGTTTACTAACATTGGGGATGGTAAATCTTTTAGTGGGCCAATGCCAAATATAGCAGCATCTTTATTGCCAGATGATATACTGCTATATCTCTGCTGCCACCTTGGATACAGAATGCTGGAAGTTTAGCTGAAAGATCTCTTTAGTGCTCAGCATCATAATTACCTGATTATTTTGGACTACTAGTTTCTTTTGGAAAATTTTAGTTTCACATGTCACATTAATGTGCTACAGAAAACTTTTTCTGAGGAGAAAGATTAGTTGTTTTGCATTGCTTCAGTTTTGTTATACTGGTCAAGTGATTAAATTTCCCATTTTTTATTAGCTTAGCTTTTGTGGCAAATGGTATTTTATTATAGTATCAGAGTAGTGGTCTTGAGTTTGAACCTTATCTCTGTGTACTTCTCATTTAAAGTTCCAAATCCAGGTGTTGGGCCCCACATATGGAGGGTGAGTCTGGGCTCACACACGAGGATGAGTGTTAGGTAATGGCTAAGTGATTATATTCACCATTTCCAATTAGCTTAAGCTTTTGGGACAAGTGGCAGTTATTAAGTTCAATTTATGTGGCAGAAAGGCGATGTGAAATCAAGAATAGAAGTTTGTGATGAATGCCTTTGTTGTACAGTATTAGCATAGCATTACACATGTTTTTGGGGCTCGGTGATTATTATTTGTTGATTTCCTAAATTTTCTTTAGAAGCCTATGGAGGATATATTGCTCTGTTGACAGTTCTATCAATTACTCTTCTTTTTCTTTGACATTCTTATTTCTTTTTTGCAAACTTGTTATTCTTCTTTCTGATTGTTGCTATTCTAATTCTTATGACATAGTGATGGAAAAACAGTGGGGGCATGTCTTGATCGGAATGGACTTCGCCCTGCTAGGTATTGGCGGACATCAGACAATGTTGTCTATGTTGCATCTGAGGTGTGTTTTGCATTTTTCCTATGATATGATTTTTTTAACATGCATAATTTGATAATTTTTCATAAGAATTATGATGTTTATATTTTATTTGTGGAGACGGGTCATTGCTTTAAAGTATGGGGTAAATGGAGGAGGTTGGACAACGAAGCCAGTGTGAAGAACTCATGGGTGTAGCTTATGGAAGAGTCTTAGAACAAGGTGGGATAGATTTGTTAACCTTGTTTGTTTTGAGATGGGAGTGGAGAATATGTGGTATTTGGCATGATAGGAGGTGTGGGGATCAACCTTTGAAGGAGTTGTATTCAATTTTCTACTCTTTGGTAGCTAACCGGGATGCTTTCTTACCTTCTTACTTGTAATGCAGTAGGGAGAGACATTGGGATGTTGATTCATAACATAGTTTAATGATGGGAATTGGACTGCTTCCATGCACGGATTATTGTATTCAAATACGCCAAGGAGTGCTGGCCCTGACAGAATGAGATGGAGTTTCAGAGGTATTAGGGTGTTTGATGTGCGGTCTTCCTGTGGTGTGCTATGAGCCCCAAGGGAGATCTTTTTCCCATGGAGAGGAATTTAGTGTGCCAAAGCCCCAAGCGGGGTAGCATTCATTGTCTGAACAACAACTTGGGGGAAGATTTCGACTAATGGTAATCTTAGAAAATGAGGAATCATTTATTGGTTGTGTAGGTGTAGCCAGGAGTTGGTGGATCATTTGTTGGTTTATTGTGATTTTGCTGATGCATTGTTGGACTATGTTTTTTGTCTCTTTGGAGCTAATTGGGTGATGCTGCGTAGAGTATTTGATTTACTGGTTGGTTGGGGGAAATGGTTTGGTAAATGATTGTTTGCTGTGTGGAATATAGCTTCTTTGTGTTTGATGTGGCTTTGAAGATGTGAAAGTTATGGAAGTGCAGTTCAGATTTTTGTTTCTTAGATTACTCTGTGAATGGTCAATTGTCCTGGGTCTTGGTGACAATGGTACTATCACTGAGTTCGCCAATTCAATATCTTTTACTTGTAATGTTTTGGATACAATTTTTTAGACTACCTTGTCCTTTGTATTGTTTATGGGGTAGTTTTTGCGGAGTAAAATTATTCACTGGTTAGAGTTCAAATCTGCCTCATCTATGGATGATAGGGATTGGGTGTCTTGGCCCTTCAAAAAACTGTGAAATCCGGGCCTATTGGTTATAACTCAAAAGTTTCTTTATGATTGATGTATAACCATTAAAGGTGGATGGTTGGAGCATAAGTCTGTGTCATATTTTGATCCAGGGGATCAGCCTCTAGTTTGGCTTTTAGAATTCCTTGGCTTTCTTGAAACCAATTTACTCAGATTTGGATCTCCTTTCTTGATCATCTGTCATGTCAGGCCGTACTCAAGGAAATCTCTTATTAATTAACAGTTCAGTCTAACTACAATCCTCTTGCCCATTGTTGCTTTTACTTCTAACAAGAATTTGTGTCAATTTCTCAAAAAAATAAGAAAAAGTATATTGAGGACATTAATAGGTTCCATGAATGTACTTAAGATATTAAGCATTCCTTTTTGTTCTTATTTAGGTTGGTGTCCTACCTATGGATGAGTCGAAAGTTACAGTGAAAGGCCGTCTAGGTCCAGGGATGATGATAGCTGTTGATTTAACCAGCGGACAGGTTTGTACACCATTGTATTTTGGTTTTGCTTAGTGCCATTGCATGATTGTTGGTATTGGATTTATTTGTGATGGCTATCTATTAAGTTCAGGATTGAAGCCAGTGAGTAAATTACTGAATGATCAAATTTGTAGAACTTTTAATTTTTGATTGCTGTTGTAAGACAATTACTTATAAAAACATTCCTGATGATTCTTTTTTTGGTTTGTTTAAACTTATTAGAATTACGTTTTAGGGGGTTTTTATTTTTATTTTTTTTAAAGAATTTTTGGAGGGTTTCCTTCACAGGTCACATTATTCAGTAGTAAAAGTCAGCATTGTCATTGTTGTTTCTTGCATGGCATTTCATTTTATTATTCAGTAGTGTTATGCCTGTGCAATGCATGGCTTAATCAAGAATCTTATGTAAACTAAAAAACTATATTTCAATATTATAAATAAAAGTGAGGTTAGTTTTCTTCATTTCTTTTCTATTTATTCCAAATTGTTGACCAATTTTCCTAAAGGGTACACCATATTTCGATGATTTGTGCCTTAATGACATTATACTGATTGCAGGTTTATGAGAATACGGAGGTAAAAAAGCGAGTAGCGTTATCAAATCCATTTGGAAAGTGGATAAAGGAAAACTTGCGATCCTTGAAGCCTGTGAACTTCCTATCAGGAACAATTATGGACAATGATGCAATATTGAGACACCAACAGTAAGTGTTCTACTTCATGAACTGTTTGGAGATGACCCTGAGCACTGTGATTTTAGAGATGTTGTGAATGTTTCTTAATTTTTTTTTTTTGGGCTAACATGGGTATTCGGAGCTCTATGAGTTGGACCATTCCTTTAGGTGCGTGTAGTCTCCTCGTCCCACAAACACCAAGTAATTACAAGGAGGAATCCCTTGGGGGTGGTCCTAAGATGCTGTCTAGGAGTTTGGAACTTAAAGTTTCTTTCTTAATCCTATTAGACACATATACTCTGTTAATAATATATCTGCAATTGTGTAAATATATGATTCCTGATTGATGTGTCTCAAATGATAATTCATTTTGGTTCCAGTTATACCTATGGTGTTGTGATTATAAATGCGATCCATTCTTTGGTACGAAGGCAATCGTCCTTGTTACTGAAATTTGGAAGTCAAATAAATTAATTGGAAACAATTTAGTTTAAAGGAATTGGGCGTGTGCGTTTCTGTTGTACCAATGGTGATGTGATTATAAATGCAATCCATTCTTCTTTGCAAGGAAGGAAATCTTCTTGGTTAACGAAAATTTTTGAAGCCAAATAAATGCATTGGTTAAAAGAATTGGGTGCGTGCAAAAAGTAGTAACTTTGCAATAGAATTTCATGGCCTTCAGCTTTCTTGAACACAAATTTTTGTGAAGGTTCAGAGCTGATTTGGAATCATGTTGCTCACTAAGTGCAATGATTTCTGCCTGGAAATTATCTCCTATAGAAATAGCAGTAAAGTATTGGTCAAACCTTGGGGCCATTGCAAGTGCCCTCTGCCCAAGTGATGTGTTCTAGGTTTTAGTATGGAAATCAGCATCCTCAAAATTGGGGTAAGGCTAATTACTTACCCACTCTTTTTTATTTATTTATTTTTTATAACAAGGGTGTCTAGACCTCTTCGAGTACCTCTTGACTATTCCCTTGGCCATGTGCAATCCTCCTGTTCTAGACACATTGTTTAATTACAAGGAGGAATCTCTTGGGAGTGACCCCAAGATGCTAGCAAGAGGTTTTGAACTCAGGATCTCATGGATATCATGAGACCTTAGGAACCACTAAGCCAACTCCTTGAGATTTACTACTTACCACCTTCTCTTAGACCTCACAAAAGTGGATGTCTTGTGCATTGTGTATGACCTTTAGGAATAGCAGTAAAGTTTATATACTTAAATGAACAAAGAGAAGAGGGTATCTTGCTTACTAATTTTATTTCCTGAGAAACCTTCACACTATTGATTAGCCTAGGATTATGATGAAGTTTGTTAAATAATGTACCCACTATTTTTAAAGTGGTGGTGGCGGTACAAAGAGGAGAAAATGCTTGCTAGCTTCTTCTTCTTCTTATTTTTTTATTTTTTATTTTTTCTGGAACTCTATTTCTGTGGTGTTATTGATGATGCATATCCATTTGTGTTTGTGTACTAATAATACTTTAGTATATGGATTAATCTGCAATTTGGATGAAGTTCCTTAGAGATAAAATCCTCAATCTTTAATAATGGCTGTGATACAAAAGTAGGTGAATCGCATTTCTTTTGCCCCTACCTTTGGGAAGCCAATGAATTGTAGGTATTATGCAGTGATATTTGTGTTCACACTCGTCTTTGTGCTGTTCTGGTTTGTTCATTTTCTGTTTATGGTGCAATGTAATAAAGTGTTTGATGGGAATCACATTCAGAAGACTGGATAGATTGCATTTCCTTGTTAAGTATCATTTTGGTACTATATATTGAGACTGATTGCATTACTTTGTTAATTGATCCCGGTATGACTACCTCAAGTTTTTTATTAGACAAATTAATAGTTATCATCAGTAATTTGGTGATGGCCAAGAAGTTAGTTTGAATACATTCTTGCAATAGTCTCCATTTTAAATGTTGTTTATTGTTTTGTATTTGATGGGACTAGGGCATTTGGCTACTCAAGCGAAGATGTGCAATTGGTTATTGAAACTATGGCTTCACAAGGGAAGGAGCCTACATTTTGCATGGGAGATGATATTCCACTGGCAATTCTGTCTCAGAAGCCACACATGCTTTATGATTATTTTAAGCAGCGGTTTGCACAGGTATGCTATAATTTACTTAGCGTTGGTTTGCACAGGTTATTGTGTGAAACTGGGAGATTTGGCCAGCCTCATGTATCCTGGTCTGGGGCCTTTTTTGCTCCACTAGCCTTGATTGGCTGATGGAGGATTTGGACCTGCAGTTTTCAGGTCATGGGCCCCAAATAGGAACCACTGATTTACTAAGTTTCATATAAAACTTACTCCAGACGTTGTTTCATGCTTGCCTCCACTCAAGCGTATGGGCAAAGAATTTGTATATAAAGCTTGACCTGTTTTAGGGTATTATGCCCTGGGATGATCATGCATCCCAGTGTTTGAATGTTTTAGGATGGGCTTTGCATGTTTACGTTGTGCCTTGCTATCAACAACTGGGTAACTTTGCATTGGATGTGGTGAGATTGTCTAAGATAGATGTAGTTCTGCAGTGTGGCCACTTGTTGATCAATCTTGTCTCAAAACCAAATATCCTTCTCCATCTCTCACCCACCCACTCTGCAGTTGGCCCTACAATATCTCTTGAGGGACCTCTTGTCCAGAACTGTGCCCATCGAGATGACATAGTCAAGTGCATTTCAAATTTCTCCTCTAGAGCGTTATCTATTCGATGGGAAAATCTAGACTGGTACTGTTAAAATTTTCAGTTTCTCTTATGAACTTTTTCCCTGGTGAAGCTGCAAGTTGCTGATGTATTTTTTTTCACATCAATCTGCAGGCTTCATAAGAAGTGTTCTTATGGACATGAGAATAATATATATTAAATTATATTATGTAAACCATTCTAAATATTATGGTGTTTCTTTGCTATCATTTTAAGGATTTTAGCTTGCAATTGGCTTTTTGATGAATTCTTGATGTTAATTTTATATTTGAACTGGGTTTTCATTCATGTTATCTGCAGGTTACAAATCCAGCTATTGACCCTCTTAGAGAGGGACTAGTCATGTCGCTTGAAATCAATATTGGGAAGCGAAGAAATATTTTAGAGGTTGGACCTGAAAATGCTTCACAGGTTTGTTAGGATCTCTCTTTCTGCCATATTAATGGTGTTTTTAACAATTATTTTGAATTGAGTTTTAGGTAAAATGATAATGTAATGCTTTCAGTTTTCAAATTTTGAACTGCACTTTATTAATTTTTTGCCATGGAGCAGGTTATTTTGTCCAGTCCCGTACTGAATGAAGGGGAGCTTGAGTCCTTGCTAAATGATCCCTCTTTGAAACCCCAAGTTTTGCCAACATTTTTTGATATTCGTAAAGGAGTTGATGGTTCCTTGGAAAAGACACTAAATAAGCTTTGTGAAGCTGCTGATGAAGCTGTTCGAAATGGTTCCCAACTGCTTGTTCTGTCGGACCGTTCTGATGTGTTGGTAAAAAACTTTCACCTTACCGCTGTATTCATCCTGAAGTTATCTTTGTTTTTATATCTCAATCCTTTTTTTAGCTCACTGAGAGTTTATATCTACTGTGAGCATGAGTTAAATTTATTAAGTTAAAAAAAATTATATTTAGTTAAATGACCATTGAACAGAAACTTTTCTAGTTCACTACTAGCATTTTTCCTGATCATATCGATGTTTGAACTTCCTGATTATTATTCGTTGTCCAGCATTTTTCTTGATAAAGTTTTATGGCTTTATAAAATATTGTATGTTATGAAAACGATTGCCATTTGTCCTACACGTAGTGGCTCATGTTCTAGTGTGTATGCATGAGTTTTTACGTAAACACACACACACACATATATATGTGCGTGTGTGTGGTACTTTAACGTAATCCTCATTAAAGCCTGTGAGGAAACTTTTTTGTAGACTGATTTTCTTATTTTGGAGCAATGCGTTGTTTCTTTTTCTTCCAGGAACCAACTCGTCCGGCAGTTCCAATACTTCTGGCTGTTGGTGCGGTTCATCAGCATCTTATTCAGAATGGATTGCGAATGTCAGCTTCTATTGTTGCAGACACTGCACAATGCTTCAGCACTCATCAGTTTGCCTGTTTGGTTGGATTTGGTGCAAGGTCATTTTTCCCTTGTGAAAATTTTTAAATAATGGATTTCTTTTTATTTGTTGAAAAAAATTAACAAATATTGTTTCTTGTTAATATTTTCTTAAAGCATTATTTTGTTTGGTCTGATACCAGTTACTCTAAAATGTTCTCAGATAAATTCACTTTCTGTGTGTTAGTTGCATTATCTTAGACAATTTCATAGATCCTTTATAGTTGACACCTATGAAAAAAAATAGATCGTTTATAGCTGATCCCACTGTGGGAAGCAAAAAATTAATAATCAATATATATTATAATTTAATTATTGCAAATTTTTTTTTTAACTGCTTTAACTTTTTTTTACTTACAAATGGGGAGGGGGATTTGAACCCATAATCTCTCCATGGAGAGGAGCATACAATGCTACTGAGCCATGAGGCTCTTGGGATTTGTACGGCATACATAAAATAGAACAAAGTGTATTTCTGTAAATGTAGGAACAGTTTTTTATTACTTATAAAAAAAAAGTAGGAATAGTTTCTTGAAGTAAAGCTATAATTTGCAGGGACAAGATTACTTTCTGGAAATGTCTCAGTAGCTGATTAAATCCCTCTAACAGTGTAGAATATTGTAAAAATGCTTTAAATGTATATTAACTCCTGTTCCTGTTTTACATGCACGTTCGGTTGTGTTAATGCTTGTCAAGAATTCCCATAGTTCATTCATTAAAAACTTGACCAAACTGTCTTATGAAAAGATCTTAGAGGGTTCTACATCCCTCTGAATCAGAATCCTCTTCTTCATCTTGATTCCATTATTTGGGCTTGTTGATACTTTTACTTCTATTTTTTATCTTGAAAATGCTTAACACTATATCTCTTGAATTATTTTTTCAGTGCCATATGTCCATACTTGGCACTAGAAACATGCCGACAGTGGCGTCTGAGTAATAAAACCGTAAATTTGATGAGGAATGGAAAGATGCCTACTGTAACAATTGAGCAGGCTCAAAAGAACTTTTGCAAGGTCAGTACATCAATATTAGAAGGAATATTTTAGGGATGAAAATATTTTGCTGTAATTTTCTAATGCAATTCATGTAATATTGTTCCCATAGCGTGTGTTGGCCCAATTCAATCCAGGCACTTATGTCAAGTGTGTTGAAACTTGCCAATGGTCTTGTAGCCAAGTGGCACCTGGGTTCCTTTGTAACCAATTGTACTGGGGTTCTATCCCCCACACTTGCCAAGCAAAAAAATAGGGACTTGCATAGAAATATTTAGTTAATTATTGTGAATTGTTTATTGGATTGGTTCTTATGCTGTTTTTATAGTTGTTTTCTTATTTATTTTCATTGCTTATTTGATATTAAAGGAAATTTTTTAACATATTTGTCTAGATTTGTTAAGGGGAACTAGGTAGATCATTTTTATGTTCAATAATAACAATTTAGTATAGCTGAAAGGCAATGCAATATGCAAACAAAACAAATTATTATGCTTTTATGTTTTAATGGTCACTCTTAAACTTACGTTTGGCATTAGAACATGGCATTCAGCTATTGCATTAATAATTAGTGCTTTGCAAGGAAAATTGTTTATTTGAGGTATTGCTTGAAAATTGGTTTCCTTATTATTATTTTTTTGATAAATAATGAAATTGTATTAATAAAAAATCCAGGTACACCAGGGGTGTACATGGATAATAGTACATCAAAATCTTAAATTACAATGATCAAGCATTTCTAAAAAAATCGGTTTCCTTATGATGAAAGTTTAGATATAAATCATTAAACATGGCAAGCGTTACTTAAAAGGGAGGTATTTTCAAGGTATTCAAAGGCAAAAGGCTACCTTAACTAAAGGCCTTTTATCACCTGAGGCATGAGGCAACAAAATGGCACTAGCTGAATTAAATCGAAGCACCAAGTAATAAATATAGTTAATACATTTAGAATTTACAAATCAATCAGATGGTTCTATTTCTCAATTTTTTTGACTTGCTCTTTTGGAACCTTCCTTTGGAACCAAGGTTGAAAAGATTGAGAAAAATTAGTCATTCACAACCATTGATAAAGGATTCATCAAAAAGTTAAGGATTAGTAATCCTTTTTAGAAATTTAATGGATTTGACATTATACATATGCCGGGAAGGTTATCAAAAAAGGAAAGAAGATGAGTTCCCTTTTCTTTTATAACTTAGGAGTTGTATGAGATGATAGTCTCATTCATGGTTTTGAATGAGAGAAAAAAGTGAGGAATCGTGGTGTGTGTTTGATCTGCTCCCTTACTATAAGCTATTGTCTGGTCCTCCCATTGATGTGTTTCCTTGGGAGTGCATTTGGTGTGCAAAGGTGCCTAAACGTGTTCTTTCTTTTTATGGACAATAGCTAGGGGTGGGATACTCACCATTGATAATGTAGAGAGGTCAGTTCGTGGTTAATAGGTGTTGCTTATGTTGTTGTGATGGGGAATCTGTGGATCATCTTCTGCTCCATTGTAAGGTTTCTTATGCTTTATGGAGTGCAGTTTTTGAGGCGTTTAGGATTCAATGGGTAATGCCGAGAACGGTTAGCTCTCTTCTTTTTGCTTGGAGAAATTGGTTTGGAAAGCACCTGTCAACTATATGGAATATGGTCCCGACATGTTTAATGTGGTTAGTTTGGCAAGAATGTAATATTTGCACCTTTGAAGACAATGAGAGACCTTTAGACCTCTTAAAATCTCTTCTCTTCGGCGCTTTGTTTCAGTGGGCTTGTATTTGGGTTTTGTTGCATTGTGTTTCAATTTCTGAATTCTTACAATCTGTTAGCTTTAGTTCTTGAACTTGTATTTGTTTCTTGTTCAGAGTGTTCATTATCTTGAACATGATGTTCAATTTTTTCTATAAAAGTCTTATTAACCATCAAAAAAAAAAAAAAGGTGAGGAATCCTCTTTTCAACTCGTCTCTTCCACTCCAAAATCATATGTATCTAATGTATTGAAATGTTACAATCAATTGTTTTTGACATGTGTTGCGTGAAGATTAGGTCTAGCATTTAATTCCAAAATAGATTTAATATGGTTTAGGCTCTATTAATTATTTTAGAAATAGGTGTTACAACAAGCATCTAGAAATTAATTAATGTTTTACAAAAAGCTTTTGTAAATAATTAATCTAACAATAAGTTTACAACAAGCTTCTATAAATTAAAAATAACATAGGTTTACAAGCTCCTGAAAAAAAAAAGAACCAAAAAAAAAAAAAAAAAGACTCAGGCTTTCACCTTAGCGCCTTTTTCATGGTTTAAGGTGATCGCCTTGCTTGCCTACGATCTAAAGGCGAGTGCATCATTAAAGTTGTCTGGCATGCCTTTGACTACCGTGTGTATTTCAAAAGAGGATCTATGAGTTTTTGGATGTACAAGGTTACCAAAGCAATCACACAATGTTGTGTGATTATGTTGGAAACCCGTTTATTGCCTGCATATTTTATATATATTATATTGCAGATATTATACTACAATATATAATTTTATAACTTTGACCTCAAAATATATGGATTGGGAAGAGATATAGGAACATGAAGTTACATGTTTGCATGTGCCATGCATGCACGCACTCACGAACAGTTGTAGGTTAAAGAACAGAAGTGCAATGTAACAAAGACTGTATGTCTGGTATCTTTAGCTTGGATTTTTATGGAAAGTGTATTCATTATCTCTCTGTTTTACTTTTCTATAAAATTTCTGGGCATTGGGTCGTCTGATGATTCATTTTAGTGAGTTCTACCTTAAGAATTATCCACTTCTGGTTTATCTGTGGTTTCAATAGAAAAAAATGTTGCTCTATTCCATTGCTTTACTATTTTATACTGATTGTTTCTAATTATTTCAGGCTGTTAAATCCGGTCTTCTCAAAATTCTTTCCAAAATGGGAATCTCATTGCTTTCTAGGTATTAACTCTTTTTATTTTTATATATATTTATTTTTTTTGTAGTCAGTTATATAAGTTCTGCCACAATAATTATTTGATTTACATGGTCCATATTGTTTGTTTTTTGTTTTAAATAGGTCAGTTTACAGCTGTGCTTTTTAAGTTCATAATTTATGTAGTCATGTTGGCAACTCCACTTACTAGTTTCTGGTCTTATAGTTATTGTGGTGCACAGATATTTGAGATTTATGGATTAGGGAAGGAGATTGTTGATCTTTCATTTTGTGGAAGTGTCTCAAAAATTGGTGGATTAACTTTTGATGAGGTAAGGAAAACTTAAATGAAGCCCTTGGTCTTGTGATTGAATATATTTTCCTTTATATTGGCTTTAGATAAAGGAATTCATATTTTACGGAAAATCTAAAATGATGGGGTTTATCATTCCATTATTTAAACTCCCACCAAATATTAATTTCATTGTTTGGATATCATATAGAAAAGGAAATAACATTCATCAGCTCTATGAAATTCTTGTTGGTTTGGTATATGCCTATACCATATAGCTTATTTCTGGTGGCTTTATTTGCTTAAAAAAGAATTTGAACAAAAGTAGAATTGTACCCAAAAAAAAAAAGGGTGTGGCTTAAAAAAGAAGCAAAATAAGCAAAGTAAAAAACAAAGCCTAACAACAAATTTAAAAAAAAAAAGTCAGTGAAAGAAATTCTAATTTTCATCTTCCAAATAAAGAATTCCCTCTGTAACTCACTACCATTGAATTGGGACTACTCCTGGTCATGGTTAACCCAAGCCTAAATCAACTACACAGATAAATAACCCCAGTAACCATGATTATCGTTAACTGGCAAACACATTGGAAGAGAAGCTCTGGATGAGTTTGATGAATCAATTGAAGTGATATGTTGGCGAGAGAGCTTCAATGAGAACCACAATGAATATGACTTAGGCTATATAGCCGCTGATGGCAACTTTCCAGAGTACTGGTTGGACTCGGTCAGCAGTGAGCTGATCAAGGTGGGAGGAGACAGAGCATCTGTAGAGGGCACACTGGGAGGAGTCAAAGGTGAACTTGTATGAGCTGTAAAGTAACACTAAAGCAGTTCTGGGGTTATTCAAGAATGATTTGTTTTCACGCTTAGATTGGATGTGGGCATGGAAAGGAGGTGGTGAGTGAGTAAGAGAGCAAAGCTGGCGGAATTTGGAAAAAATGTCTATATAGGTGGAATTTTATAAATAGAAATTTGAGCCCTCAAATCCAGTCTAAAATTCTCCATTGAAATTTAAAATTTCTTCCTCCTAATACACCCGCACAAGAAACTTTCTATGGCAGAAGTTTAAATTCTGTCAAATGCCTAAGAGCTGTTTATTAATTCTGAACCCAAGCACATTGTTAGGATATGCCCGTTTTATAGGAATTTGGGATGAAGATTGTTAATTTTGGCTATTTGTTTGAGAAAATTCTTGAGAATTAAAATTTCCATAGACCTCTAGATTCCTATAAAACGTGAGAGTTCTAACCCCCACTTTTTAGGTAGGAAACGTCAAGTGAATTCTATTTGTGAGAATAACCAATGTAACACTTAAATTCAACTTTTCAGGTGTTTTGTTATATAAAAATATCATCCATAGTGGAAAAATTATTAATTCTAAGCTACAATATGAGTATGTATAAGTTTTTTTTTGAAGCAGTTAGAATTTATAATTTTAAATATAGTGTTGTCTAAAATATGTTTTAAAATTCAAATTCTAAGCATTTTTAACAGCATAATGTGTAATTATTCTGGAAACTAACTCTTAAATGATTTTTACAACACTCATTAAAGATCTTGAAAAGGTGTTCTCTTCAGGAATAACATAGGAATTTGTAATTTGTGTGAAATGCATTTAATCCACTGTAAAGAGTCCTCACCTGTATCTTGAAAATCTTGATGACCAACACTAATGCGATAGTGCTGGCAGATGGTAACTTCTGGGGAAGGACTTAGAGGCATGTAAATTGTTAATTTCAATTACATTGACTTTGCATTTGAGAAATGACTGCACTGAGAACCACATATCCAGGAGGACTCAAATTCTCTTCGTTACGTGAGAACAGGGAAACAAGATTGTTGAATTGCCATGTCTTATTATAATTGCTTTCAGTTTGTGGGTAGCATATTACTTTGACAAAGTTGTAACATCCAATTCCTGGAGTGTACAAGTTTTACGGATATGGTTACGTTTTGTTGTGACCTATAAAGTTTATCTGTTGTTTCTTCTCAATTGTAACAGTGTAGAGTTCAATTTAGTTGTAAGAGTAGTACTAATTTAATAATTGGGTATATCATTTGCTCTGCATAGAAGATTAAAGGATCCAGAATGACAAAATCCTGCTGCAGCTGAGCTCAGTTTTTGATGAGAACTTATGTGAGTAGGATAAACAAATTATGAGCTTCTAAGTTTAACTTTGGGACCAAGAAATCTAACAAATCATTTGCCTTTGGTGGCTTACACTATGTTCATACAGTCTTCCCAAACTTTAATCTCTTTTTCCCCCCTGGTATAATAATGGTGCATCTTACTGTTGATGTCTATGTCAATTGATTATGTTTTCTGGAAATACTACTTTTTTGCAGCTGGCTAGGGAGACTTTATCTTTTTGGGTGAAGGCATTCTCTGAGGATACAGCTAAAAGACTAGAAAATTTTGGGTTTATACAATTCAGACCAGGAGGTATCACATGTTTTTACTTTTATTTATTTATTTATTTATTTTTATTTTGGTTGGGGTGGAGACATATTTATGCAATGCAAGGACTGGCTACATAATTTATACAATTGGATCCTTTATTGAAAATTTCAGGAAATTATTGCTGCTAGAAGTGAATCAATATGTTGCTTTTAATTGTAATCCATACAAACTATTCCACTTTTAGTTAGAATGATGCAATTTCATGTCTATATCTTTGAATATCTTTGAAAGCTGACAGCATGGGTTGTATTTGTTCATTATGCTTTTGCCTTACCTAAGAACGTCTTGAAAGTCTAACTGTTCTACTTTATTTTTTTTAAATTTTTTTTAAGGGGAGTATCATGGAAACAACCCTGAGATGTCAAAATTACTCCATAAAGCTGTTCGCCAAAAGAGTGAAAGTGCGTTTTCAGTTTATCAGCAACATTTGGCTAACCGACCTGTTAATGTGAGTGCCGAAGTCATTTATTATTTT
This sequence comes from Quercus tomentella, assembly GCA_028535165.1. Taxonomy (NCBI): domain Eukaryota; kingdom Viridiplantae; phylum Streptophyta; class Magnoliopsida; order Fagales; family Fagaceae; genus Quercus; species Quercus tomentella. The sequence goes on from JAPQVY010000012.1 coordinate 36,815,904, forward strand.
TCATCCTTTTCTGATATTTTACTAAAATGATTGAAAATCAACATTCTATTATCATATGAAGTTGACTTTAATCTCTTTTTTTGACTGTAGGTTCTTCGTGATCTTCTTGAGTTCAAAAGTGATCGTGCTCCAATTCCTGTGGGAAAGGTTGAGCCTGCTGTATCTATTGTGCTAAGGTTTTGCACTGGTGGGATGTCACTTGGAGCTATTTCAAGAGAAACTCATGAAGCCATTGCTATTGCTATGAATAGATTAGGTGGAAAATCTAATTCCGGAGAAGGTGGTGAGGTAGTTTTCCCACTATTATAAGTTGATCCTACACTAGTGACTTCAAGTATATCACTTTAGGTCCTCTTTAGTTTCGATCAGCCAAGTTGAAACAAGATTTGAAAATTATAATTATAATATACTCTGTTCGTTTTTGCATCCAGGATCCCATTCGCTGGAGACCACTTACTGATGTTGTTGATGGGTACTCGCCAACGCTTCCTCATCTCAAAGGTCTTCAAAATGGGGATACAGCTACAAGTGCTATCAAACAGGTCACTTCATTGAACTTTTTCTTTAAAATAACTTCATAGATTAACATGGTTTCTGCAATCTGACTATATAATTCAATTGTTAGCACTGTAGTCTACTATTTGCATAATTTTCCTTAATGGGAAGGTCATGATCTTTTCATCATATTCATGAGGCTATTCTTTCTTGAATTGATTAGAAGTAGCTTCCTACTATGTATTTAAATATAATCAATGCTTTACAAAACTTTGCTGCGTCATATTCAGGTTGCTTCAGGACGTTTTGGTGTCACTCCAATGTTCTTAGCCAATGCTGATCAATTAGAAATCAAAATCGCACAAGGTGCAAAGCCTGGTGAAGGAGGTCAATTGCCTGGGAAAAAAGTTAGTGCATATATTGCAAGGTTAAGAAATTCTAAACCTGGGGTTCCACTTATTTCTCCACCTCCTCACCACGACATCTATTCCATAGAAGATCTTGCCCAATTGATCTTTGACCTTCATCAGGTGATTATCTGCAGCATATCGAATTTTCATATTTTCCTAGTAAGACAGAGGTACTAAACACTAATAGAAATGATAACTAATTTCTACTGATTGAATAGGTCAATCCTAAGGCTAAGGTGTCGGTAAAGCTAGTGGCAGAAGCAGGAATTGGCACTGTTGCTTCTGGGGTTGCAAAGGGTAATGCTGATGTTATACAGGTAGATTATCCGTTATCATATTTATGTTTTGAGCAATGAAACTATCTTAAATGTCTGTGGTATCACTTCTCTATTCTTTGCCCTATCTATTCTTTGCCCTATTATCAAAATATCATAATCTCAATAATTTGTGTACCTGTAAAAATATGAATCTTTATAGATCATTTTTTGGGGAACATAATGTTATATATTTTGCATCTTAGATGATATCTGGTGCTCCATTGCATTTTTAAATAATGTTCTTGATCTAATTATTTGTGGATTGCCAAGGGTCACTAGTAGCTAAAGATTGCGTCTGCAACCCTTAAAACTCTCAGTGCAACATAAGCATTTTGATATTTTACTGATTACTCTTAATTTGCTTGGCAGATATCAGGGCATGATGGTGGAACTGGAGCCAGCCCTATAAGTTCCATCAAGCATGCTGGTGGTCCCTGGGAACTTGGACTTACAGAGACACACCAGGTTATTATTTGACATATATGAGCTAAATAGTGGAAGTTGCTTGTTTTGATTCTCTTTGGACAGACTGTATTTACTATTTGATTTATGATGATTTTTTACAGACACTTATTGAAAATGGTCTAAGGGAAAGGGTCATTCTCAGAGTTGATGGTGGCTTTAAAAGTGGAGTTGATGTCCTAACAGCTGCAGCTATGGGTGCTGATGAGTATGGGTTTGGTTCTGTGGCAATGATTGCTACTGGTTGTGTGATGGCCCGAATTTGCCACACAAATAATTGTCCTGTTGGCGTTGCCAGTCAGGTAATAAGGCTGATTTGTTAGTTCATGTTTTTATTTCTTGTACTCTTTTCCAGCAAATGTGGGAGTACTTTTCTTTTCCCCACTATTTAAAATTCATTTTACTTCAGAGAGAAGAACTGCGTGCTCGGTTCCCTGGTGTGCCTGGTGATCTTGTCAACTTCTTTTTATATGTTGCTGAGGAGGTAATCCGTTTGCTTTTTTTTTTTTTTTTTCCTGATGGGATTTGTCTTCAAATTTTATGGTCCTTGATTTGATCTGTTCTTTACTTTGAATTTTTTCCTAACTGTTTTGACCATACTTTGGGTTAAAGCCCATCGAGGTTCATTCTCTTATAGGTTAATCAACCATTTACTTATTTTGGCCAGGTAAGAGGCATGTTGGCACAACTGGGATATGAGAAGTTGGATGATATTATTGGTAGGACAGATTTATTAAGACCACGAGATATCTCTCTAATGAAAACCCAACATCTTGATCTCAGTTACATTCTATCAGTACGTATTTATTTAATTTCTTATATTCTTATCATGTGTAATTGCTTTAATACATGCCTATTTTATTTCTTATATTTGAATGCCTTCTCTTTTATTTCCAGAATGTTGGGTTATCAAAATGGAGTAGTACTGAAATCAGGAATCAAGATGTTCATACTAATGGTCCTGTTCTGGATGATATTTTACTAGCGGATCCAGAGGTAATGGCTCTTGATAATTCGGGGTAGTTGCTACAAAATGCAGTTAGCATTGACATTGATATTAATGCTTCTTAGGTTTTAGGTTGAATTTTATTGACTAGTGTTAGAGAATTAGAGAGAGAATATTATATGGGTATGTACAATGTGCTGTATAAGTGGTACTGCCCTGTGGCTAAAATCTCTTTTGTTCACGTCCTAATCTCTTTTGCTGTCAATCTTAACTAGCCTCTATATTATCATGATGTAAAGAATGCATTTCTACATGGTCATTTGCTCAAGGAAGTATAGCTACCAATTGTGTTTGTTGCTCATGTGAAGTGTTCAGGCCATGTCTACAAGTTGAAGAAAGTATTATAAGGTCTCAAGCAGTTACTAAGAGCATGGTTTTAGGAAAATTTTCTGAAATTGACATAAAATTTGGTGTCCATCGTTGTCAGACATATCATTCAGTATTCCACTTACACAATGATATTGTTTATGAGTACGATATAATATTTACTAGAAATGGCTATGAAGACATTACTAGATTGAAGATCTTGGCATACTTCAATATTTCTTGGAAATTGAAGTTGCAAGGTATAGGTAAGGCATCAATTTAAGAGATTGGATTGTTGGGTTTTGTCTTGTTGACACTCGTATGGATTCTGTTAGAATCATAGTTAAATAATTAAATTCACTATTTCTTAAAAGCTTAAGCTTTTAGGATGATTGGTAATTTATCATGATATTAGGTGGTTATAAGTTCTAACCCTACGTCCACTCTACCTCTCATTTAAGAAGTTAAAAATTCCCATCTGCTGGGTCCCATTCACTAAGTGGAGCTTGGGCACACATTTTTGGAGGAGTGCTAAAATCATGGTTAAATGTTTAAATTCACCATATCCTAAGTCCTAACAGCCTTTGCTTTCGGGACTACTGTTGATTCATCATATTCAAATCAGAAACTCATAAAGTCATAAAAATTTAGAGATAAAGGAGACCTTTTTTTAGATCCTAACTGATAATGTCAATTGGTTAGGAAGCTCAACTATGTCACTATCATGAGTACAGATACCTCATATGTCGTTAGTGTGGTAAGCCGGTTCCTAGAAGCCCTAAGACTCTCACATTGGGATGCTTATATTTGGACTGTTAGATATCTGAATAGGGCCCCAAATTGTCATATTGTTTAAAAAGAAAGGTCAATCTCAAGGTGGCAGGTTTCATTGAAGCAGATTGGGTAGGATGGTTCATCAGAGGGTATTGTACATTTTTATAATGAAATCTTGTAACATGGAAAAGTAAAAAGAAAAATGTAGTTGTTCAGTTGAGTGTGGAAGTATAATACCGGCCAATGGCACATACTACTTGAGTTGACCTGGAAGCCAGTTTGAAATCATTTGTTGAAGTTGATGGCTGATTCTTATTTTATCTTCATTGTTATTATTATTATTTTTCGGAAGGGCCGGGGGGGGGGGGGGGGGGGGGGGTGGGCGTGGTGTTGGGTAGAAGAGCTTGATGGATGTTAATTCTAAGGACATGAGATAAAAATGTCATATTGGTCAATGCTACTTTATCCGCAAGCATTTATTCTGTGCATTGCTACCTATACCCACTATATAATAAGATATCATGTATGTTTGTGCAGATATCAGATGCAATTGATAATGAAAAGGTGATCCATAAGAATGTAAAGATTTACAATGTCGATCGTGCTGCTTGTGGACGCATAGCGGGGGTAATTGCAAAGAAGTATGGTGACACTGGTTTTGCTGGGCAGTTGAACATAACGTAAGCTCTGGGTTTGACATAGCAATTGTTAATAAATGAAAGGATCTATATGGTGATGTTCCTTTCATTCTAATGCTGGCTAATCAGTATTTTTCAATATATTCAGATTCGTGGGGAGTGCTGGGCAGTCATTTGCATGCTTTTTGACACCTGGAATGAATATTCGGCTAATAGGAGAGTCCAATGACTATGTGGGAAAGGTTTGTCGACCAAATCTTTGCATGCTTGAGAAGCTGAAGATTTTACTTGAACCTTGATAGAGTAACGTGATTGAGTTATTATATTAAAAGATGACTAGTTCAAGAATTTTGCAATGTTATGTTTTAATTGAGTTTTGGGTTAACTAGGCTGTGTAGACTTGGGTTGATAATTCTTTAATTGTCTAGGCGCATTAGATGTTCATTACATTGTGTTTTGCCAAAGCAGTTTTGTTCTTACCCTTCTTTTTTCTTGAAAGGTTTGCTTATAATGAAACTAAGAGTATCAAGTTGAACTATTTTAACTTGGGCTGTTTTTCTATAATAAACCCAATTGGCCATATCAAGGACTTGGTATTTCATATGTATTCCTACTGTCAATTTCTGATGCGGGAATATAAATGTTTCAAGGGTATTGCTGGAGGTGAGTTGGTTGTAGTTCCGGTTGATAACACTGGGTTCTGCCCTGAGGATGCGACTATTGTTGGGAATACTTGCCTGTATGGGGCAACAGGTGGTCAAGTCTTTGTCAGAGGAAAAGCTGGAGAACGATTTGCTGTTAGAAACTCACTTGCTGAAGCAGTGGTTGAGGGCACTGGAGACCATTGTTGTGAGTACATGACGGGTGGTTGCGTGGTTGTACTTGGAAAGTGAGTGATGCCTCATAACATTTTTTACCCTTATGGTGAAGAAAATTGAAGAGAATGGAATTTGAACCACTTCTATCTTTTACTTGTGACAGAGTGGGTAGAAATGTAGCTGCTGGAATGACTGGTGGTTTGGCATACATTCTTGATGAGGACAACACTCTCCTCCCCAAGGTATGTGCTTTTTCATTGCAGTACTTTGTGGAACTTTATGCCGTTGGAAACATGTCAACTTTCTCTTTTTTTTCCTTAAGTTTTTTTCCCTTCTGCTGCTAATTGTTCACTATCACCTTACTTCATTATCTATGTGCTAGGTCAGTTGTTCAGTATTGTGACAATTTAGAATTGGCCCCAAGGGAAAACAAAATGGTCTGTTGACAGTTGTATTTGAACCTTGTTAAATATATTGGGTTTATGTTGATGTAATGGCCTAAGAGGCCCAGTTATGTTGTAAGCCCATGTAGGGCTAACCCTAGCTTCTAGTCTCTATATATACCCTGTTAAGGGTTCATTGTAATCATTGACTTGAGCATATAGTAAAGATGTAGTTGCTAGGGCTTTATCTCGTGGATGTAAGCCGTCAGGCCAAACAACGTAATCCTTCGCGTTTTTCTCTCTTTCTTGCTTCCGCTTCTCTATATTATTTTTTTCTCGTCCTTAAGAATCCTAATAAAAAAGGTTATAATTAAGAATGAGATTTGGAGTCACAAAAAATTTGTTCCTAACTATTCCCTTTCCAGCTGCTTCAACTGGCCTTCCCTGTAGCAGCATTGTATTCTTGTAACTTAGTTGTTTAATGTACTTTTTAAAGTGAATCTGACGTTATAATTAATTTATGGTATATAAAAAGTTTGTTAGCTTTACATTGCCTGGAGAAGTTGTAGATGCATTGCATGGCATATATTAATGCTGGAAAATGAAATAGATGCATTACATGACATTATTATTAATATGGTAACTATTTTTTTTCCTAATTACATGGGATGCATATAAATGGAGATTAATTTATTATTTTAATAATTCTTCTCTGTTTTCTCCTTGGTGTTTATATTTGTTTTTCATTATCTATCAAGAAAATATGATTATACTATGAGCTGTGTGAGGATGGACAGGAACACCTCATTTGACTTTGTCTTTGGTACTGTCATAGAATCACTAGACAGTCAGTGACTAATTAAATCCCTATCTCTTGGTCAATTTAACCAAGGGGCTGATGCATACATGTTATTTCTATAAATTCCCCCCTTTTTCTACTCAAACCATTAGCATTGTTTCACTGGCGTTTCATGGGAACTAGTGCATATCATTTTCTCAACTGATGCTCTTTTGCTTTCCTTCTGTATACTAATTATCTAATCATGTCAACTTCAAAATCATATCTTGTAAAATGTTGACAGGTAAATAAAGAAATTGTCAAGATCCAAAGAGTGACTGCGACTGTGGGGCAGATGCAGCTGAAGAACCTTATTGAAGCCCATGTTGTAAGTTCACCTAATGACCTGCATAAGCATGCATGCACCCTCATGACATGCCACAAAGGCACACCTTAAACAGAAAAAGTTCGAATATTTTCCTACCTTTAGCATTATGCCTGAGCCGATGCTGGATTATGTCGATATACAACTAGCATGTCAAACTTTACTATTCAATTTTTTTTTTTTTTTTTAAAATTTAAATTTTAATTTAAATTTTTTTTATCAATTTTTGGTGAAGGAAAAAACTGGGAGCAGTAAAGGTTCTGCTATTCTGAAGGAGTGGGACACATATCTACCACTGTTTTGGCAGCTGGTTCCACCTAGTGAAGAAGACACCCCAGAAGCTTGTGCAGATTATGAGAAAACAGGTGCTGGGCAGGTCACTTTGCAATCTGCTTAGGATAATGATTCAAAAGTACCCTGAGACCAGCACTGAAATCACATAAACTGCTTCCCAATCTGTACAGTCATATATACGGGAGATGGATTATTAAGTTAAATACTACTGCTACTTACAAGGATTTGAATACTTTAGTGCCGTGGGTGGAAAAAAAAGTTTTAATCAAAGATTAGCAGTGCATTGCCTGAAGTTGGAGACCCTTATCTGTACATTGAAAAGTGTACACATTTGATCACATAAAATTTGTATAGTGTTTGTGTCAGACATTGTAAATTCAAGCTCAGATTTTTCCAATCTTTCAAAGCAGTGTCATGGCCTGCTATTGCTATTCATTCCTCTTTAGTTTAATTAAATTCTGGTTGAGCTTTCTTCAGATTTTTATTTTTTGTTACCATGTAAAAAGTTTCGTTCAAAAGAGCATCATAGTATAGAAATGTCTAATCTTGCTTTTTACTATACCGACCATGCACATGTTGTAGTTACATAATCTAATTTATTGTTTAGGACTCAAATAGTTTGATAAATGAAATTAATAAAAACGATTCTTGTTTGTGGATGAATTGTTTTTTGATACATCAATAGTCAGGGATGAGAAGATTTGAATCTTGAATATTTTCATTAGAAACACCAAGAGATATTAATCAAGTTGAATTACAAGACTCCTGGAATTTGTGGATGAATTGTTGGTCATTGCTAAGGCTCTCAAGCACCGTACAACTGTGAAGCATTCAAACAATTGCATACGTCAAAAAATTATTGTTATCAGTTTTTGGGTTAAAATAAAAAAAAAGGTTACGACTGTTTTCCAATTCAGCTTTTCACTTGACAAGTACGTATCCTTCCTATCTTATCTGGAAATGAATTTTCTTTAAATCAGGTGGCCCGAGGATCACAATTTCAGTATTAGTGCCTTATCATGATCCATATCCAAAAACCAATACGGGTCCCATCACATTCTGTCATCTTTCCAAAATGTAGACAGAATGAGTAGCCGGTAGAAAAATCTCATGTTTGGGAGCATGGCAATATGGTTCCCATTGAAGGAATTCGCTAGGGAGCAGACTTCACATTCTCATCTTTGGCTTGAAATTCACACGCTGAAAAGAAATTTGTTTAATGATTTTAATTAGACGGTAAAATCTTTTCCAATGAAAATAAGATATATGATTTTCCTGCCTTTATTAAGAAGCAAAGTCTAACCCTATTCTGTGGGCCTGCAGTCCAAGAGACCCTTTCAATGGACAAGAAAATAAAAATGGTTCCCGTTGAACTTGTCCAAATCTTTGGCTTCAATTTCTACACTTTCTTAATAGGGCTAAACATATAAATTGGTAAAAAGGATAACGCTTCCTAGTGTTTAATGGTCAGGAAAAAAAAGTATTGAGATCCATATAAGTTTAGTCTTTCTGTTCCTATCTAGACCGCACATCATCTAGATGGGCGGCTAAGAGCGGCGGTTGTACTTGGTTTAACCGAACTAATTGTGCATTTGGACAAGTCAAATTTTGATTATTCACATAATTCTTCGTCCTTTGTACTTCTAAGAAACAGTCTTTTTTTTTTTTTTTTTTTGAGAAATTTCTAAGAAATAGTCTTGAACCTTCAAAACACATGCGTTTTACCCAAACATTTATCGTCATTTCAATTATGAACGGTTCCATTGTTCAATCCATGTTTGGTACATCCACACCCAACAACTATTATCCCAATTTTCCAACCTGCTAATCGACTTGAATATGACGGCGTACGTAATTTATACACGTGAGAATTAATTTAGATGGTAAATTAATCCAAAGACAGCTAGGGAAATAAAAAAAATTAAAAATGATTTAAATAAAATCATATACTTTTAAAAAAGTGATTCTCAAATCATAAACCTGTTACATATAAAGTCATTAACGTAAAAGACAAACCAAATAATGTCATGTGACTTCAAATGAAATGATATTCATAAATTGTTGATGTTGTCACAATCACGCATCCCTTCATTCAAACATTTTCTATTAATGATATTACTGTTAATGAGTTATAATTTGAATTGAAATGATTACTCTTTTGAAAGTGTTGAGTTTATTTGAAAGTCTCGAAAGTGAATGATTTATTTCCAAATTAGTCAAATTATATGTGTAAACTGTTACTATTTAACTAAGTTATAATTATTACCAAAGAAGAATGTGAAATTTAGGAGGAAAGGAGAATAATTATTCTTCACAAAGAAGCACCCAATCACAAATTCCAATATCAATAATGTAAAAATTCTTTTTAGAAGAATGTGTAAATGCAGTGAAGGTCGAATGGGAGATGCACCATACAATGAAAAGGCCCTTTTGTCAACTACTATAAAGCATAACTAGGAAGGATGGATTCCTCTTTTGTCCACAAGAATAGGAGACTAGTTTAAATTGCTTCTCAGTAGGTCCAAATGAGCTACCCCACCAAGCAAGTTTCATGGTCCAAAGTCCAAACCAATGCAATGCACTTAGTCACTCGCAACAATTAGACATGTCAATTGGACTCTTCTGAAATTGGAGTCCACTCTCTTTTAGGAGAGGTGACAGTAAAACTAATCTTAATATGGAGAGACTATATGCTTCAAATAATTTTTATTTTTTTGTATCATACTGTTCTCCACAAGCTAGACAGGTGCGTATACTAGTGCTGGTATTTCAATCTTGGTTTGGCTACGTTTAAAAATTTCAAGTTTTTCTAAGTTGCTAAAAAAGGAAAATGGCATTTCAATTTTCAATCTCAATTACCATTCTCTTTTGTGTTTCTTTCTCCTTGAGCACATAAATCTCAAGTTCCACTTCCACCGGTGGAGAGGAAAGGTGAGAGAGACTCAGGGATTGACTTGGTCAAGTTTGGGTTGACTTGATTGAGCCCTGCGATGGTAGTGAGAGTGAGATAGTGTGGTGACGATGGAGAGAGATAGAGCTCAAAGAGGGCGTAACCAATGACTCTATAAGGGACTAGAGAGAGGTTAAAAGGAAGAATTAAATTATTATTATTACTTTTTGAGCGAAATAAGGATAAATTTATATATATATATATATATATATATATATATATATATTTATATATATATATATATACATATATATTAAAAATCAACCTTGTATATGTACCACCCAAAATTCAAGTATCACTTGATATTTAGCAAAACAGACCAGAATATAAATCGGGATGGATCATGGGTTTATTTGTATTGAATAACCAATGCAAAATATTTTAATTGTTTCGATTTCGAATGGAACAAGTTGAAGTTGATAATTTTATTTTGTTGTGGTTATGTTTAAATATGATATAAATTAATATGCTAACATGTGTATTTTGGTCAAATGCATGGGTAAACAGTAATCTAGATCCTTGTCAAAGTGGATCTTAAGTAAAAAAACAGAAAAGAAAACTCAAACCTCCATATAATTCCTTTACTCATTTGGGAAAACTATGTTTCACAACCAGAAGATTCTCTAAAGTCGCTCCTTTGGCTAGACTTATTTTACAGTTTAATTTATTTATTTGATTAGTTAACCTTTATAATCTTCACATCTTAACTTTGGTACATATATATATATATGTTTTTTTTTTTTTTTTTTTTAAATATAAATAAGGTTTATTATTATTATTATTATTCAATAATTGTCAACTAATAGAACTGACTCTTAGCTTATATCAATAAGTTTAGGGAAATACTAACGGATGTGCTTATGGCAATAGCTTTTTTTTTTTTTTTTTTTAGAATGAAAACTACCACTTTTATAAAATCAGTCAGGTTCGGCAAAGAGTACATCAACTAAGTGTGGTGGAACACCCTCCACCCACACTGACAAACCTCTGACATTTCTTGCATGTCTAGCTAGGTTATAGGCTATTTTATTTCCACTTCTACAGACATGGGAAAAGGCAATACAATTACTTGAACTAGCGTGGATTTTGCTGACTCAAGAAGATGGCCAAACGAAGAGAAAGAGGCTTCCTTGCTTCGGAGGGAGTTAATCACTACTTCCGAGTCTCCTTCAAGTATAAATTCTACAATACCCAGTTCTTGTGCAAAGGCCATCGTGCTTATGGCAATAGTTAATAATTCATTTAAAGAAAGTTTTTATAGGAAAAGAAAAAAAAAAAAACAATTAATGTTTTGACAATTTTTTCAATTTCCCATAAAAGTAGTGTCAAAACTTTCCTAAAATAAATTACTAACCACTGCCCTAAGAACACCCATTAACATGACCCATAAGTTTATACCAATAAAAACAAGCTCTACCAAAAGCAGCCTCTATATCATTATTAAGGGACAAAGAAGCCTCTACATCCATGTACACACAACCAAATGATTTGGGCTTTTTGACCAGAAAATCAACTGCATTTCCAAAATGCTCACATTTAGCCACTACTTTTTTACTTTCTCTACAGAAGATTTTCTAAAGTCGCTCCTTTGGCTAGACTTATTTTACAGTTTAATTTATTTATTTGATTAGTTAACCTTTTAAATCTTCACTTCTTAACTTTGGTACATATATATGTTTTTTTTTTTTTTAATATAAATAAGGTTATTATTATTATTATTATTCAATAATTGTCAACTAATAGAACTACAAGACTCTTAGCTTATATCAATAAATTTAGGGAAATACTAACAGATGCGCTTAGGACAATAGTTAATAATCCATTTAAAGAAAGTTTTTATAGGAAAAGAAAATAAAAAAATTAATGTTTTGACAGCTTTTTCCATTTCCCATAAAAGTGGTGTCAAAACTTTCTTAAAATAAATTGCTAACCACTGCCTTAAGAACATCCGTTAACATGACTTATAAGTTTATACCCATAAGAACAAGCTCTACCAAAAGCAGCCTCTATATCATTATTAAGGGACAAAGATGCCTCTACATCCATGTACACACAACCAAATGATTTGGACTTTTTGACCAGAAAATCAACTGCATTTCCAAAATGCTCACATTTAGCCACTACTTTTTTACTTTCTCTACCACCACCAAAGGTCCTGCCTAACTTATAGGCAGGCAGATCCATTTTGGATAATGCCTTAAAGAAAAAGGCAAGGAAATTAAAAATGAAAAAGCCAAATACACATGAAACTGGTTGGTCATATGTAAAATAAGCGGATGCCCCAACGCAACAAAAAACACAAAAACTAATGTGATCAAGGTATTTTGAATAGTGGGTTTTTGAAAGTGTCTTTTGCTGTTGAGTAAGAGATTTGAATTCAAATTGTATTAAAATATAAAAGAAAAAAGTTGATTGGTGTTTTAATTTAATAATAAAGATCAATCATCATAAAGTGGACATTATAAATTAAAATTATATATATATATATATATAATAGGATTTAGTTTAGGTTCAGTGCATCTAGTGCATTGGATCTAGTCAAATAGTAACATGTGTCCAAAAGTAGACATATATAACGAATTCAGTATCTGATCTTATAAAATAAAAGCCTGAGTATTAAATAGTAATAGTGTGAAGGTGTAAGAGCTAGAACCTATAAGCTCTACTAGTGCCAAACCGCTGGCTTATTAGGCTATTAGCTGTACAAACAGCCATGAAAACCGCCGAAAGCTAGTAGTGGACTGTTTGTTTTGATCCAGATTCATCTGTATCTATCGCCCATAGTTATTTCTTATTATTATTACTCATTACTTACCCCTCTTCTCTTTATACCATCTTGAAAAGTAAAAACATGCCCCAAAAAGCCAAATTTTTTATTACCATAACTTGTTCAACACATTTTGTCCTTTATATGACGGTCTGTAAGTGGTGAAAAAAAAAAAAAAAAATCCATATAAAAATAATAGTTCTTCCATCACAATTTGTCACTTAAAATAATTGTAATAAAATATGTTTTGTCACCGCTTTTTTAAATGACAACCCGTAAGTAGCCAAAAAAAAAAAAAGAGTACTTAAAAATAATAGTTCGTCAGTCACACTCTGTCACCTAAAAATAATTGTAATAAAATGGGTGAAATATGTTACTTAAAATAATTGTAATAAAGTGTGTGAAATATGCTGTATCTATGGACTTACCTACCTGGACTGTGAGGAGTGAAATAATGACAGTCACACGCAAGTCTTTTTTTTTGTCTAAAAAAAAAAGTGACCATCATTTTATGACCAAGACCATGACCGACACGTGTGTAAGCTCCTGTCGGCTTAAGGAAACAAATGCAAACCAAAATTTCCTATATGTAAAGGCTGCTTCCTCGTTCTCTCCGTCTTTTGACTTCATTTCTTCTCTCACTGTAGTTGTATTTGTATCTGTCTTTCTTATTTTATTTTTATTTTTCATTTCCCCCTTGTTTATTGAAATTTTCAACATAATCACCCCTAGATTCGCGCTTTAATTCTGTATTGTGGAGCTACCTGATGAGTACTATTCAAAATAATAAAAAGTGTGACTTTTACATAGGACTACTAGTTAATTACTCAGGTCATGACAACAGTCTCTGTGAAAAATGGCATTTCTTGGTTCTTACCTATCTCTCCCAAAATGGATCTCTACGAAAGCCCACAGGTCTAGATTCTACCCTACAAAAGGACTTTTTTTTTAAAAAAAAATTTTCCTTGCTTAGTAACCCAACAAAAGGATTATTTATTATCCACTGCCCTGGGTTGAGAGGCAGTTTTCTATTGCGCAAAAAAGGGAAAAAGCATGACTTAAAATACACTTTTGATCCTTAAAATTAGGGCTATTTTGAGTTTTAAATTTTTTATTTTAACCATTTGTGTTAGTTTTATGACATAATTAAACATTAAGAACATTTGACAGTTAGATTCCTAACAAAAATAGAAGATATATAGGATGATGGATATGAAAACAAAATCAAACATGAAATGCCTAAATTGAAACTTAAGAGATTGAAAACAAAATTTCAAGATTCAAAAATCATGGTATATTGTTAATTGAGGAATATTCCTCAATTGATCACCAAGATACACAAAATGACAGGATTAATTAATTAAGGTTGTTCATCACCACCAGCTCCAGGTGCGTAGGTCAGGAATTGAAGAGACTATTAAAATGGGATTCATTATATCTGGTGGGTGATTCTAAATTGTAATTTTAAATAAAAAGTAGATTGTATAATACAAGTAGCAGTGTTTTAAATGGGTACAGTTCAGTACTGTCACCGCATGCCTCTTCCTGGGGTATAGCCGTGTGGAATTGCACGTCACTCTAAGCTAAAAAAATGGTGGATCCTACTCCCCATACCCCCCACAAATAAATATTACTTTGTCTTCATTCCATTTTCATGATCACAATAGCCATATATAGTAAATAATTATACTGATTTTGTTTCTCTGCCATCTACTACTTCACATATCAATATTTCCTTTTATGTTAAAAATGTAAACATTCATGCATCAACAGTAAATATGTGTGCAAAATATTAAATGTGAATTAATGAGAGTGAAAAAATATTTTTCCATAACAATTTATAATTATCTCTTCTAAATTAAAAGAAATAAAAATGACTATAAGTCAATTCAAAAGAAAAAAAAAAAAAAAAAAACTACCGACTTCAAGAAAGCTGAACATTTCAAAAAGTAAAAAAAGAAAAGAAAAGAATAATGCTAAATTCCCATACATTTCTAGGAGCAATGGATCCAGAGAGAAAGACAAAAAAGTTGCAGAATGAGAGAGAATGTTACAAAGTTGATCCCATCTTAAATGCATCCAAGCAGGTGTTGAAATTGGAATCAAATAGAAGGGTCAACAATATCTGGCACCTGCGTAGGAGTTAAAGCCAAGGCAACAAGAAGAGACATAATCAAAACCGGCACAAACAAAAGCATCAGCGGCGGCGGAGGCAGTGGTGGCAACACCAGTGGTAGAACCAGAAGCAAAATAGTCAGAACAACCATGACAGTGAAGAATCTCACGCTGAAGTTATTGCTGAACATATATGTATGAGTATATCAATCTTGGCCCAAAACCCAATAATAATCTATAACCATAAAAACAATCATGCATCGTAGAAATCGTCCTCTTCCATTGGCCCAATAGCATGGCAAGCAAAACAAATATAAACAAAAATGGGAAAAGAATAAAGCTTTTGCTTGTTTGTTCTAAGCTAAGTCTAGAAAATTTAGAGAAGTGGGTAATGGGAGGGGTGTATGGGCCTAGCAAGCTATAGATGGGTGAGAATTGAATATGAATGAAAAATTTAGAGACTTTGAAAATGACTATTGGGTTTGTTGGTACAGAGGGTAGAGAATCAGTCTGAGAAGGAATTAAAGGAAGAAAGGGTAGAGAGAAAGAGAAGACCAGTTGTGGAGGCAGTGGGGGTTACGAGTCATCGTCAATAAACGCTGGCTCTTACCCTTTTCTTTCTTTCTTTCTCATCTACTAGTAATATTTGTCCTTGTTCAACCAACCACAACGTACACGTATCTTTTGAGTAATGGATCTATGAATAGTGGTGTTTTTAATGCCCTACCAATGAATGCCTTTTGAAGTAATTGTTTAGAAAAATCAAAATGCTACTCTCAACGTCTACCATAACCTTTAATTACTATACAATTTTCCACAATATAGTGCACATTATTCCACCATTATTTACTTAACATTATTCCACCATTATTATATGTTGCATCATGGGATGAGTTGTTTGTCACTTTTACATAGGCTATAATTTTTTTTTTCTCTACAATTCACAATCAGCCATATACTATATTATAATAACTAGCTTGTAATTCTATGCATATGCATAGATACACTTAAAGATATACAATAAAATGCATAATATAATTTAAATACTATTGATAGTCATTTTTATATTTTGTTAACTCTTTAAAAAATTTTGTAAGAATATTATTAGGTATAAAATGTAAATTGTCTATTTAAAAAAAAAATTATTGTGAAACACTTTTTTTTTACGATTCATTTATTCTAGACTCTTTGGTTTTTAATACTACTTATGATTATTTTTTTTTCTAATTTTTAATAAGATAGAACGTGTGTTGATTTTTATTTTATTTATTTTTTGAGAAACATGTGGTGATTTTTATTGAGTATATGTAATTGTTTTTTTATTATTTAAATTTTATAGGTTATTAATATTAAATTCTTAGTATTTTGCACTTACTAACTCACTTGACACAAAAATTAAAAAACTTAAGTAGACACATGGCACATGCTTAAGTGGATAATTATGGTGTAGTCTCCACATAAATTTAGACACGTGCAAAATTGAATTATAATTTTAAATTCTAATTCAAATTTTTCTAAGTTTTACCTATCAATATATATATATATATATATATGACTTATAAATTTGATTTTTTTTTTAGTTATATGATTATGTTTTTTATGGTTTATTATATTGGATTCCTTGTTTCCTACACTAAATTAATTAATTTGGCACAAAAGTTTAAAATTTTAGATTAGATGAGACACGTGATGCAAAATTAAACTCTAATTGAAATTCAATTTTTACACTAAATTAACTCACTTGGCACAAAATTCTAAAATTTAGGTTATATGAAACATGTGACGCAAAATTAAACTCTAATTGAATTTCAATTTAAAATTTAATTGTATTTTCTCTCTACTTTACTTATTATTATATATATAAATTATGGCAAAAGTAACTATCTTATGTGACAGATTGTGGCTAATTGTCTATTATTTTTACATAAACCCACAATTTTTTCTCCACAATTCACAATAAACCAATTATAATAGTTACTGAAAATAGTGTGAAAAATGTAATTATTTTATGTTGCAAATTGTGACTAGTTGTCTATTAGTTTTACACTGGTCCACAACTTTTTTTCGACCAATTCATGGCAAATGGTGTGAGAAATGGTGTAGTCCTATAATTTTTGGGAGTCTTATTCTATTTCTATCTCTTTCTCTTGAAAATTTCAAAAATGTTGGGTTGTGTGTTCAAATTTTAGTCTTTTGTTTTGAAAGAATTTAAATATTTGGAACTTTTAAGTTTGATGTTTCATTTCAAACAATTGTCATTATTCAAGTTTTTAGTTTTTTTAAGTTTAAATGGTACATGATAAATATGCGAAAATTGTAATGTGGATGACAAATTGGATCTCATCATCATGAGACTAATTTTTCTCCATAGATCTTAGTATAACAAAAAATTACTTAGCACACTTGCTTTGACAATTTCATCTGACTTAAACGTTAAACGCAATTAATTTCCTCTAACTTAAATGTTAAACACATTTTCTTTTTACTATAACAGATAAAGAAATCAAACGGGATCATTTTATGATGATTTTTATTATACTCGAATTCGGGCAATCTAGTTGTCAAAGAAACTTATCAAATATAAGCTCCAAATATCAAAACTACTTTTTTTTTTTTATATATATATATTTATATTTTTATTGACAAGTCAAAACCACTATTTAGGAATTAGGATATTTGCAATTTTTTTAACGCATCTGTTTAATGTTATATAGATGTAGAGGTCGACATTAGAAATTTCCAAATCTTGAAATATGATATTTTGAAATTAAAAACAAAATAAGGGAGTTGAAAAGTCACTTTTTTCTGTTACTTTTGGGAGACGCAAATCACATAACTGGCTCAGTTCTAACTTCTAATACTATAAACTAAGACAAAATAAAACCTGTTAATATCTAGTATTGTCTAAAATCAGATCAAAACCAGTTTTAATTAATATGTAGGTTATTTTTTATTTATAATTTGATAGTTAAGAGAAGGAGGACTTAAATACTTCCTTATAGTTCATCAATTGGATCCTAGATTTATCAATTATGGTTTTCCATATCAAAAACATCTTCAAACATTAAGCCCTGATATTTTTGTGTTCCCTATCAAAAACATTTTCAAAGATGTTTAACTACGGTTTTTTTGGTTTTTCACCTCAACAACGTTTTCAAGTGAAACTTGGTTTTATGGTTTTCCATATAAAAAACCCTTTCAAGCATTAAGATCCTGGTTTGCATTTTTTCCACATCAAAAACCTTTTCAAAGATGCTACACGTGTATGATTTTATGGTTTTCCAATATCGAAAACCTTCTCAAATGTCAAACCTGAGACTCTGGTTTTCTAGTTTTCCACGTTGAAAACATTTGCAAGTCTAAATTCAGATTTATTGGTTTACTCTATGGAAAACCTTTTCAGAGATGCCAAACTCTAGTTTTCTAGTTTTCCAAATCAAACACCATTTTCCAAAGATGCTAATCCTTAGTTTTCTGGTATTCCATTCCAAAACACCTCTTCAACGATGTGAAAACTTGGTTTTACAATTTATCCACGTGGAAAACATTTCAATAAAAAAAATTCTGGTTTTACGGCTTTTCTCATAAAATTCATTTTCAAAATGTTTTCCAAAGGACATCTACGTTGACAAATGAGAGCATGAAGGAAGTCTCCCTGTGGCTGTTTCAGAATTTTTTTTTAAGTGGTCCTCAAGAAGTTTAAATTATGTAAAATCTAAAAAAGAAGAAGAAGAGAATTTCATATATATTAATAAAAAAAAATACACACATTTATACACACGCAACTACATAAAGTTTTACAATTTTCTTCTACGATTTTTTTTTTTTTTAATAACATTTTTGAAATTATAGCATTATAGTCTCATTATCAATATTGAGCTTTTTTCTTTATCAATAGTTTTATTATCAATGCTGCAAGTTACATCTCTTTTAAAATTTTAGTTGAATAAAAATTTACTTGAGCTTTTTCTTGAGCTTTTTCTTTTTGTTTGTAAGGATCTAATATATTGTTAAGAGGACCAAAATTTAAGGACAAAGTTTGGTTACAAACTTAGTTGTAGCTTAAGGCTTCAGCTTTCATTAAACAAATTAATATTGTTACATATTTTGAAAATCTAACTGTTGAATTTTATGTTCTTTATGTTCTTAAAATACATGTTAAATTTCATGCCAACTGATGTTATTTACTATTCGATTTATAAAATTATTTTTTATATATAATTTTAGGCTACAAAAACTCAAAATTTAAATATTTGATTAATAATATAGCTATTCATCTTTGATTTTCTTGAAATTTTGCAAGTATGAAAAAAAAAAAAATGTAATCAAATGGTGAATTTGTCAAAATTAACATTCAGTAAAAAATATTGAGTGGAGTTGTAGTCTTGATCTACAATCGAGTTTGTTGCCAAACATTGTCTAAAGTTTAATTATGTTGGGCCTAAAACAAATTTAGAATTGTTACAAATTTTTTTTAAGGATAAAAAAATCACAACTTTTTAAAATTTATATATAATAATTTTTTTTCCAGGTTAGGGTAGTTAAAATATTCACCAGTTGAATTGCATCATTCACCGTGGAATGATGAGATCCGAATGATGGCTAGCACTAATCCAATAAAACATGGCTGCAATGGGTTACAAGATTTCAAGTTTATCTTCAATATCTTGACGTCAACCTTTTGCTAGCCATGAGTTTTTTAAAATGGTTTTCAAACTAAAAATTAATTAATTTTTTTTAAAATTTTCCTGTAAAAACGAAACTATTGATATCATTTTATATACCAATCTTGGTGCATATCAGATATTATTAGACATATGTCCGAAAATTGGGCTTGCATTGCAAAATATTTCCAAGGGATGATAAAAAATTAGCTAACAATTATGGTTGGGGGTTATGAGATGTCTAACATCTTCCCCACATATAACTGAAATATCGAATCTATGTTTTTGGTTTGAGACACAGTTGACACAATTTAAGGTTAGGAACCAAACTTGGGAAAAACCAACTTAAAAAAAAAAAAAAAAAGTGACCAATCAAATATTAAGAAATTCTAATGATTGGTGGCGGCTCCATGTACACTTTACACTACACCCCCTTCTAAACACACAATTTAACACCGTAAGTACAAGTAGTGTAAGCAATACACTTACACACACTAAGAGACCCTATCTCATCTCACCACTAGTTGCTATTCCCACACTGGTGAATCGTCGCATGGCCATCTAACCCTAAAAATTGACAATAATGACTAGAGTAATATAAATTTTGAAACACTTAACAATAAAACATGTTTTAATAAATATTCTATTGCAATTGCATCTAATGATAGGATCATCTCATAGTCTCAAAATGCATAAGTAATATGGATTCACCATATAACTTGATGATTATTACTTATTCATCAAGAAATTAAAAATCTTGGGTGTGTGTGGTGGAAAGCCCCATAAAGAAATAATTTTCTAAAAAAATGTTGAATCTATTGACTAACACTTAGGGGTTAGTAAAAACACCTACACAAAAGAGATAAAAATTACATAGTCCGAAATTCGCATCAATTGGTTATTGCTCAAGGGTTTTAGGCCATTGTATAAATAGATTAGTAGAAGAGCTTACCTTTATGAAATCCGTAATTGATTATTTGACTTTTATTATTATTAATTAATTAAAAATTTCTACATGCCACATTATTTTATTGATTTATTTTATTTTATTTTGTTGAGAAAGTGACACTCACCCCAAAATGGGGAGCCGGATGCATTACTAACCTTAAAGGCCATTGGCTTATCCCACAATTGTTGAACCAAATCAATCTTTATTGTAACAAATCAATCAAGGAAATGTTGATGAATTTTGGAGATGACTTTATGTTGCTATTGAATTTGGAGTTAATGATGTCTTTTTTTTTGGGGGGGGGGTGGGGGTGGTGGTGGACACGTTTCTCTTTTATGAAATGTTTGAAATAGAGGGAGAAGAAATGAGAAATATATTCTAGCGATCGTTTTCCTTTTCTTTTTCTTTCCTCTAATTCAAATATTGGAGAAATGTTAAATTTTTTTTTTTTTTTGAGAGAGCATGAGAGAGAGAGAGAGAGAGAGAGAGAGAGAGAGAGAATAGGTTGTGAAGGGAGGGATTTGTAGACGAACAAATTTTTCATTTAATATTGAGTTGGATAGAAATTATGACAGTATAATTCAATCCAAAATACTCGCAAAAATTCAATATAAGTTTTCAAGATAGGAGGGCAACTCGAAAAATCTTTGAATTACTAAAATTTTTATTATTGGTCTGCTATATTGAGTGGGCCTTTTACAATTTTGTAGGCCCCCATAGACTTGTGATCCCATTCTTGTGATAGGCCCGATCTTTGAAGTGAGCTTTGGAGATATTTTCTCTTAAATAATAGACAGGTAATTTGTTGTTTTTTTAACCGTGGCCCGTGGGCTTGCTTTTGACTTTGAAAGGAAAAGACCTTTAAACACTTGACATCAAATTAGTTGATCAAGATTTAGGTATTGCAATATGTGTAATTACAATATTTTCTCTCACAAAAAATTATTTACTTCTTCACTTTTTAACTTTTTAAATTTCTTTTTATTCAACTGTTGAAATTGAATATTATTTTTTTAACTTTCAATCACAATCATTAAAAGCAATTACATATATATAATCTCAATCTCAAATTATTAAGTGCAAATTGGTATGACTGTTAATGTGTCGTGTTATGTTTCATTAAAAAAAGAAAAGAAAAAAAAGTAACATATCTTGCGTAAGATACAAGTTCCCAGTACATACTCATAAACTATGAATGAGTCATGGTAATAATATATATATTTTTTGATAATAGTAACACAAGTTTCTTCAGTCAAAAAAGTAATGCAAGTTATATATAATATAATCCCGCGGAAGGTTTTAAGTACTAATTACAGGCGACGAAGACATTGAAATACAAAAGAGCCTCAAGTTGGCTTTTGCCTAAAGTTTCCTATGTGCCCTATTTGGCACTATTATAAAAAGCTGCAAAGATTTCTCTTACAGATTTCACAAGGAAATTGCGCACCTTGTATTGTATGAGTCCAAATTCAGGTGGTTTGTTTAACTTTTAGTAAAAAGTTCAATGTTACAACTCACAACTCGACTAGGAAGAGTTACTATTTGCTCTCACTTTTGTTTTTATCTTAAAGGTTCTATTAAGTGCATAAAGTTCACATTTTTAAAGTCTAAGAGAGGTCATAGGAAGTAACTTTACTCCTAATTTTGTTTAAAGAAGCTGATATTTTTGAACTCGGACATGGAACTTATCACTTTTGATAAAAGGCATTTAGCATCCGCCTCGACCCCACCTCTATTTTTGTTTCTTCCTTCACCCCCTAAATTTCACTAGCCTACTTCTTTAGGGTGAGGTCATATTCATAGGACTTTTGCAAAGCAAGAACCATATATATATTATCAGTTCTCAAAGGACAAGAACAATGCAACTTGGAAGATCCATGCAATATTTAAATGGACTTGAAAGTTAGCAATGTTCATGTATGTCATTGACTATTGAGTTCTGACTGCATGGGTACCACTGGAAAGGGCTCAAAGCTTTAATCAAGTACCCTATTTAAAAAACATATTGCATGAAGAGCAAAGACATCCCCCCAACCCAACTCCATTTCTTTAATTCTCAAAATATCTTATCCACCTAGCAGAGAGGCAACAAAGTGAGGTGCACATCAATGCATCATGGTGTGATAATCATTAAAGTGGTAACTATATATATACTACTGACGATTGTCGCGGTGGGTGTGGCGGCTCAGACGGTGCCAAATCTTTATTTATTACTTTGTTTTTGCTAAATTATATCAGCCTTGATGATAGTGAAGGTCACCATTACAATAGTGATAGTTGTATTACAAAAAAGAGAAGTGATAGTTGTGTTACAGGTTACAATGGTCGTAGTGTTGGTATTGCAATAAGAACAGTGCGTTGCACATTTTATTCCCAAAATTTAAAAATAAAGTTAATTTTATCATAATTTTTGTCAATTTTTAAGCATATACCATTGATGGACGAAATTTAACATAATTAATAATTGAGGAATCTTGATTTTAAAAGCTAAAGGATGAAATTGACACAATAAATCTCTAGGGACGAAATAAAAACAATAAAAGAAATTTTAGTTTGACATTTTTAAGCGTTCCTTAATTACCAATACATGCAACGTTCCTCAGATTAAATTTGAAGGCTAAGTTTCGGCATGGGAAGACGTTAGACACGGCTTCCATCACAGCGTTCCTCATTTCTTTCTTCAGGTTCCTTCATTCATTGCTTCCTTCTTCCTTCTTCCAGGTCCAGAAACTCTTCATATGATTGTGAGGGAGTAGTTGTGGTTGGTGTTGTCAGATGTTGATTTGATTATGATGTAATGATTGGTTAATAATATTTGGATCTTCCTCTAGAAATAGTCTTAGAGAAGTCACGGAGCAGCAAAGATGGATTTGATTGGAGCTTTGTTGGACAAACTGCTTTAAATGCTTTTTCCTAAAGTAGGAGTTATGCATCTACCAGCCATTAAATGGATCATACCCCTGTTATCCTAATGGTTCCCTGTTATCCTAATGGTTCGTTTGGTTTGATCGGAAGGATGGAAAAATGAGAGGATAAAAAATGGTAGGAGGATGAAAAAGTGGGAGGATAGAAAAGATTTTAATTTCTTTCATTTTTGTTTGATTGAGAGTGGAAAAGTGGAAAGATGGAAAAAGTGAGTTTGTATAAATTTACTCATATATTCTAGTAAAAAAAAATGATGGCCAATCAAAGCACAAAAGTAACAAACAACCAAAAAAGAAGAAGCAATCACCCAATTTATTAAAAAATAAAAATCATGTTAAAAAAAAAAAATCATGTCTAGTTAAACCAAAAAAAAAAAAAAAAAAAAAAGGAAGAAGGCAACGTCCAGGAAAGGAAAAGAAAAAAAAAAAAGAAAGAAAGAAAAAGAAAAAGAAAATTAGCAAAGGCAACGTGTCCAGGAAAGGAAAAAAAAGAAAAAAAGAAAAAGAAAATTGGCAGAGGCAACGTACCCAGGAAAGGAAAAGAAAAAAAAAAGAAAAAAAGAAAGAAAATTGGAAGAGGCAATGGGCAAGTGCCAGTGGACATTTTCGTCGATTAAGCAGTCTCTTTTTTTCCTTCAGTTTTTTCTTTATTTTGAAGAGAAAATTTTTTGATGGGTCCAGAAAGAAAACACTTGGGTCCTATTATTTATTTTCCTTTCCCTTCACCCAATCAAACACACTCCAGAAAAGTTTTCCTTTCTATTTTCTCTTCAAAGTTTTCCATCTACCCTATTTCACCTCCAAACAAACACACCATAAATTTCAATATAATTGGTGGGTTTCTATTAGTTTAATTGATAAAGTTTTTTGTCGTTGAAAAAATTGATTGGTGTTTTAGTCTTGTGAAAAAAGCACTTATTATGGAATGTATGTCATATTTTGAAATTCAAGGCCTTTCCATTCTGAGGCCTGCTTGGGCGA
The DNA here is from genome assembly GCA_028535165.1 of Quercus tomentella. NCBI lineage: Eukaryota > Viridiplantae > Streptophyta > Magnoliopsida > Fagales > Fagaceae > Quercus > Quercus tomentella. The sequence continues at coordinate 36,840,320 of JAPQVY010000012.1, forward strand.
GGGACGGAAAGGAGCAGTGATGAAGTTAGAAACTCATAGGATGACAGTGTTAATGGACTAACAGCTTTGAAGCTAATAACAAAGTTAAAAAAAATGTAAGGGCAATTCGTAGGTGGAATAATTCTTTGGTGGGGTTAGGAATAAATTAAAGACTTTTTAGCCAAGGCAAGGCTCCTACCCTAAAGAAATTTTTTGCAATCGAAAATGTAGAAGTTATTCTCGAATCTCTTTGGGGATTACTTTTTAGCCAACTTTAAAGAGCTCTTTACCTCATCCAACTAACCTGGCTAGAGGATTTTGAAGCCTTAAGAATGCAAAACTATGGCTAAGGAGACTGTTGATATTATCACATTGCTACATACTCTTAACTCTCTAGGTTGACACATTGATAACGGAAAAGCCCATAGATGTCGAGAAGTTAGTAAGACTTATTTGTGGCCCATAAATAGTTCTCATAGTCCACAAATAGGTAAAGACTAGGTTGACACATTGATAACGGAAAAGCCCATAGGCACTAAGGAGTTAGTAAGACCTATTTGTGCCCCACAAATAGGCCTTAAAGTTCATAAATAGGCAAAGACTCACATGTGAGAGGGACATTGTTTTTTTTTTTTGAGTATCCATATGTGAGTGAAGTCCTACATAGAATAACATTAACAAAAATGAGTTATTAATATAATATAGTTGGACCCAAACTCATAATTTGTTATATTAACTATCTAATTGGAGTCTCCCCAAAAATTTACCTTTTCATCAGAAGTGCTCAAAGTCGGAGATAATTAATAAGGAGGTTTAAGCTTTGTTCAATAATTTTTCATAGTGGCAGAATGTGCTTACCAAACTAAATCATACATTCACTACCCTCATTTCGAAGAATGTAGGTGCTAACACTTTTAACCATTTCAGGTCCATAAGTTTGTATAACATCATTTATAAAATTACCTCCAAATTCCTTGCCTCTAGTCTTAAATACCACTGGAGAAAATTATTCTGCATACATACCAGACAACGTTTATCCTAGGTAGTAATTGGGTAGCAGAAAACAACATTATAGTTCAAGAGATCGTTGACAGCTTTAGCAAGAAAAAAAAAGCATAAGGTTGGTTGGGTATCCATATCTATATGCAAAAAGCCTATGATCAAATGGAAAAGAAATTCTTACTAACTAATCTTTGAAAGTTGAGCTAGAGGTTGTTGACAGCTTTAGCAAGAAGAAAAAAAAAAGAAGTTGGTTGGGTGTGTGTATATATATATATATATATATATATATGTGCAAAAAGCCTATGATTAAATGGAAAAAACATTCATACTAACTATTCTTTGAACGTTGAGCTTTAGAGACAAATTTGAAAGCCTGATGGAGTAGTGTATATCCACAATTACTTTCTCCTTTCTTCTTAATGATAGTGTTTGTGGAAATATAATCTCTTCTCAAGACTTGAGATAGGGAGACAAAATTTTGTCCTATCTCTCCGTCATTTCCTCTAAGTTTGGTTGGGTGGAAGTGGAGGGAAGAGAAGAAAACAAAATAAGGAGAGGGAAAGGAAAAGATAAGGGAAAACAAATTTCTTTTTTATGAAGAAAACAAAATAAGGAGAGGGAAAGGAAAAGCTAAGGCAAAACAAATTTCTTTTTTATGTGTGTTTGGATGTAGACGGCAAGAGAAAGTAGAAAAAGGGAATTTAAAAAAAAGATCATTTTACTATTTTATCCTTTTTTAATTATAAATTAATAACTAATTATGATAATATAAAAGTAATTTCACAAAAAATTCAAAACTTTCCGAGAGCCTAAGAGTAATTTTAAAGATTTGGTGGAAAACTAAAAAATAAAAAATTGGTGGGACCCATGAAATCCCTTCTTTTTACATTTCCTCTCTCTCCTCTATTTCCTTCAAACTAAAGATAATGAGTCACTTTTCTTCTTTTCTCTCCACTCTCCTCAAACCAAAAATCTAGCCATGGGAAGAGTGGGGGAAGAGTGTGAATGAAGTCAAAATAGCTAAAATAACTTTTTCCATCACTCATCTTATGTTTATAGATGATTTAATGAGAGGTATGATATATCATTCAAAAGAAAAAATAAAATTAGGTATAATATAAGTATAATAAATGGAAAAAAAATATTGTAGAAGTTATTTGTATTATTGTAGTATAATTTGTGTAAAAACTGTAGGAGGGTCATTAGCTAAATTTAGCTATAATTGCATATATGTATTTTTTACTTTTTATAAAAAGAAAATGAGGGTGGGAGAGGATTTTAATAGCTAGGGGGGCCATGGCCCCCTCCCTCCGCTAATGTTTGGTAGTGGTGATGTAGGTTAGTGCTGTAGCCTTTAGTTAGTTGGCTTTGTTTTTTTTATTTATTTATTGTATTTTTTGAATAATTAGATTGTATACAATAAGTGAGAAAAAGTGATTCGAATCTTATTCTCCTTGTAGAAGATATGAAACAATACTATTGAATTATAATATTTTTAAATCTTAATATATATATATATATATATATATATATATATATATATAATTCTAACATCCTTGACAGTGTTCATAACTTTTTGAGTACCTATACTTGTTCCTTTTGCTATCTCTATAAATACATCTATCAGATTGAGCAAAACTGGATGGTTAAAATAAGATTCGGCAGGTAAAAATACGACCCGACAGACGCAATAAAAATAAAAATAAAAATAAAAATCGCAAAGGATATGATGATCCGCTAGAATTAAATGTTGCCAAAAGTTGAAAAATAAGTACTCGAAATGAATATAATATATGCATCCGCGGGTGTATATGTAGAATGTTAACCCCACAGGACAGACATGTTTCTGAAACTGCTGTTTACGACCTGATGATAGGCCGATGCCCAGTTCAATTTGATGTATATATATGACTTGTTTTATACAACATACATTGCATCTCTCTCATTCTCTCTCTAAAAATGTCAAATTTTTCTCCAACAAAATAACAATCAACATTGAGAGGTTTGTAGAAAAAAGGGGAATGACTGTCTGACCAAATCCTGTCCTTTCCGAACCCAGCATTTGGTATTTGGTTATTATTCATTTTAAAATATCTTCTTCTTTCTTTTTTTAATTAATTTTTTTCAATAATATTATATTTATAACATTTTCACAATAAATAACAAATTCTAAACAACAAACTATTATTGGTTTTAACTTGCGTCCATTATTGATATTACTTTTTATTCACAAGTATCAACTTATCGTCGATAATTTATTATGAAAATATTGCGGACGTAGCATTATTCTCCTTCAAGTATTAGGGCAAAAGATTATTTATATTTATTTTTAATGGTTGATGAGAAGTTTATAGCTCTTAATCATTCGATTAATTAAGTATTTTTTTCATCAAAAAAAAAAAAAAGCATTCAATTAAGTAATTATTTGGGTAAGTTCTTACAAAGGGGCAGGATTCAAACTGGGTGCAATGTTTTCTGAATCAACCTGAATCTAATTTGAAGATCGAACCACTTTATTAATCCCTTATATTCTCTCGTTGACTTGAATGAAAAATAATGAAATAAATAATATGTTTGTATATCGTAATAAATTTAATTTTAACAAATTAATTGAAGTATAATTAAGGCCGTGGAAGTAACATATATGCCTTAAGATATTATAAAGTTGCATCAAATGATCTGAATGAAGTTTTCAGTTTCACATAAAAAAAAGAAGAAGATTAAAACCTATATTTAGTTACATCTTCCTTGATATAAAAAAGAAATATATCATTTCTTTGAGATGGGATTCTACCCACCACTGAGTGTGGTGGTTTAGTGGTTATTCAACTTATTTTCAAGTGGTTTGGTGAGTGGAGGTCCCAAGTTTTCTTCTTACGATGGGGGAAAAATCCCATGCTCTTGGTTCAATGTCCACTAGGCATTCGTGGGGCTGGGAAGCCTGAAATATCAGTTATGGCTCACCGGATCCCTTACCTGTATAATCAAACTCAATAGATAGAATGCTATTACGGTAATGCTTAGGTAAAAAAGTCACTTTGGTGACTTTCTTCTATCCTTTTTTTTTCACTTACCAAAAATAGAGAAAAAAGATTGGAATTCTATTCATGATGTGCTCTGTTTTCTAAGTATAAAATTTGAAGGCATTATATATGAAACTTGGACTCTAGTGTGTGGGGACTCGATGCCCTGTTTCAGTTAAATCTGTAATGAATTATTCCTCATAACAATTTAAAATATAAATCAAAGTGAGACAACAAATTTGTATTCAACAATTCAAACGGTTCTCCCTCCCTTTCTTATAGCTAAAAACTGCCACACAAGAAAAAGGATCGTCTCAATTTTCAAAAATTGAGATATTGCCATATTGGTATTAGAGGTTGGCAATGCTACGTCACTAGCAATGGCTTTTAAAATTTTAAAGTCAAAAATTGAAGCTGACTTTCTTATATTGTACAAATCAAATAAAATACATTTATTATTTTATTATATGTTCAATATTGTTCTAACTAAAAATTAATTAGCTTTACACACAATAAAATAAAATGAATTGTTTGGCTGCAGTCAAGTAGCAAAAAGTAAAGAAAACTTCTAGAACCATAATCAATTTCAGTCCATTTTCATCACAACTATTTGATATGACTGACTGTGAGTGGTGAACTAAATTGGTGGATTCATATAAAAGTGGCAGACAATTAGTTATAATTTATCATATAGAATAGTTGTGAAAATAGATGTTGAATTGGTTGTGGCTTAGAATAATGCTAAACAACTTAACACACCATCATCACATAACTTTACACGCGTAGCCTCACAATAACTATTGATACACAAAGTTACAGAGCCCCATATCAAAACAACTTACTGCTACTATCAGTTAGCAATTTTAGATTTGTAAAAATAAATAAATAGATAAAATTCTTTTTCCTCGTTTTTTTGTTGTGGAAGGACCGTGTGACCTTTTTATTTTTGACTTCTTTGGGCTAATTTTAGTTTTTGAGGGGGGCTAATTTTAATTCTCAATAAAGATTAGAGTTACAATTTTTTACAACTGCTGAAGTGACAAGTTGTAAATGATAGAAAATAAAATGTTTTCAGTTGTGAATTGGATGATAATCAATAACAACTTGGCTATTCAACCGTTGCAAACTTAATATATATATATATACTTTTCCATTTATTTTTAAAAATTGGGCCTCTCTCTCTCTCCATGGAGAAGAAAAAGAGAATATTATGTCAGGATCAAGTGGTTGTAAAAAATTAATCCAACTTGTTTTAAAAAAATCACATCGATACAATGTTCCATTTACCTTTCTGACTTTATATATCTGTTTGTTTGTCCTGTTGCTAATTTCTAGATCTATGCAACTTATCACTTTGTGTTATCTCTATTTGATGTGTCTAAACCACAACGAAATATTGTAGTGTCATCTTTCTAGAAAAAAAAAAAAAATTTGCAGTGTCATATATGTAAGGTATAAATACATGCACCTACTTATAATCTAAGGTCTACAAAATCAGAAAGCCATTACAAGGTCAAAGAGATAGATAGTGATGCTAAAAGCAAGAGAAATATTGAGTTTAACCTAACCACCTTCATTTCATGGAAATTAAGTAAGTGCGTGTAAGACTTTTACAGGCCCAATGTGTCAAGTGCGCCCTTTCAACGACTATTACGGTTGGAGAATTCGTAGAATTTTCAACTCAATATATGACAAGGCATTGGGAGAGAGGAGGAGAGCTCTTTTTAATTTATTTTTAAAAATTATATCTTTCCTTCTTTGATATGGTTTCAATTTTAGTTTCTGAAATTTAAAACGTTCAGATTTAATTCTAAGATTTCAGTTAATTATCCTGTTAATTGTTGCTGGCATGGCTAACTTCTAAACTAATGCGACAAATTAGAAATCTCTAAAATTCTTTGGCTCGCACAACTGAAGATACGAGAACTAGAAGTGCATGCCATAACTTTCCCCAGCTCTCAAATTCAAGCCAGTTGCAATTCCAATTTCCAAATCTGACACATTTTATGGTTGATTTAAGCTTCAAGAAGCAAATCTCAACTCTTTGCATCAACATAATCAAGCTTTGATGTGTTCCCAAAAGATAACAGATGAGTTATCCTATGTCCTTTGGGAATATGATCATTATACATGTAGCCTTTATGTTCAATATCATACCCAAGAAAGCAAGAGTCCAAAGTGGTTGTAGGCTGAAATAGGAAGAAACAGGTATATTTGCATTGATTAAAGTCATGAGATACTCCTTGCAAACATTTGTAGGGATATCGTATAGGGGTGTAAATTCGGGTTAGCGTGTTGTATTTGTGTCATGTCGAGGTAGGGGTATTTAACTAAATGACTTAATTTGATCCCAACCCATTTAATAATCGTGTCATGACCTTTCAACCTTAACTCGACTTGTTAATGAGACGGGTTGACATGACCCGACCCACTTGACATGCTTAATAAATGGGTTGTGTTGGGTTGATGCGAATGTGATACAACCCATTTCAAAATGCATAATATTAAATATAAAATCCATATAGAGATAAGTTCTTTACATCCCAAAAGTAGTGCATACACTTCAAGTCTTCAACCCACATTGAAAATAACATAGTTCAAAAAAAAGAAAAAGAAAAAGATATCTATAAGAAGATTTAGAGATTTAGGGTTTGTAGGACTTAGAGATCTAGGTTTTGTAAAGTTTCAATTTACAATTATATTACTTATAAGTTTTTGTAGATACTCACTTTTCTTTTTAAGTTTAAAATATAGGTTGGATATAAAAGGTATTCGATAAATCTAAAATAAAATGAATATTTATTTGTTATATAAGTTAAACGGGTTGTGTTAAATGAGTCATTTCGGGTTGACACAAATAAATTGGCGTGTCAAACGTGTCTATTGTGGGTCATGCAGGTTGACCTACTTCTAGCACGTTTTGTAGACACCCCATTTTGAGGATGACAAGTCCCTAGGTTCCAATGACGAGAAATCAAATCACTACCAAAATGATTAGCATTGTGTGTGGAACCCAATGAAGATGACAAGCCTAAATATGATCTAATACAGTCCAAGCCCAAGCCCAACTATGAAGTAGGTAAGAAGCCTAAAGTCCAAAAGACAATTTGACCTAATTTGGCCAAGACTAACAAAGATTGCACATGCTGGGTATATGATGCGTACACACCCAATTTGTGGCATAAGCACTCTTTGGACAGAAAGCATAAAATCACTCCATTTCCATTTTGAAGAGATTCTAGGGCAATCGGCCGGATCAACTAGCTACCCAAATGTGTCATCAAACCCTAGGCACCCATTTCTACTATAAATACACCCATTTTCAACATCCAATGGGTTAGAAAAGAGAAGCCTTACAAAAACATCTGTCAAAATTCCCTCAGAATAGCTAAACCTAGAGTTTTAAGGCTAGAAGGGCAAAATGGTTGAGTATTAGATTGATCTTTAGATCCTTGTTGGTTTGAAGGTAGTCTCTTTCTCATTCGTGTTCACACTTCTAGTTAGTTCAAGCTTGCAAAGAATACTACTTAGGGTCTTTAGCTAACCCTAATCAAGTCATTCAACTTATCCTCCCACACACACAACTACGGTTGTTGATTTCAGCCGAGGAGCCGGTAAAAAATATCATTGTAAGTGCTACAAGGAGGAGATGTGGATCCTTCCCATGATCCACATTGTCCTCCTTGATTCTTGTTCTTTTATGCTTTTTATTGTTTATTTAATCCATGATTTGCTCATTTTGCGCCGTAACATGTTCATAGTTTTCATTTCGATCCATTTATTGCTTGTTTTGGTTAAAAGCATGTAGAAACCCTAATCTACCTCGGGGTGAGTATGCACCCAAGAAGACATGTACATGCTTCTTGAGTGGCGTGTGCACTCTTTGAATGGTTAGTGTACACCAATAGAAGAGTGTGTACACACCTTTCTCACGGTTTATACCAATTTGGGCCCTAACCAGATTTATTGTCTTTTTTGTTTTATTTACCATTAATGTCATGTTTTATTATCTTTCCTTATTTGTTTTATCTATCTTTAATGTGTATATTTTGATTTATTCTTGTTTCCTTTTATGTTTAATGATAAATGCAAAATACCCAAAATGTTTTCTTTCTTTCTGTTTCCATTTTAAAACCCTAATTCATTCTTTCTCTTCTCTCTGATCCAGTATTTAATTCTGATTTGAACCAATAAGGAAACTAAAAGTGTTAGAGACAAGTAAGGAAACATTCCAAATTTTAAAAGACTTAAATACTTTCTAAACTTAAAGTCAATAGTCAATTAACATTCAATTCATTTGAGATTAATTGGCTATTTAAATATAAGGAAAGTATTACAAAGGGAACTTTAATGCAATCAAGGTAATTGATTTGAATTAAAATGGTAACATTAGAAGTCAAGTCAATCAAACCCTAATTAATCAAATCTTCTTAAGCCTTAAAAGATGCAAGATCCTTAATATCAAATCAAGACAACTTAAGTCTAATAAAGGGAAAACACATATCAACTAATGAAGATTCCACTTCAATAAATACTCCATTCTCATAAGACTTAAACACCCATTAAAGTAAGACTCGACTCTGTTTGGTATCCACATGCATGTGCCTGTGCACATGCATGATTGGGTATACACATGCACACACTTGGATGTTGTTGTTTTGTATTTTTTCACTTACATATTCATATGCTCGTACACTCACATGCTTATATGCTTGAATGCTCACATGCCTTTGTCTCTACCATGCTAACATGCTGATATTGTTGCCTATTTCTATGCTTCCATGCTCACATGCCTACGTTGCATTCCATATTTGTCTCACATGACCTGTATACTACACCTAGACCCTACACCTAGGTCTAGATGCAAGTGCCTACTTTTGACCCTTTAGGATAAGTATACCTCTTGTCCAAATCAAGAAACAATATATAAAGGCCAGTTACGGGTGGGCAGGTTTAGGGTGTCTAACGATAAATAGACTCTACCTCTATTGCTCTTAAAACTAGTTTCTCTTGTTAAAATTACAATCTACCTCATGCTTTGCTAAAATCATGTAGGTGTGACAATTGTTCTACTTTTGGTTTAATGAAATTGCAATTTACCAAAAGAAATATAGTACACAAGTACATAAGTGTAGCATAACATAAGTAAATATTATGCCAAAGTAAGCTTAGGCCTAAGATTAACTAAAGCACAAAATATTTGTTTTTTTCTAGAAGTTTTAATATATTAGGTTCTAAATATTTAGGAATAAATTTTTAGGTTCTAATTTTATGTAGGTTGGTAAACTGAGAACAAAAACGTGTCTAGTTTAAGTGTTAGACATTGCTCATTATGATTCAAGTCAAGATTCAAGAACAGTCAAATTGTAGAAAGAAGAATTCAGATTTTGCAAGGCTCGATTGATCGAAGATCAATTTCTGCAGATTTTTAAATCAAGCCCAAAGCCCACGAAAACGTTTCGGGTTTGTGTCCAACACTACTAGGAATAAAAGGAAAACCCTAAATATGTTTCAGAAGTTCTTAGAAATCTTGTGAGTTACTCCTATTAGATTTGTGAGGTTCCTATAGCCTTCTAACTCAACAAGCATCTACCAAAAAGAAGATCTATATTCAAGAACTGGTGGATTAAGTTGCTGCAAACAAGATCATACATAACTGATGATTTAAAGCTTTAAGTGGGATCTCAGAGTCATAAACGGGGGTGTTTGTGTGCGAAAAATTCTGATAGAAGAGTCCGTGAATTCAAAGCTGCATGTGATCATGTGAATAAATACTACAAGAGGTAGCTTTAGATTTACGAAAAAATCTACTGTAAAACTTCCATTTTATCATAGTGAATTTGTTGCATTGAGGATAGATTAGGTTAAATCCTCCCCAGGTTTTTTACCTTGGAATTGTTGGTTTCATTGGTTTTTTTAGGTAATCATATTGCTTGTCTTCTTTACTTTTTCGCACTTAGTGATATAATTGTTTGTGTTTAACCTAGATCTCATAATAGACCTAAGTATCAACTTGGTTAATTAATTAGGTTAAACAATCTGAGTGTACAAGGGTCTAAACAAAACAAACAAGTGGTATTAGAGTGGGTTAGCTCTTGATTATGTAGTTTTACCTTGAGTTGATCCTTGACCACTGCTGTTATGGAATGGTCACTCTTTAATAATCCCACCCCACTTCGATGGGAATAACTATGCTTACTAGAATGTGAGGATTAAAGCCTTCTTATTATCTCTGGATGAGAGGGTATGGATGTCTGTGGAAACTAGTTGGGAAAGACTTGCCACTCCTGTGGCTCAATGGTTTGATGCTCAAAAGGAAGCAGCTAGCTTTAAAAGTAAGGCTATGAATGCAATATTCAATGCTGTTTCTATAGAAGAATTCAAATGGATTTCTAATGTGGTGATAGCCCATATTGCTTGGAATATCTAGCAAACTGTGCATGAAGGCACCAAAGCAGTAAAAATTAATAAAATGCAACAGTTGACCTCTAGGTTTGAGAGCATTAGAATGGCAGATGAAGAGACTTTTAATGAGTTCTATGCCAAACTGAATGACATAGTTAACTTTTCTTTTAAATTGGGTGAAGTATATGAGCAACCTAAGATAGTGAGAAACATTCTTAGATCTTTAATTGAAGACTTTAGACCCAAAGTCACTACCTTGACTGAGAGTAAGGATGTGGACACCATCCCAGTTGATGAACTTGTAGGATCCCTTCAATCTTATGAGTCTGACCTACCCAAGACTAACAAGTCCAAATCTATGGCCTTGAAATTTGTAGATGATGTAGATGATTGTGAATTTGATGATGAGATCACATCTATAGAGATTGCTTACCTTGCCAAAAATTTTTGAAACTTTTTGAGAAACAATAATAGAAGGGCAAGAACTCGAAATAGTGTTGACTCTAAGAATGTGAAGAAGAATGAACCAACTAAAAACAACTTTTCAAAAAAATCCAATGGTAAAGTTGTTCAATCTTCTAACAACTCTTTAGGCCAACAGTATATTGGTTGTCAAGGGTATGGACATGTAAGGTCTGAATGTCCCACATTCTTGAAATCAAAGGATAAAGCTATTGTTATTACTCTTAGTGATGATGAAGAATGTGGTCACGAGTTTGAAAGTGATGAAGAAGGAATTTTTTTTGCTTCTATTGCTATTGTTGTAGTTGGTGAACCTGAAATTATTAAGGAGAACCCTTCCGATGGGGAACTCTTTGAGAATGCTGACTTGCAAGAGGCTTACAATAAGCTATGCAAGATTGCAGCAAAAGATGCAATGAATGTTGACCTTGGATTGAAAAAGATAGACACTCTTGAACATGAAAAGAAAAATCTTTTGGTTAAATTGTTTGATGCTAATGAACTCATAATTGCTGTTAAGATTGAGAACATGTCTTTGATTAAAAAAGTTAAAAGTTTAGAATATGAATTACTTGTTGCTAGAGATCAAATTGATAGGACTTCTACTTCAAAACTTAATAACATGTTGAAATTTCAAAAATTTGCATTTGATAAGACTGGGTTAGGTTATGTTGAGAGTGGTTTGTCTTTCGTGGTGATTCCCACCAAGTTTGTTCCTCCTGTGTCTATGCCTAAACTAGAAGTTAGGGTTCATAAGGAAGAGGTCGTAGCAACTAGGAAAATTAGGGTAGATCTAAGTGACACCAAACCCAAGAAATCTACTCATCCTGTAGGTAAGAAACAACACAAGCCTCAATAGTTTTGTCACTTTTGTGGTGGAGCTGGGCATACTTGCCCAAATTGCTTCAAGTTGCAAGCTGGCAAGCAAGCAACTAAGCCAAAAGTGTCCGTGCCAAAAGCATAAGATCCCATGACACTTATTGGAGTAGATCAACAATCTCATGTGTCTCGAAATTCCAACTTCAGGTCCACATCTAAGAAAGTGTGGATGCAAAAGACTTAGCATAAATGAGTTTGTTTGACATGGTCCTCATGCTTAATCTTTCGATTCTTTGGACAAAAATGTTTTGCTTAGGATTTTAGTTTTTGGGTTTCATTCTAGGTTTGTTTAGGATGTTTTTAAAGTTAAAAAAAAAAATAGCAAATTAAAAAAAAAATTGTATTGCACACCACTAAATGTGTAATTAAGGTTGGCCAACGAAATTTACATTTCATGTCTACGTACCTTGCTTAGCTTTAATGAGCTACTTTTTGCACTTTGTAGTGCTTAATTGTGTGAGTAGTTTATAGTCTTTGAACAAACAATCTTGATTTTGATGTCACATATTTTGATTGTTAGGACTAGAAAATCTTAGGAGAAAGGCATAAATAACTATCTCACCATTGTTACTCACTAATCATGAACACTTGTGTGCAAATCATAAAAGCCGTGCTCGGTAAGGTGTAGCACTTGCATAGCAAGGTAAAACGAGGTGTTATCTAAAAAAAAAAGAATAATAAGGCTGTTGAGGAAGGAAAATGTTGCCTCTGAATGAAATGTTGGGAAACCAAACCGAGACTCAACTATGGGCTCTTGAGATGACACCCATAGGCTTTCGGTGTGATGACAAGCCTATCCAAGCAAAAAAGGACTGCACTTAACAAAAAAAACAGCAACAAAGGCCCAATGAAAAATTTGTTACAATACTTAATTAGAACATTAGTGGTCCTGTTTTGATAGTTCAAGGGAAATAGATTCTTCAGTTGTAAGGGTGAAGTTATACTTAAGTCCAAAAGATGAATTGTCCAACGGTAAAAGTGGAATTACACAGTCCAGCCATCAATAATTAGATAGTATTTAAGCAAATTTTAGGTCCTTATGTGTCTCATTCAAGAGGAATTTATATTGCTTTCAGCCATCATTACATCAATGTGAGGGAAAAGTTCAATTGTTACAAATACATCATATCCTACAACAGAAAAGTAAAAAGTACAGATTAAAGGTTCCCTATGAAGAAAAAATGGAGGATTAATCGGCATGGTGTGAAGGGAGAGAAAGATCCCCAGCTCAGTGCAGCAAGTATCTAAATTAAGATTTTAGTGGGTGTAAACTTATAAGACATGAATAAGATGAATGTGGGCTACTTTTGAGTGAGTGAGATGGGGTTGATATTGAGATTGAGGTCTTTTGTGGGTCATGGGCTGTTTGTGGCTAGTTGGAAGACACTTATGAGCTGCGGTAGTGTAAAGGGAGGAGAAGAATATCTGGGATCAGATGGGTATGGGTTGAAGGTGATGGATGGTGAGCTAGAAGAGAGTTGAACCACTAGTAAAAATAGCCAACGAATTTCAGAGTCTCAAAGGGGTGGCTTAGTTGGTTTTTTGGTTAGCTTGCTTGTGCTTTTATAATGGAGTTTTCAGAGAAGCATTTATTGACAAAGCTCCAAAAAATGTGTGACCACTCAGAGGTGATGAATCAGAGTCAAGCTTCCCTGGGATTTTGCCTTAGAAGTAGGAAAATCCATTTAGGGGGTTGCTTTGCTTTTTTGGGTAATGATGGGATTTTAGAGCTTTTTGCATTAAATGCCAGGATTCTTGGGGCTGAACTTGATTATCGTGATTTGAGGTGTGAATCATGAGTGAATCCTAATGCTGCAACTGAGATTTGGACCCCTGAGAAGTAAGATTTAACACCCCAAGCTAGGTGTCAAGTTCTAGTCTACTTCAAGGGGGTTCCGCTAGAGATCCCTTTATGCCCTCCAAACCACATGTTCCCAATTTTCCCCCTTTAGGATTCATGGGCTTGGCACATGAATCACGTTTTGAACATTTTTTAGTATTTTTAACATCAATTTGTTGGAGTTTGAATAATTTGGTTTCAGCTCCCCTTCCATTGGAGGTGCTATCTTGAGGAAGATGATGGAGTTCCATCATTCTTTAGACTCCAGCTGATATGACAGCCTTTAGGCACTGTTCATGTCAGGTAGAGGGTGACAGAAAATTGATGGGATAGCCTTTAGTCCATTCTCAAAGGTTTGGTTCCCTTGTATGAGTCCTTAGTTGCTCTTTTTGGTTAGGAATGAACAAGGGCTGTTCTCCTTTGCCTCCTGCTGGTGTTTTTTGCTTGGGCTTGCTCTCATGGGCTGGGTTGTGTGCACATATTGCCATGGGTTTTCATTCCTCATGGACTTTTATTAGTAAATATTTTTTGGGTTTTTCATAAATACTTGCAATGGGCCTTTGGGCAATTTGTTGTAATGTTTGAAACAATAGGACAAGTTTCAAAATACTTTTGTAAATAATATTTACTTTGACGAATTCTATGTTGCAAATAATGTTCATGGTTTCTAATAATCGCATCATGACTTAAATGATAATCTTGTGGGTTTGAATGTTTACCATGAGTGTTGAAGGTGTATATTATGGATGTCGCGATGCAAATGATGTCCATGTATTTCACGGGTTTATAATACGAGAACATAATCCTCAAGATAGCTCTCAATGAGTTTCTTCATAAGATGATTGCCATGGTCCTTTTTTGCCACGGTAACATTTTAACATGATATTTTTTCTTTGCCAAGCGTTGATAATCTTGGACTCTTTTCTATTTGATGAAGTAGTGCCAATGAAAAATTGGGCTTTGATGTTGCCAATAAGAATTGGGCTTTGATATTGCCAATGAAAATTGGGCTTTGATGTTGCCAATGAGAATTGGGCTTTGATGTTGCCAATAAGAATTGGGCTTTGATATTGCCAATAAGAATTGGACTTTGATGTTGCCAATGAGAATTGGGCTTTGATATTGCCAATAAGAATTGGGCTTTGGATGAATGAATTGCCATGGGTTTGAATCATGGGCTTTGATTATGGATTTGAATTCCATTAATAAAATTGTTTTGCCATGGACTTGAATCATGGGCTTTTCAAATATTGCCAAGCATAAGTATTCTTGGGCTTTAAATATAATAAGGAGTGTGTATTTGAAAGTGAATAGGTGGTACTTAAATAAAATTAGGTGTAATAAAAAAAAAGTACCCTAACAAAGGCTATTTTTTTTCTATCTCCTATTTGCCTATGCATGATTTCTTTGATTGTGCACAAAAGAAAAAAAAAAAAAATCAAAATGCTTTTACATGATTGCAAGTGTATTTTCTAGGAGATGTGAGAGTTATATGATGTAACTCTTTAGGTGATAGTCACTTTCAAATCAATGTGATTGATAATGTAGAAAATTTGTTCCATTACTATCTACATATCACATTTTCTGCAATGTGTACATGTACTAGTTGCATACACTACATGCAAATCAATTCTAAATTTTGTACATATGACTGTGTGTTGACAAATCTGGCCATCTCATTACTCATAAAGTGATGTTTAATACTTTTTCCTTGGTTTGAGTTGAATTTGAAGAAAAGAGTTTTAAAAGTTTTTATATCAATTGAGTTTTGTCTCTTTTGTGTGAAAAAATTGAAAATTTGAGAGAAAAATGCTTTAGAAAACTTTTGGAAATGTTCATGTGCAGTACATATCATAAAAAATTAGTTTTCAGCTGTTTTCTGCAAAATTTCTAGGTTTTTAAAATCTTAAAATATTTTCACTAGTTTGATCGATTGAAGCTGATCCTCGATCAATCGAAAATGTCTAGTTTTTAGGCCAAATCTCTGTCTCGCTTGATTCCTATTCGACTACTCTTCGATTAGTCGAAAATTTTTAAAACACCCTTTCGATCGCTGTTTGATTCCTCTCGACCGATTGAAATTTGAAAATTTAAAATTTTAAAGGGTTTGACAGATCAGTTTTTGTCCTATTCACTTCTTTTCTTTGATTCCTCTCAATCCCTTCATAGAACAATTTTTTTTCCAAGTCAAAGCTTCAAGGGTTTTCTTCTACATAATAGGTATGACTCTTTTACCTATTCTTTTTATCAATTCACATACATTTCATGCATGAATCATTAAAATTTCTAAAATTTTCAAACTTAAGAAATTTTTTGGGGGGAGGGGAGGGTTGGTGTTTTTGAGTGTTTTGTTTTAAAATGATCATTGAGTTTTTGTCTATGCATGATATGTACATGATTCCTTTGCTTTAATTTGAAAAATTTCATGGTTTGTGAAATATTTTGAAATTAGGGTTCATTTGTTCTTGAGAAATTTGGGGATTTTGTTCAATTGCGAAAAATTGAGTAAAATTGACCATTGTTATTGATTATGTTAGGTTTTAGAACCTTGTAAACTAGATTGTTTAACCTAATTAATTAACTAAGTGAATACTTAGGTTTATTATTAAGATCTAGGTTAAAACAAAACAATTATATCATGCAAAGCAACGAAAAATAAAGAACACAATGATATGATCATCTAGGAAAACCAAACCGGTAAAAAACTTAGGGAGGATTTAACTTAGCTATCCTCAAGGTAAAAAGAAAATCCACTATAGAGAATCGAAGTTTACAATAAGACTTAGACCACTAACATCCTATTGCTACCACATGTAGAACTTACTAACACGACCACGTGCAAGCTCCGAATCCACAGACTCTTTCTCTATTAGGCCTTTGCAACACAAGCACCCACACTTGTGATAAAAAACACAAACTTTCCTGTTTGTGACTCCAAGACCACCCTTGAAGGTTTAGATCATCAGCACCTTTGATGACTAGAGAAGGCAACAACTTCTACAACATCGAATCTTGAGATTCTTCAAGGAATAACACCGGTAGAAGACATGAGAGAGCTTTTTGGGTGCAAAACCCTAGATACAAAGAAGGCACACTCTTCTCTCTTTGAAAAGCCTTAATAAAAATGTGCTTAAGGTTTCCTTTATATACTAGTAGTGTTTTACTTAAAACCCAATACGTTTAAGTAGAGTTTGGGCTGAAATAGAATTCTGTAGATACGTGTTTCGATCGGTCGAGCCTGTCTTTCGATCGATCGAATCAGGCAGATTTCGAATTTTTCTTACTGTAACTTGTATGTTCTTGAATCTTGACTTATATCAACTTGAGCATTGTCTAATAATACCTATAGACTCTAGGATCTATATCTAGACAAGTTTGTATTAACGATTTGCCAATTGTTCTAAACTTTTAGAACCTAACAGATTAATTGTTTGATTATAACAAGTTTTGAACTTGTTGTGATAATCAATTTGTCAATTACTGTGTTTTGAAAAATTAGGGTTTATGTTCTTCATAAATTGGAGATTTTTCATAAAACTTGATTTTCTTGGTTAATTTTCCAAAATTGTGAAAATTTGAAGACCTTAATGCATTATTTCATGCATCATTTGAGTCTATGCTTCATGCATCATGTAGATTTTAAAGATTGTATATATCTTTTGTTTATCTCTTTCTCTAATGAAGTTTGCCCTTGGTTTTGTGTTTTCCCTCTTCTTTAGATCTTAGAAATGGTCCCTAAGAAATCTAGAAATATCAAAACCAAAGCCAAAAGAGTTGTAGGGTCCACTTCTGCCTCTACTGAGGATTTTGATCAAACTAGGTTTTGTACTCTCCAAAATGCTCAAGAGTTTGAGCCATTGGTATAGTATAGGTCTATCTGGGTTGAAAGGTAGGTTATTCTAGATGACTTAGACCGTTCTGTCAAACACAATCTAGAGTCTAGGAGCTGGTTACCTCTGTGTGCCGATCTTATGCCTCTTCCTATTGCATTAATTAGAGAATTCTACTCGAATCTTTTTATCTATTTTGATTCATCCAGTGGTCACTACTTGACTACTTGGATTTGAGGTGAAGAATTTCATACTAAACAGATAGTATTTGAAGCTCTTCAAGTGCCTTTTGTTCAGAGACCTACTTATCCATACACTGAGTCTCCTCCCTTGGATGATGTCGTGTCTTTTCTTTGTGAAAGATCTGTCTCTTGGGGTTCTGAGCCTAGACTCCATTCTCGTTAGTCAACTGAGGTTAACTATTTGTTGTTTAGGATAGCATGTCATAACATCTTTCATATTTCTCATGTGCATTCCGTACAAATCTAGGACACAACATCTATTCTTTCCAGTCTTTATCTGTAGGATCTTGACTTCTTAGAGTTAGAGCGTTTTCCTTCCCTAGAGTTGGTCCATCTCACTACACCTATAGGAGCTACCTTCCTTAAACAGTGTTTTGCATTGAAGAAGACTGTTGAACCAAGTGCTGGTACAACAAGAGACTTAGAGTAGAGTCTACAACTGAGGATGCTCCTACTGATCCTCCTACTGAGGATATACCTGTTAACCCCACAGTTGCTGTTCCTGATGATGATGATGAGGATGATGCTGATTTGGATGCAGATGCTATTGGTCCTTCTAGATTATCTCCTTCTCTCCATGACATGATGGAGACATTTACGATGACTCAGGCACTCATGAACAGTTACTAGATGAGCTTATCACAGATATTGCTGCCTTGAGAGCGGATTTGGTTGAGTATAGGAGATCTTTTCCACCTCCTCCATCCTCAGATTCTTGATTGGATTTGTGTCCAACACTACTAGGTATAAAAGGAAAATCCTAAATACATTTTAGAAGTTCTTGGAAGTCTTGCGAGTTGCTCTTGTGAGATTTGTGAGGTTTCTTTAGCCTTCTAACTCAACAAGCATCTATCAGAAAGAAGATCTATATTCAGAAATTTAACAATCAATAATTTTATTGGTTAATACTTAATAAAATTTCTTGATATATCATTAGAGTTTTATTCGAATTTATATGTTCATATAAATTCCAAGAAAAGCAGTGGGATTAATCATCTTGAATAAAGCAAAACTCAATTAAAATAATGAATAATGTGGATCAGTTTCAGTTTTTAATGCACACATTGGAATCGTTTTTTTCCACCATGAATTTTCAGTATTTCTTTAACATGCTGAGCTCAACAAGCTTTCATTCAAGGGTGTCTTAATCTCAGTGAAATTAGATATGAATCTGTTTTTTCCCTTCTAATTAATATCACAAACAACTCCAATCTTAAGTTCTTAACCAGCTTTTTCTAACCTTAATTTAGTAAACATATCATGACAATTTTTTTTTTTGGATATATTGCTATGGTTTTGACCTTAATTACCGAGCTTAGCTGTTGTAGTGTCATTATACATACTTTACCGAGATCTTCTTTTATATATATATATATAAATATAAAGAATATCCTTCTTCACTATTTCTATCCATCTAACTTTAATTATACATTTCTCTACCTTTTTCACTTCTTCAAATGAATCAAATTGATTATGCATTTACTTTCTTGAAGCTCGATCAAAAAATTTTATCCTAGTATATGAAACAGACACGCGTTAAAGTGATTTATCATATGATTAGCAAAATGCATAGTTGTCTGGCATGAAAGAAAGTGAATAAGTACCTTTCTCCATTATTTCTTTGACCATTTGTTCAATCTCCTTTTTAATTCGTATTCGTATATTGTTGACAAAAGCAAAGGAAAGCGCGTAGAGCTAGCTAGCTTTTTATCTAATCTTCAACACAAGCCAAGTCTCTAAAAACGAAAGAAGGCAAACCTAATCCTTTCTTTGTCAATTTAACCATTTTAAATCTTCTACTAACCAGACTTCAGGGCATTCTTTCAGCCTTCAAATTCAACAAGAAGATATCATCCATTTGCAACTTAACCAATAAGCAAACTCCAAAAGCAAGCAACTTGAACTAGTTAAAGATTATCATCTCTAATATTATAATCCACCAAGAGTTTCTTTAGAAAAAGCCTGAGGCATTAAACATATTACTGAAGTTCTCAATATCATATTGAAAATAAGAGAAGCATATGTACATTTTGTATCAAACACAAAGGATAGCGATATTGGGAAGTGGTGGTTGAGACAGTGCCAAGAAAATAAGAAGGGAGAAAATCATAACCGGAACAAGCAAAAGCATCAATGGCGGTGGAGGCAGCGGTGGCAACACGAGTGGAAGCACCAGAAGGAACAAGGTCACAGCTACCATGACTATGACCGACTTGACGATAAAATACCTCAACATATATCAAAGTTTGCACCAGCTATAGACAATAATTCTCCCTCCCAATCGAAACCCATTTATGGATCCATCTCATGCATCGCCATGCCATCCCGGATCGAGCTCATGCATCGTCATCGTCCATGGCTGAAGCTTCATCCATGATTGTGTTTGTGGGTCAAGAAGGGATTTAGAAATGGGTGATAGGAGGTTTGTATGTTAGTGTGTAAGAGAAGAATGGGAATTGGGAATTAATATATTGGTGTAGATAATGTTCAGGTTAGGCGGCTTGACCTATCTTAATACTTTTTTTTTTTTTTTGATGAGGACCTATCTTAATACTTTGTCCTTAACAAAGGCGAGTCATTGTCAAACCAAGCTCCTTTATGTCCGGATTCAACTAACCAAAACTTATTACATCAAAATGAGTATGACTAGGGATCGTTTTTGTTTTTATTTGTTTTTTTATTAATATATTTTTTTAAAATTTTTAAATTTTAAATAAAGGTTTTTTGTCCATTTGGGGGCATGCGGTGGAGAAATTATAGAGTCCTTTGGTGGACTACGTCACTTGTCTACCATTCTACTAAAAAACTTCCACTTGTTTAAAATTGCCGAGTCAGTAATTAATTTCTGTTTAAAATTTTTTTCTAACTAACAATTTTAAACAGGTGGAAGTTTTTTAATGGAATGGTGGACCACATCACTTGTCCACCATGTGGATCTTATAATTTCTCTATGCGGTGGTGGTGGATTCATTGGATTGTGAAGAACATGTCGTAAATATAGTGTCCAAAATCTATTTTACAGCTGTCTAGTTGTAAGATTTTCAGAATATCTCATGACTAAGAAGTTAAATAGTTGGCCTAAGACTAAGACTCCAATTTCTCATATATATATATATATATATATAACTAACCTGGTTAGTAATAGTAAGTAATTTCTCTTGGATATTTTTTATGCCACAAAAATTCAATAATCACAATTATTGCACAAATATCTTAGAATTCACCTTTCAATTAATTGTTTTGTAGTGGAATTTAAAAGGATAAAGTTGCATGGAATGTATTCAAATCCACTACTTGCAATACATTAGTGACAAATCCAGGTTGGGACAAGGGGGGCCATGGCCCATTGGCTCGCCTTGACCCAAACTCCAAGTTAACAGGTTTGTCCTAAGATCATTAAATAAATTAAACTACCATTTTTTTTTTTTAATTTTACAAAGCGTATATAATTTATTATATTCAAAACCTGAATTACTATGTAAATCAAAACATAATAATACAAAACGACTTACAAATCAAAGAATTCAAAACAGTAGAAACACATGATCACTATGTCTGATGAAGCCAAAAATGGTCATTAATTGATAGCCTCGTCGGAGCTTATGACGAGGTTACGATCCCTGCAAAGATGAGAGAGAAAGACATTGGAGTAGTGTTAGCCAACGGTTCTTTGATGATTAAGTTAGTAGGGTTCTCAATATCTCTTAGAGAATAAGAATGTAATTCTGTGTGTTTAGAATTGTGTACCTTGTTTATGGTGTTTGGTGACTTATTTATAGCCTTGATATAGCTGTTGGGAGCCTTATTATTAGTGTAACTGTCATTGGCTACTTAATGGCTCTTTTGGTTATTTAAGTAACGTTTGCCTGAGCTTAAATGGAGGTTTGACTAGCTCATGATTGGCATTTCTGACCGTTGGAGCTTGTTGGTTACAAAACTATTGATGGTTGCGCCATTAATGCTGTATGGTCATCTTCTCGTATGATGACCTTGTGGATGTTATGCTTATCATCTATATGGATGAGCTTGTGGATTGAAGGTTCATCAGCTATATGAGAACTCGTAATTTCAGTACTCATTAGTTGCCCCTTTATTCCTTTGTCGTATCTTTGGACGATGGTAGGAATAATGACGGTTTGCACTCCATATGACAAGGATTTGTTGATGCCATTCACATCGCATTGAATGCATTTCATGTCACATATCTGGTCGTGGCCACATGTCATTCATTCATTGGTTGGATGTGCGACTGAGGTTTTTTTGGTTTTCCCACTCTAACTTTGTGTCTTTCCTTACAAAACCTCTCATCTCCCTTTTTGGCCTTTTGTCTTCTCTAAGTTTCTGAGTTCTTTCTCTACATTTTTTGGTGAGTTCCTCCTAATCTTTGCTCTATTCATGGTCGATTACGTTGCCGTTAGGTTAGATTCCCTTTCGGTTTCTTTTTCTTTGCTAGGTTAGGGGTTTTCTTGAGTCTCCTGGTGGCCATAGTCCCCAGGTGGGGTAGTTTGTGCCTCAAGATTCTGTTTTTGGGTTGGTTTTGAATGAGCTCTACCCTTTGACTCATTGTTCTTCGGAAAAATAGTGTTTAGTAAGTGAGATGGCAAGGGAAAGAGCCAAGGTAAGGTTGAGTGAGCTTGATACGGGGTTGTCGTCTAGCGATAACTGGGTATGGAGGTGGACACGGCAGTGTCTGTCCCTTCTTCGTCTTTTCCATCAAAGTCTTTTTAGGCTTTGGTTGAGGAGTGCACTTTGAAGGAAAAACATATGAGGAGTTTTAGGAAGCATTTTCAGCTCCCTGATGAGATGAAGATACGTCTTCCTCGTTGTGACAAGAAGGCTTGTGCTTTCGCCCATGGTCATGTATGTTTTTATGAGGTCGATTTCCTCTGTGGCCTTTGTTTTCCCATTCATTCTTTTATTCATGAGCTGTTAGATTACTTTAAAATAGCTCTTGGTCAGTTTGTCCCAAACACCTGGCGGACGGTTGTGAGTATCATGTCGATCTAGGTGTCTGTTCATGAAGGGAGCATGTTAAAGTTGAATGAGTTTTTGCACCTTTACCTTCTAAAACCCTTGACCCAATATCAATATTTCAAGTTTCAACCTTTGGATAAGACATCTAAGGTTGTCCATGATCTCCTTTCTTCTTTTTGTGACTGGAAGTCCAGATACTTCTTTGTCTATGGAAAGGGTTGGGAGACCACTTCTGATGAGGTTTTAGGGCAAGGTGCCCAGGCAGCGTATGTGAGAAGTTCCCACACTTGGTGCGTTCTTCCCTTCTTTTTGGGTTTTTTAGTTGTCCAGTCATGCATGTTTTCCTTGTTCTAACCTGCTTCTTTTTGTAGCAAAAACTCCTCCAAGATTGAAAAGTCGATATCAGGAGTGGGTTCGGGCTGCTTTGGATTTTTCCCCAAGCATTGACTGCTTGACGGTTTCCTTGTCTTTTGCAGATGTGGCCACTCGCTTTAGCGCTGACAAGTACGCTTGGGCAAAAGGGAAGAAAGATGAACCTTTGTCCAAGATTTCCATGCCGCCAGTTAAGAGGGTGAAGACCAGAAGTAATACTGGGATCGTCATTTCCAACTTGGTCCGTACCCTTGTGGCTCCTTCTCCCACCGCGTCGATTGAAGAGTTGCCTTCCCCACCTTGGACTCATAAAGGGAATGAGAAGAAGGGTGAGGGTGTTTGGACTGGTCCGGCCACGAAAATTGGACGGGCTTACAATGTCCTCTCTGATGACGAGCTCAAGGCTTTGTCTTCGGTCCCTTCGCATGAACTTGTTAGTCTTCATATCCACAAGCTCATGTAGGTGAGGTCTTCTTAAATAGTTGCATTCTTCTCCTTTTGTTGTTTGCTTTAGATGTGACTGTTTTCCACATATTCTTGGGGAGTCCTTGTGCTTGACCACTGATTACCTTGCTACAAAGGAGAAGGTTGTGATGGTCAACTTGAGGGCTTAGGCGGTCGAGGTTGAGAGTTCCAAGCTTAGGAAGGACTTGATTGAAACGATGGACCAGGCCAACGAGGCTAAGGCCAAGCTGAGGGAGGTTATTGATCAGCTGAGGATGGAGAGGATGCTTGTCGTTCAGATGGACGAGGAAATTGCTTTGATGAAGCTGAATATTTCAAAAGAGCGTGAGAATGCCATGGTCGATTTCTAGTTGTCCCAAGCTTTTGATATCATCACCTTTGGCGAGTTTTTCAAAGGTTTTGAGCTCTTACGGAAGTGGATGATAAAGCATCATTTCGAGGAAGTTGACTACTCTGATATGGACTTAGAGGCCATTGACAAGCAGATGACGGCTGACAGGGAAATTGAACAGGCTGGGGTGGAAGGTGGCGACGAGGGAGAAGGCCTTGAGGAAGCCCTAGTTGATCCTCTTGTCGACCCTGCCGTTGATGTTGTTGCTGACTCTGCTGTTAACCCTGCCGTTTGAAATTTTATTTTTGTTCTGTTTTATTTTTGGTTTGCCTTTGTTTTAGGGTCGGATCTCATCGATGTTTTAACGAGTTTAGTTTAAAACAATTTCTTTTATTTCTATTTTTTGTGAAAAATTTGGAGCTTTGCATGCTCATAATCTAGGAAGTACTTTTGATTTACTGACATTGTTTATTGCACGCTTCATTGACGATTTCTCTAAAGATCTCGTTGTAGTTGCTATGCTTGTCAATTTTTATACTTGAGAGTTTAATTATGTGTCTCACCTTTGCAGGATTAGATCGTCAATATGACTTTACTCCTTCGTTTTAAACCTTGTGAGCTTGATCATATGACATATCCTTTTATTGTCACCATAATCTTGCCTATTGATTTTAGCCCGGTGGGGTTGATCATATGAACATTGTTCTCGTGATGGGGATTTTAACTTTATGAAGCTTTATCAAAATGACTTATCCTTGTGTTAGGAATTTAATCGTCATTATGATTATACTCACTTGTTTTTTAACCTTATGGAACTAATCATATAACTTACTCTTACTTTAAGGGTTTGATCGTCATAATGATTGTGAATTTAGTCATATAACTCACTCTCTTTTTGAGAATTTGATCGTCATTATGATTGTACTCATTGGTTTTTAACCTTATAAATTTAATCAAAATGACTTACTCTCACTTTGAGAATTTGATTGTCATAATGACTGTACTCATTGGTTTTTAACCTTATGAATTTAATCAAAATGACTTACTCTCACTTTGAGAATTTGATTGTCATAATGACTGTACTCATTGGTTTTTAACCTTATGAATTTAATCAAAATGACTTACTCTCGCTTTGAGAATTTTGTTGTCATTGTGATTTTAACTATTTGAATTTAACCTAATGTGATGACTTTTATCCTTTGTTAAGGACTTTTATCATCTACATGGTTTTATTCATTTGGATTTTAATGAATCTCTTATTTGGAAACTTGTCCTTGGTGAGGTTGACACAATGTTTTTGTGGATTTTCAAAGGAAATATGTTTATTCATTTGAGGGAGCTGGTTCCTTTATTCTTTCCTACTTACAAAGCAGTTTGGCATAGGGAAACTAAAAACATTTTCTCAGTTAACAATAATACCTCTTGAGGTGTTCTAAATTCCATGAACGGGGTAACTATTTATCGTCGGGTGACTCTAGGCAATAAGTTCTTCTTTTGGAATATTTGACGATCTTGTATGGGCCTCCCTAAGTTGGATTCGGTTTTCCTTATGTTGGGTCCTTCGTGGCTTCTGTTAATCTATGCAGCATTAAGTCTCCAGGGTTGAACCTTCTGAGCTTGACCCTTTGATCATGATACTTCGTCATCTTTTGCTTGTACTTCTTCATTCTTCATAGAGTGTCATCTCTGTCCTCGTCCAAGCAGTCGAGGTCTAACCTGTGACTCTTGTCCAAAGGTTCTCTTCTGAGGCTAGACAGACTAACTTCCACTGGGATGACCGCTTTTGTGCCAAAAGCTATTTTGAATGGGGTTTCTCCGTAGGAGTTCTTGCTATCGCTCGGTATCCCCATAACACACCAATCAATTCTTCTGGCCATGCCCCCTTTGCCCCCTCAAGTCGGACTTTGATGATTTTCAGTAAGGTCCGATTTGTTACCTCTGTTTGTCCACTGGCTTGAGGGTGTCTAGGGGAGGAGAAATGGCTCTTGATTCCCAACTCATGGCTGAAATCTTTAAATTTGGAGTTGTCAAATTGCCATTCATTATTTGAGATGATGATCTTTGGAATTCTGAACCTGCAAATGATGTTTCTCTAGACGAAGCCCTTGTGGAAGTGGTCCGACGATGTCTATTCCCTATGTTGTGAATGGCCATGACGAGGTAGTGCTCGTCATATTTTCTGCTGAGGCTAGAAATTGAAGCTGTACTCCATATTTGAGGATGCCTTTATCAGGAGATATCATGATGACTTCTACCCCTCCTAGTTCTTTGACGGATGATCCATCAGTAGGAATCGTCCAGAACTGTGTCTAGTCGTCACTTAAAAAAGTGAACTCAGCAATAAAATCTGCCAATACCTATGCTTTAATCGCTAACTGAGGTTTGTACTTGATGTTGAACTGACTGAGCCCGATAGCCCATTGCATTAGGCAAAAATTAGGGATCATACTTCAAGAAGGAGAAGACTCCCCGCAAAGAATGTTGCTTCCTCCCTATGAACAACATCCAGACCATTAAGGGTTTTCACCAAGATAATGGCTATTGGGGTCCCACTCCCTAGATTCTTGACCACATGAAGAATTCCAAGACTCACACGAGGTGTTTCATGCACCAAGAAGAACCTTGTGAGAATGCAAAGGCAAAAAGCGTTGAGATGGTGAGAACATTTCATTCCAGCCAAAGGAACCTCTTTCTTAGAGAAATACTTGAAAACCATGAAGACATTTAACTTATTAGACTTGCACCACCTCTTCACCATAGCTAGGGGAACCCCCAAAAGTTGATGAGCTAGGTTAGCAAGATCTTCCTCGAGAGTAGGAAGAATCAGGGCACCAAAGTTATGCTCACCCATGATTGCACCAAATTCCTAAAGAGTGGGGCATAATTCCACACCATTGTATTGAAAGACATGCCAAGTAGGGATCTAAAACTCAGTGGCAACACGTAGAAGAGGCACATCCACCTTGATTTGATGGAAATAGGAAATACAAGAGACCGAGAGGGATAAGAGCATCCTTGAAGTTGAGGTTAAGTTGGTTAATCCATATTAAGACCTCCAAAGAAGTGAATTCTGCCATTGGGGACCTTACAAAATGTTTCCTAAGCTTAAAACACGTTTTGTGAAGGTTTGGAAGCCTCTTACAGCTGTTTTATAGTGAAAAACGTTGGCTAGGGTTTTTCTACCTAGCGGCATGTGTGTGAATGGTCAAAGCATACGTACGTACCCGCGTGTATGCGTACACTAGATCATTAGGGTTTCAGATTCCTTTTCCTATTTGGAGTTTGATTCTCATACCAAGGCTTCTCTCATGACTCTTATGGCCGAAGGGACTATTTAAGATAGATTTGAACCCAGATTTTCATTCACCAAAGCAAGAAAGAAAAGGAAAAGCAAGATAATATAACATGCCTACATATCTGTGAGAGACCGCAAAAGTGCCTCTCAAAAAAGAGAGATTTTTGAGTGCTTTTTAGGGCACCTCTCTTTTGGGTAAGTGGTGTGGAGTTGCCACTTATTTTTTTATACAAAAAAAAAAAGAAAAACTAAATATAAATACATGATTGAATTGTTCCTTTATCATTGATTGAATTAAAAAAAATACATATTTGAAAATTTGAAAAATTACATGGCTTTGGGTCCTAGTTACAAACTACCAAAAAATTACATGGCTTTTTGTCCTAGTTACAAACTACCTAAAATAAAAATAAAGACAAGGCTTAGATCTATCTATCCAAAGACCTAAATTCGGAGGTTAGGTTACGGAATGGGAAGGTGTTAGGCACCCATTCTGTCTAAACAGAGTCTGGTCTTCTAGACTCTTGTGACCTATGTACCCCTTTTATGCATGCCATGAATGATATGTTGAACATGTGCAATGAACTAAATCACATAAATTTATTTATGAATGTATCCTCTTCTTTATATAAAAAAATTCAGATCTATTTTTGTGAATAAAAAAAATTGAGTTTGGTTTAGAAAAATCAGATCTATTTTTCATGTATAGAAAAATAGCTTTTGGACAGAAAAATTCAGATTTGTGTTTATTAAATAAAACAAAATCTTTTGGTTTAAAAAAAATATTAGATTTGTTTTTTGAGAACTAAAAAAAATTAGTTTATGTGTAAAAAAAAATTAGATTTGTTTTGTAATGAGAAAATAAATTTGATTTGTAGAGGGTTAGGAAAAATCAGATCTGCTTTTTATGTGAAATAAAATAAGAAAAAGATTTTTTTTAGAAGATGAATATATTCATGAAATAAATTCATGCTACATGCACTAAACAAAACAAACAAAAAATCTATTTATGATCCCCTTTTTATTTCAAAATCTGCTATGTTAAAAAAATCAGATCTATATCTAAGGAAGATACAAATCAGTTTTTGACTTACAAAAAAATTTGGATCTGCATCTAAGGAAGATAGAGATTCGTTTTTATTTTGAAAAAAAATTCAAATTTTCATCTAATGAAGATGCATATTCATTTTTATTTGAAAAAAAAATTCAGGTTACATCTAAGGAAGATGTAGATCCATTTTTATTTTGAGAAAAATTCAGAAGATGTAGATCCGGTTTTATTTAAGAAAAATTCAGATCTACATCTAAGGAAGATGTAGATCCGTTTTTATTTTTTTTAAAAAAGAATTGATTATATGCAGATTTTTGAAATTAAGAAAGAGATCATAACAATTTTACAAGATTCAAGAACATGCTTTGAAAAAAACAATAATTAACAATTCATGTTATGGATTAAAAAAAATACATGCATCATCACAAAAGAGAAACATAAAGAAAAAGGGTTATCAGAAACAACCTCTTGCACGGAGCACTTCTTGTTCTTGAGAGGATATTTTAGGATTCAAAGAAATTTATTCAATTATCTTTGAAACCTAAAAACCCTAGTTTAAGGGAGAATACCAGAAAAGGGGAGTGAAGAATTTGAGAGTGTGAAAAGGTGTCTCTCCTTAAGCGTAAAAGAATGTCAAGAGGGCTTTGAATGTTGGGAGGCATCCCCTATATATAGAAGTGTTAGTTGCTTAGAAAATAAGCTAGGTTTGCTTAAAAATTAATTCCAATTAGCTTAAAACGTATAGGGATCCTTAAAAAAAGGAGATTTGGATAAGAGTAAGTTGATTTTTCAGATCAAAGTAGTTTCAGTATTTTGATCATATCTCTTTACTCAAAATTCAGATTAAGCTGAAATTTTGAAATCTGAAGGGAAATTCGATTATCTACAACTTTTCAAAAATAGCCTAGTCCTAATTTTGAGTTCTACTAGGCCAAAAGTTCCTTGGAACGTGAATTTGAAATCTGTTACTTGATTATCACGTTTTTGAAGTGTTTTCCAACTCTAAGACTGTATTTGGACGAATTTCAGAGTTATTTTCATAATAAACCTCATTCCAAAGTGATAATTATGACTTTTAAAATAATTATTTTGAAAATAATTATCCCAAAAACCTAATTATCTACAGTATTTAAATATTATCAGCTTATTTGTTTTAATCCCATGCAACAAATCTCACTTTAAGAAAAATACTCCACCAATCACATAAATTCATTTAATTAATTTTAATCATTAACTAGTCAAAATTAATTTCAATTAGTCACATGTGATCGGCTTCACCCCATACAATGCATGCAAACCGTGAAAACTTGATCTCGTGATATCTTTCAATTTGACGGTCCGATTTGGAAATCGGACATACCATTGCGACCATTAGAATGTCAAGATTATTTTTATGATATGCAATGAATGAATTAATGCATGTAATGCAGTCATGATTTTTGGGGTACATGGATGGTCACTCTAGTCGTCTTCCTTGATTAATTTATGGGTGCAAAATCGAGTGTCTACAATATCCAAATTCCCATGAGTTGTAAATTAGTACATGTAAAAAAATAAAAAATATTAAGATGTTCTTAAATACAACCCAATGTCTCAAATAAAATAAAAATGCAGAAGATATTGCTAAAAAAAAAGAGAAAGAAGAAAAGAAACTGGAAATATATATGTCAGTGTGTATGTGTGGCTAAACTGCAGGGTCACCACCAGTAATGCCTCTTCCTCAGCTGAAAGCTTTGGGTCGCCTCTAGATCATCACTGTCATCATCATCATTATTGACTTGGGCATACCCTCCAGGTCCATAGATCTATCTGGAATACTCAGTCACCTCCAACTTGAGGTTCTTAGAAAGCCAGATAAGCTCTTCATGCTCTGCGACAGTGGGCTAAATGTGAAAAGAAGACAGTGTTAGGACAAGCTTATGGAATGCAAAGAAGAAAGTGCAAGGGATAAAAATAGAGGAAATTCATCCCTTGTGTACCCTGAGGGAAGGGATAACCTATGACATTCAGGTTACGTCCCACAGGATGCTCCTGAGCAAACCCATTAGGACCATAGGTGTAGACTGACTAAGGCAGTCAAGGAAGGTCAACAGGGCCACCAGGAGTAGGTCTAGCTGCACCTTAAAGGGATCACCACATTTAAGTATTATTACATGCAAGAAATGCAAGATAAAAAGAAAGAGAGATGGAAGAGAGGAAAGTACTTACCCTAATGGGAAAAGGAGCCATGAGGCAAGCCTTACTAAACTTATCATAGTCAAAATTGCCCAAGAGCTACTGGGCATAGGGGATGCCATTCCTTTACAGCTCGTACTCATCATCAGTCATTGATAGCGGGGCAAGCATGAATGGTTGATGATCCATTAGAACCTGAGGTGTATCCTTGCCTACCAGTTGGCAAGAAGCTCGCTCAGCTAGGTATATAACCATTAAGCCCGCACCCTCTAAAAGCTGAGTAGTCCCGGAAGAGATGATAGCAGCCGGCTCCAAACCCGGGTCAACAACGGGTGGGATACCCACCCAAGGTCCCTAAGTAATTTGCAAAGCATTCATGGTTAGAAAGAAAACCTTTGAAACATGCAATGACAATTAGGAAAGAAGGTCTTTACTCAATTCTTAGGCAGAGAGGCTGTTAAGATGAGCCCAGACTGAAATGAAGTCCTCCAAGTCCATGTCTGCACCACGGACGATAAGGCCATAGTTCAAGGCCCAACGCTACAAAGAAAAGAGCACGGATACAGTTTGCAAGAGTACAGATACAATTTGCAAGATAGACCATGGATACAGTTTGCAAGATAAAACATGAATATAGTTTGCAAGGGCATGAAATGCAATTTTTTAAACCTAGATGGCATATGAATAAATATAGTTTTCAAGAGTACAAAGTACAATTATTGAAACTACATGAGAAAAGGAAAAGTCTAACCTCAAGGAACCTCTAAGGCCCCACCAGCTGGTATAGAGTCCTTTGGCTGAGTGTGTACATAACCAAATAGAGGTAGGCAAGACAAGCCTGGCCCAGTTTGCTTCCCGCGCATGCTTGAAGTCGTGGAAGAGAGAAAGCCACCTTAAAGACATTGCCTGCCATCCATTGGTGAAGAGATATGCCCCCAGTAGGTACAGCAAGAATGCCCTGGCCATTCGGGCATAATCATTAGGCATCGCCTGAGAAAGAGGCCTATAGTTCCTTTACAAGTCGAAGTAGCGGATGCCCTAGCTCTAATACCTACACCTCAGTAGGTCTATGCCATAAGCAGAATGCTTAACTCATTCTCCAAGTTGATGATGGGCCCATCGGTTCTTAGACTAGTCATCCGGTGGAAGTCATGGGGAGTCATAGTCAACTCCTTCCTAGCAATATGGAAGGCGTGGGTGGTATCCCACCACCTCTCAGCAAGTGCCTACTCCAGGATGCCGCTAGCGAAACTCTTTGGAATCAAACGCATGATGGGCTTAAAGCGCATGCACCAAAGCCTTTGTGTCTTTTATCAAGGCCCAATATTATGCAAAGATGCAACTAGAGCTGCCCTTGCCACTGAAGGGAGGTAAAGCCTATGGACGACAAGAAAAGGAGAGTAAGAATCATGTTGGATAAGAAAATAAGTGAAAAAAAAAAATCAAACTAGACAAAAAATGAAGTTTCTAAGTGCCAACATGCGTACGCATGGCCTGTGTGTGCGTACGCAAGGTCCCTGCATGCATACGTATACTAAGGCATGTGTCCATATGAACTAATGAACATGGATGTGTATGCATGAAGAACGGGTGAGTACGCTTGAAGGCTGGCTATGCATGCATGCACGATGCATGCATACGTATGAATGCAGATAAAATGGTTTCTTTGACAGTTTCGGCCTATCCTGAATCAAAACTCATCCTAAACATGTTTCTACCCCTCCTAGGACATTATGTTTTTATCTGAATCCATCCCACAATAGAAACCAAGCATTTACAAGTCCAAAAACATATTAAACAGAAGATTAGAGCAAAACTTAAAAATGAGAAAAGTTTGAAAAACTTACCAATTCGGCCTGTGCACCCTTCGAGAGATGGTTTTGTGGCCTGAAGATTAGAGGAGGGGACTCCGTTAGCCTTATGGCTCCATCCCAGCAGGTGAGATTGAAGACTTCGTCAGAAATCATGTAGGAGGTCTTTTTGGTTTTGGGTGCCATTGGATAAGATGAGAGAGTTTGAGAGAAGAAGAAAGTTTCAGATTGTGAGGAATGAAGAAATGAAGAGAGTGCAAGAGCTTTTTGTAGAAAAATAGAGGAAGTTGAAGGGTTGTGGGGAAAATGAAGAGATGAAGGAGATGAAGAGAATAAGAAGAAAAAGAAACAGTTGGCAACCGTTGGGAAAATGAAGAAGCAGGAGAGACACCCGGTGGCTAAACTACATGTAGTTCAGGCCTCCACTAAACTATGTGTAGTTTAGAATAAAAAAATTTAGAATATTTCCACTGGATTCCTAGAAGGTGGGAAATGTAAGGAAAAAATCAAAGACATCCTCAGTAGATCAAGAAACATCAGAAGTTACAAATGTTGCACCGAGATGATGGAAATACCCCTCAGTGGGTTGAAAGACATGAAGAATGTTAAAAACATTCCCTACTGGATTAGAAGGCTTAAAAACACTCCCCAGTGGATTAGAAGTCACCAAGGAAACTCCCCTGTGAGCTAAAACCATCAGCCAACTCCCTAGTGATTCACAAATGGAAAAGTTCTCCCCAAGTGGATCAGAATCCTCAAGGACTCCTCCATGGGTCCAAAATACCAAGACAACTCCCTCGTGGGTTACCAAAAGAAGAATTTTCCCCAGCAAATCAGAATCATCCAAGACTTCTCTGTAAGTCTCCCCAGTAAGTCGAGAACTACCAAAAAGCTTCCTCGTGAGTTAGAATCACCAACTCAAACTCCTCAGCGAGTCATTTCCCCAATAGATCATACATCATCAAGGATTTCCTCGTAAGTCAACAACTACCAATAAAAGCTCCCTCATGAGTCAAATCATCAAGTAAACCCCATGCATGTTGGGAAGCCCCTTGAGTGAGCTTTCTGTTCAAGATTATCACTACGCTTGTGCATATATCTTTCGGGAATTGAATATGTAGGCATAAATCCCTAAGACAAGAAAAGAAAAGAAGAATACAAAATTTGAGTACATATCCTTCTTGGAATTGAACGTTTACACTAGTATTGAGGCACAAGCCACCCATAATAGAAAAAGGTTGAGATATAGGCGCAAGCCACCTAGAATAGAAGAAATTGAGATAGAGATAGAGATAGAAATCAAATGGAGGCAAGATGCCACCCAGAGAAGTTTGAGGCAAGAGCTCCATATGGACACCACAGATATGTATCATTTTAGCTCATAAAAGCACTTTGTTTGTTTGGTTGGTGGTTGAGGCCGTTGGCCATGTTTGATTTCCTTTTAATGACTCTAGGATAATGAGTCACTTGCCTTTTGCTTGCAATTGGCAAACCAGGTTCTTGGATAGTGAACCTGTTGTCGCTCATTTCCTGAGTAACACTTGTGGGACTTTGGACATACAAATCCCATGTAATTCTACGAAGTTGCACCCCACCCCATGTATGCGTGTTGTTTGCCGTGTGCATGGGTTGGGCTCGAGCTATACGTCAAAAAAAAAATGTTTTGTCTCTTATTCATTTGATTCCGTTAGCAGAGTTCACGAATCAAAAGAGGGGCATCTGTAGACACCTCATTTTGTACCTCTTACTACTCGGGCCCTCGTTCCCCAATGATGTTACAACTTTAAGGCCCAAGGTTGGTTTAGGGCCTAATCATATGAAAATTGACTTGACGAAATGTTTATGAAAAGTATAACTTGTTTTAATGAGCAAATAAACTATTTTTGGAAAAGAAAGACCATGAAAACCCTAGGGCATGTGTACCCATACACGCGTATGTGTACTCATGCGTAAGTTCTACGTATGCATGCTAGGGTTCCAGAAACTATGAAAGCAAGTTTTTTCCATTTAAACTCGGATTGGAACGAATCCCACATCATTTGGGAGTCGCCCCAAACCCTTATTTTTCGACTATATAAAGCCATAAAAGGTACTTTTTTGAGGAGGACGAATTCCAATGGTAAAACAATAAAATTCACTAGAAAATAGCGAATCAAAGAGGGAGTTTTTCACTAAACATACTCAAGTCAAAATTTTCTTGATTGGGACCTTTTCTAGTCTTGATCTTTGAGTTCTAAGTTTACTAACTTGTCTTTGAATTAGTTGTGACTATATTGACTGAGGGGAGCGGTCAAAATCAAGCTTTAGAGAGTTCTAGTGTTGAGGTAAAGTTTCTAACTTTGGCTCTTCGCTTTTCTTTGCTTCTCTATGTTTTTATATGTGTTTATGTGTTTGTAATATGTTTGTTTAGTCTAGGTTTACTTTGTGTTTGTGTTTAAAGCAAGTTAGGTTGTTAGATTTTTTGTTTTCTGAGTTTCTGTTCTATAGTTTTTGGGTTAAGGTTCTTGGGTGTGTATGCATGCACATGTTGCTTGCATGCATATGCATACTTGTAGTATGCATACGCATACAGATAGGCTGCGTATGTATGCCCTATGTATGCGCACGTATACTCTTGCCCAGAAACCCTAATTCATCTTTTGTATGTTTTTCCTTTTGTTTTATTTACATGTTTTACCTTTTATTTAACCTGTTTTGTCTGTCTTTGAGTCTTTGTCTCTCTGTTTTGCTTTGTTTGTTTTATTTTATTCCTTTTATGATTATTAGGATTTTAGTTTGTTTGAATATACCATGAACGTGCATATGAATATGATCATGCATTGAAGCATAGGTTCTGTGATGCAGTTAGGTAAGGCATACATAATTATATGAACATGCATTTATTTATTTGATGAATATGATATGGGAGGTAAACATGTTATGCTTGATTGAATCTCATGCTTTTGATGTCTAAATGCTATAACATGTTTATCTTGATCTACCTCGCGATGTTTCTGCCCTTGAAGATATATGTTTATATGCCATGATAGAGGATTGATTAGGTTTGGGGTGATTATGCCATGTTGTGTGTTTAAGATGCATGCTAGTGTGTGTGTGTGTGAGTTAGAATAACATATTAAATTCGCCTTTAATGAGATTAAGATTTTGAATAGAATAAGTGAAAGCTGACCCATGGGTCGGGTGGGGTTGAGTGCCTAACACCTTTCCATCTCTATACCTAAACTTCGGACATGTGCTCTAGTAAAGAGCAGTCCTTTCACGAAGGGGGCTATATTTATGGTTCCTAGACTTAAATTAGGTGGCAACTCCATTTACACCTTCCGCCATGGTCCACACTAGGCCAAAGCATACTTACCCATAAATGCAAGGATAACACCACATTGCGGGCGCTTGCGCCCATAACATCCAACCCGCTGATCTTGGTTTTTTGGAGAAAGAAACCCATCATTGACCGTCGGAGAAGTTGATTCGGTCAGCGGCGGGTTGGATTTGGTCAGTTGCGGCGGGTGGGTCAAGTCCGGTGGGTCTATAGACAGCCCTATTCATGGCTCTACCGATTGAAGTCGGTTCTTATATGTATTAATTGTTGAGACTATTATATTCAACTTTAACTTACCTGTATAAACATATTGTCATATTTCATTTTACCATTTGACGTTCACTTCTGTGTTCTCGTCTCATTGTTGGACTTGTATTATTTTGACATTTGCCTTACTCTTGGACATGAATCAAAGTCCATTTATTACACATGTTTTACTTCTTGGATTTTGAATCTGGCTTCTCTTATGAGCCGGAGAGCTGCACTAGTAGCCAATGGTCTTCTTTGGGATAATGTCGAGTTTTAGACCTGACTCTGAAAATTAAACCAAAGTTTATTAAGGACAATCCTCTAGTGGCTGATACGTGGCCACAAAAATAAAAATAAAAATGCCTTAACACTTATGTAGCTCCACCGTCAACTCAGACACTCAAATCTTGCCTTGGTTTTCATCAGAGAAGAAGAAATCAAAGATTCAGATGAGAGTTCAAGAGCGAGAAAGAGACTGAGAGAGAAATGGAGAAAGCGGGAAAGTGACAAAGAGGAAGGTCATTGGGTAGGGGAGTTTTGAATTTTTTGATGTTTTGTGTTTGTGATTTATCTGTCATTTTTTTAATAATAATAAAAAAAAAAACCGTCTCTTTTTTTTGAAACAAAATAAGCTACGGTATTCCCCCTCTCCCCTCTTAAAAAAAAAAAAAAAAAAAAAAAATTCCTTTTTAACATATTGTCATGTTAGAATATTGAAATGATAAGAAAATATATACAAAGAATATGTAATTAATTGTGAAAAAAATCTTATTTTATTTTTAGCCTCAATATACTTGAATTTCTTTAAATATATATATTTATTAACATTTTTTTTTATAAATAAATTATTATATTATCATGGTTCAACCTTTAATTGAATCCAGGTCCTACCTAAAGAAACTTCTTAATTTTTTTTTTCAAGTTCTATTAATAGTTAGGTTTTCAAATCCATGATTGTAGGTTTTTATTGCATTTTCTGTTTATTTTCTGAAAGCTCGAAAATGTGTTAAAAACACAAGAGCTGTTTAGACCCCCAAATTAAATATTACGACTCGATTGATTTTACTCTAACTTATACTAAGTGTGGAATAGAGTAAATGCGAGCGGATAAACAATATAACTACTTTAAGACATAATCATTAAAACATAGCAGTAAAATGAAAGCTAAAAGAGTAAGGAAGAAGAATGCAAACACAAGATAACATGCCGATGTGTTATCGAAGAGGAAACCGAAGTACTCGGCGTAAAACCTCTCCGCCGTCCTCCAAGCGGTAAATCGATCCACTAGACAATCAATTAGGATACACGAGTAGCAAGAGACCCTCCAAACCTAATCTACCCAATGCACCTAAGCCCTCCAAGCTCCTACTCCAACAAGGCTTCTCGGAACCGTGTCTTGTCTATCTCTTCGGATCCCGTAATATGCCCGATTGCATCCGCCAAAGCTTGGCTTCTTCCAATGCTTCCCAGCAGCACCAAAACCTCACTTGACACTCATAATGGGTGTGGTAAGTGTTTGGGTTATCAACCTCTCAAGGATATGAAAATGGAGAGGTAGAAGTTGAGGAAAAACCACAATGGATTGTATAGAGAAATGTGGATATAACAATCTCTAACTCTCAAGGATAGTGGCTAGGGTTTTCTCTCAGAAGCACTCCTCAACATCTGTGGGTAATAGGGGTATATATAGTGTGGGTACAGATAGTTTGTATCAGATATGATAGTTCAGCAAAACAGAATGTTTTGCGGGTATCTCGCGGGAAGGCCTTACCCGCGAGACACTCGTGAAAACCAGCTGTCTTCATCCTGTCTTGACTCTTCGCATTCCAGTCTTGTGTAGGGCACATGCTTTACTTCGTAGGAAGCCTACTCGTGAGCTACCCATGAAAACTGCTTTAGTCTTTAATTGCCTTGAGTCTTCACACACTCTCTCTCTCACACACACACAACCTTTACAAATAAATCCCACATAAAATAAAGGGTACATAAGATTGAACAAAATACAATCAAATTTGGGACGGAATTAAAGCCACCATAAACTAGTTGTAAATTACAACTTTACATTTTCGTTGTAAAATGTTGTCTGTAAAAAATATTTACAAAGTTTTTTTTTTTTTTTTTTTTTTTTTTTTTTTTTTTTTTTTTTGTAAAATGGTTGTTAATTATAAAATATTTTTAGTTAACTGTAAAACTCAAGGCAAAAAATTGTAAAATGGTTTACGCTATAAAAGCTGGTAAAAAAAAAAAAAAAAAAAAATCTCTCACTCAAGATTGTTTCTCCCTCTTTCACTCACAATTGCTCTCTCCCTTCTCTCACTTAGCTTAGGGACTCTCCCACTGAGCGGTCATCAAGAGTACCTACCAGCAGTGCCACCTTTCATTGCCACCACTCATCATCGGCTCCACCGTCGTTTGTGTTGCCCATTAGTTCTTAGGTTCGTGACCCAAACACAAATGGTACCCACCTTTTTCACTCTCTCATGCCGATTGGTTTCTCATTTTCTAATATGGGCTTCTAGGTTTGTAGGTTTTTCTTTTTTGGCTTTCTGATGTGGATTTTTGGGTGGTGAGTGGCAAGTGGTTTTCTGGGTGGTTGGTAGTGGTTTCAGAGTGGGTTTTTGTGAGATTAGATCTTGGAGGTTTCAAATATGGGTTTGTGGGTTGTTGTGGTGGCCGTTTTTTTCTCCAAGATTTTGATTTTTGAGTGATCGGTGGTGGTTTATGTAGCTATGTTTACATTGGGTGAGTTTTGAGAACTACAATTTTAAATTTTTTTTTTCATTTTACAACGAAACAAATATTAAAATATAATTTCCACAAGGCTCAAGTTTAAGATATTCATGTCTTAGAACAGTGTTAGACATTGTGCAAGTTGGTTCAAGTCAAGAATCAAAAACAACCAAGTTGCAGAAAGAAGAAGTCAAAAATTGCAGGCTTGACTGATCGAAAGATAGGTTCGACCGATCAAGATGCGTTTTTTTGCAGATTTTAAATCAGGCCCAAAAGACTGTGAAATGTTTAGGGTTTGAGTCCAACACTGCTAAGTATAAAAGGAAAATCCTAAATCACATTTCATAAGCCTTGTGAAATCTTGTGAGTTACTCTTGTGAGATCTGTGAGGTTTTGTAACTTTCTAACTCAACAAGCATCTACTGGAAAGAAGATCCATATACAAGAACCGATGGAGATAAGTTGCTGCATACAAGATCAACAACTGCTAATGATCTAAAGTTTTGAGTGGGATCTCAAAGTCACAAACGAGGGTGTTTATATGCAACAAATTCAGATAAAAGAGTCTATGGATTTGGAGCAGCGTGTGGTCACGTGAGTAAGTACTACAAGAGGTAGTATTAGATTTAGGGAAAAATCTATTGTAAACACTTCCATTCTATTTAGTGAATTTGTTGCTTTGTGGATTGTTTAGGTTAAATCTTTCCTAGGTTTTTTATCTTGAAACTGGACGGTTTCATTAGTTTTCTTGGGTCATCATATCGCTTGTCTTCTTTACTTTTCCGCACTTAGTGATATAATTGTTTGTGTTTAAGCTCGATCTGAATAATAAACTTAAGTAACAACTTAGTTAATTAATTAAGTTAAATAATCCAAGTTTACAGAGGTCTAAACAAACAAACACATTATGACAGCAAAACAAATCGAGGCGTAATTGCTTGCACCTAAATTTTTGAGTGATAACCTGTTTTAAAGAGTCGTGGAGTACAATATTAGTTTAAAAGTATGGCATCCCACTTAGCAAGGTTATCAGGCTCCGCACCATGCTTGTGCACTGAATCCAGACTTCAGCTTTTGTCCGCAATAGTTGTCGGTCATAAGATCATCACTCATCAAAGGTACCATTGCCAAATTGGTTGGATGTGTCGGATATGCGGGTGTCATTTCTGTAGCTTTATTCCATTGGAATTGGAAAAGTTTGGAGTCAAAAGAAAACGTACAAATGTTTTTGTTAGAGAAATGAAAACAAAAATGTTTCCTTGTGTCACGCTTACTCCCTGCCACCAGTTGGGAAGTAAAGTTGCAGAAAACGACAAATTGTGTGAAGAATTTGTGTCCTTAATTTTTTGAAAACTGTGGGAATGGTGTGGACATTAAAAGCCCACTGTTGAAATCTTGGCCATTGCCAATAGTTTAAAGTTTGATTGATGACTCCGACAGTTACTAGTGGCCAAATCATTAATTTGTTTTGGATAAAAGAAAGTGGCCAATCACTCCTATTATTTTAGTAGATTCCGCATATCTAGCCAATTCATTTCGACTCACAAAGGCCAGGCAGCCCTTCTATGATGGCTATAACACATTACATATTACACCATAGCAATAATGGAGTTTTATACCAATATATTTCAAGCACAATAACGAAACGCTTTTTATAAACTGATGTACAAGATTCATTTACAATGTATTTAGAAGTTTAAAGGAAAATGAGAATAGGTGGTATTCAGGGGAAGTAGTGGAGAGGAAAAGAGAAATGAATATTTTCTTTTTTGCCTTTCCTTGTTTGAATGTTTTAAAAATTAGATTAAAAAAAGGAATATATATTTTTGTTTAGATGTTTACAAATTAAAATAAAGAGAAAAAAATATAAAACATCATATAAATTGATAATTATACTTTTATTTTGTTATTTATTTATTTATTTTTATTGTTTGATCATTACAAAAATAGTAGAAGGGAGAAATTTAAAAATGATGGGTTTGGAGGGATATCTTATTCCTCCAAATCCCCTCAAGCCCCTTTCATCTTCCTTTAAAATTTTGATCCATTCCTATAATGTTAGGGTTTGTTTTGATTGGTAACCCTTTCATTAATGTAAAGTTGTGATTTCTAACTAGCTTCTGTTGACTTTAATTTTGTATCAAATTTGATTGTAATTTCTTCAATCATTTTCTCTGTATGTATGTGGGTTTATATGTAAGGGATGAGTGTGAGAGATCGGTAAAGAATCAAGTTTCAAAAGATGAATCAGTGCAATTCGCGACTAGCTCACGAGAAGCAACCTGCGAGAAGGCCACGTGTGAAGCACATGACTGGAAGCTGAAGAGTTACGCTAGGCTATTAAGTTCGCGAGTGTTTCGCGAGAAGGGTCATCCTGTGAAGTACCAGGGAAACATTTTGTTTGGCAAAAAGTTAAGTTGTTTTACCAAATTCTTTACCCACACTATAAATACCCTCATTACCCACGAATTGTAAGGAGTGATTTTCAAAGAGAAAACTCTAGCAAATACACTTGAGAGTTAGAGATTGTCATACCCACAATCATCTACACATTTCCTTGTGGTTTTCCAAAACTCCTACCTTTCCATCTCTAGATCTTTGAGAGGTTGTTAGCCCAAACACTTACCACACTCATTTTGAGTGTTAAGTGAGATTTTGGTGCTATTGGGAAGCATTGGAAGGACCCATTTAGTGGTGGATGCAATAGGCTGAATTGCGGGATCTAGAAAGTTAGAGAAGACAAGACTCCGAGAAGTCCGTTGGTAGCAGGAGCTTGGAGGGCTCAAGTACATGGGGTAGACTAGGCTTGGAGGGTCCTTTGTTATTCGTGTACTCCAACTTTATTCTCTAGTAGATTGATTTCGACTAGGAGGGTCGCGGTGAGGTTTTTCGCTGAGTTCTTCGGTTTCCTCTTCGATAACACGTCTTGTGTTATCTTGTGTTTGCATTTCTCTTCCCTACTCTTTAAGCTTTCATTTTATTGTTGATTGTGGATGAATAAGGCTTAGAGTAGTGTTATTGGTTCATTGCGCATATTTACTCTTGTTCTGCATTTTGTTTAAGTTAGAGTACAAGCAATCTAGTCGTTATTTTTAGTTGGGGGTTTGAACAAGCTCTTGTGTTTTAGCACAAATCCTAGCTTTCAATTAATGACCTTGTTGATGCGTCCATTAAGTGACACCTAAACCCGCCACATGTATTAATTGGTCCAATTAAAACATGCTAGATGAAATTTACTATTTCATGTAATTAAATGTCATAATTTTTGTTTTGAAAAAAAATTCTTTAAAATATATAAAATTAAAATTATTAGTTTTCTTCTCCT
The DNA here is from genome assembly GCA_028535165.1 of Quercus tomentella. Taxonomy (NCBI): domain Eukaryota; kingdom Viridiplantae; phylum Streptophyta; class Magnoliopsida; order Fagales; family Fagaceae; genus Quercus; species Quercus tomentella. Next base: position 36,882,079 of record JAPQVY010000012.1, read on the forward strand.
CATTTTATGGAATGAAAGAATTGAATGTTCTTTTTAGAAAATAAATTTTTTCTTTGAAAATAAACACACAAAAAAACTCAAATCAAAACTAGTCAAACAAAAACTCTTAGATTAGCCATTTTCTCAGGACTCAAATAGAAACCTAACCAAAAGATAAAATATCCAGCAAAAAAGTCTCACCAATTTCTTAGCACCAAACACAAACCCAAATATACAAGCAAATCCACTAGATATCCCAAGCCAAAACCCACCTCGGATTGTAAATGAACTAAATCATTCATAACATCTAATTCATGTTTATTTGTTTATAAACAAGTCAAGTTTATGCCTTAGTTTTAGACTCGTTTAATAAAGGAGTCGAACTCAAGCAAAAAACAATTGTTCATACTCATGAACAATAGGGCTTGATAAAAAACAAGTTGAACCTTTTTCTTTTTTATGGGCTTGGTGTTAAGATTGATATGGGCTTTACAAATAAACTCAAATCTTACTAAGTCTTTAATTAATTGGGAGTTGAGACCACTCATCCAAACCAAATGGGCTTGATAATGTACTTATTTGATTTTTTGAGCTCAAGAGCTTGATATTGAGCTCGAACTCAGGTTGACTAATGTATCAAGCTTAACCAAGACGATCTTAAGCTTTTGAACTTTTTAACAAGCTCAAATCCATATATTATTTGTAGGCTTAGTTCGAGCTCAACTTGAGCTTGAATATTTTACATTTGCTATTTAGCCGAGCTTGAAGATTTACCACTTGACAAAACTTAGCTCGTTTATAGCCCTAAACCCACATAACAAAAATCTTTGCACCATCGTGAGCACCTCCCTCTCACCGACAACCATGCATCTTGCTACCATGGCCCATCGAAAATATTAGGGTTTTGGTCATATTTTTCATGTTTTGGCATATCCTTTGACAAAACACACTTGTAAATGGGTAGTTCTAAGTGGATTCTAGAATATCATGAAGTATGTCTCTTTGCTATATCAATTGGTATTATTGAAGATGAAATCTCAAATAGTGTGAAACTCTATTGCTTGTTTAGACCCCCAATTTTAAACAAACGGTCAAATTGCTTTTATCCTACTTAACTAAGTGTGGAATAAGAGTAAGTGTAACGCAATACGGCTGGAACAACTCTATAGCATATGCAAATACAATAAAAAATAAATGTGAAGCATAAAGAGTAAGGGAAAAGTGATGCAAACATAAGATAACATTGAGACGTGTTATCAAAGAGGAAACTAAAGTACTTGGCGAAAAACCTCTTTGCGGCCCTTTAAACCGAATCAATCCACTAGTGAATAAAGTTTGAGTATAAGGATATCAAAAAGACCCTCCAAGCCTAATCTACCCAATGTAGTTGAACTCTCCAAGTTCCAGCTACCAACGGACTTCATTGAGCCATATCTTCACTGGTTATCTGGATCTCGCAATTAGCTCCAAATTGCATCCACCAATCTATGGCTTCTTCCAATGCTTCCCACACACACCAAAACTTCTCTCAACACTCAAATTGGGTGAGGTAAGTGTTTGAGTTAAGAACCTCTCAAGGATTTGTAATTGGAGAGGTAGGAGTAGAGGAAAACTAAGAGAATTTTTGTAGATGATTGTGGGTTTACAATCTCTAACTCTCAAGTGTATTGCTAGGGTTTTCTCTCTGATGGTCTCCTTACAATTTCGTGGGTAATGTGGGCTTAGATAGTGTGTGTAAAGAAATAAGGAAAGCACTTTTTAAAATCATCCAGGTAGAGAGTTTCGCAGGTCACTCGCGAGTTGGCCAAGTCGCAAAGTGACTCACGAGAACTAGCCTGGCATAAGTCTTTTCAGCTTCTAGCATGTGCGTTTCACGTGGCCTTTTGTGGGTCGTCCACTTGCGAGCTAGTTGCGAACTTCACTGTCTTCACAATTCTTCACAAAACTCTTACACTCAACCCTTACAATAAATCTCACAAACATACATGGAAATGAGTGAACAAGATACAATCAAATTCAACATGGAATTGAAGCCAACAAAAATATAGTTGTAAATCACAACTTTACAGAAGACATGAAGGCTGCACAATGAAACAAGTGAAGAAAAGTTGAATCTGCAGGTCTTGATACCTCATCGATACTTGTCGATCTATTGAGATTTAATGAAGCTAGATACATGTCTTGATACCTTTCAATCTATTGAGCTATATGGGAATTCTAAATATAACCTACAACGTTTGGATTCTAATTGGCTATTGTTTATGGGTTTGTATAATCCTAATAAGAATAGGAGAGTATAGGGTATGTGAAAACCTAATAGGAATAGGAGAGCCCATTTAAAAGGCCCATTAAACACCTATTTAAATAAGGTGGTAGAGAAAAAAAACCCTAACCCTAGAAAGCTTCATAATATTTTTTTTATTGAAGCTTAGCTTCCATCTTTTGAACCTACGCGTTTAGAAAATAGAAGAAAGAGATCTTGTTGTGACTCTTGTGTGCCTTTGGGTTCTGTACAAAGCTAAGTCTCTCGCACCAACAATTGAAGATTAGAGGCAAAACTCACTCACTCACACCTAAATCTAAATCTTTGAAGAACTTGTACCATATAGGAGAGTATAGGGTATGTGAAAACCTAACAGGAATAGGAGAGCCCATTTAAAAGGCCCATTAAACTCCTATTTAAATAAGGTGGTAGAGAAAGAAAACCCTAAACCCACAAAGCTTCATAATGTATTTTTTTTTTTTATTGAAACCTAGCCACCATCTTTTAAACCAATGAGTTTTGAAAACAGAAGAAAGAGATCCTGTTGCGACTCTTGCGCACCTTTGGGTTTTGTACAAAGCTAAGTATCTAGCACCAACAATTGAAGATCTTATTGGTGTTTCTATGTGAAGCTGTTGCAAATCAACTACAACAATCAGAAGGGTTGCTGTGGAGTAAGTCACGTATTGAGATTCATGCAAAGAAGTTAGTCATGTACTAGGATCCATGCAAAGGGAAGAAGTCTCTACAAAATCAAGACCAATTGGGGAAGAAGTCTCTATAAGTTAGTATTTTGGAATAGTCTAGGTTTGGGGTAAGATTCATTGTACTTGTAATCTTTTGATTTTGATTAGTGATTCGTGGGAGTGGTGACTTGAAAATTACCAATAGGGTTTTTGCCTTGTGAGAGGTTTTCTCTATTCGTCAACAAATCACCATGTCAAATTTACTTTTCGTTGCACTTTAGTTTATTTGGTGGCCTGTTTATGCCTCCACGATATTGCATGTAATTTAACTTAATTAATCAACTTGGGTAATTGAATTAATTAACTAGGGTCAATCTATAACCCAATAGAAAAAACCATTCTACCACAATAAAAAAAACTCAAAAACCTCAAATCACCAACAAACCATTCATCAACAACTGCATATCAAGAACCACAACAACTAAAAGAACCATTCCATCTATGTCTAAGAATCACTACAACTTTATCCATCAACAACCCACGCCATTTGCACCAATGTCACCACCAACAAGGTAAATGCGGAGACCAATGATCGCTTGAGAGAAGGCGAAAGAGGAAAGTAAAATTCAAACCAGTTAAAATCAAACCTGTCTTTTAAGCAACCATGAACATATATATTGTTAGGTAAAATAAATTGGATGTAGGCAACCTATGATAAAAAAAAGTTAAAATTTGTAATGTTTTTTACGTGTATTTGTGAGTCCAAGATGACGACCCAAGAATTGTTGAAGAAAAGTAAGTTTTCGAAATCTCAACTCCTACTTGTAACAAGCTTGGCCAATTGAGATTTAATCCCAACCTCTTCTTGATTGATCCACCTAACTCTATTTGATTTTATTACTGATCCTAGGTTAAGAAAAAGGGCATTTTTCCTAATCTAATATGGATGAGCAAAAAATCTTGATTCTTGAGTTCAGAAGTCTGGTTACATATGGAGAAGGTGTTAGGCACCTTACAATGCTTGTCCATAGATAGTCATTTGTTTTGGTAAAATCATAATTTAAGGATATTGGTAGTTGAAAACAAGCTATTGGCATTAACTTTCGAGGCTTTAATTGTATTGGGCTTTGAGGTTTGGTTTCGAAATGGGTGTGGTCTCGATCGATGCTTTCCAAGTGTGTTTGGAATCGTTGCCAAATTTCCACGCAAAAATCTGACAGCGCTTCGCCTCAGATGTATCATAGCACACAAAACACTATTCTCGCTAAGCTTTCGACGTGAGAATATAGCAATGGGGGTGCCCTATTTTCACGACGAAAATTCGGCAAAGTTTTGTGTTCGTGAGCTATAGCGCACCTACAGGGTTGTATACGACGCATATTCACATGCTCATACTGTGACAAGCCGAAGCCCTTCAAAGCATCAAGCATGTTGATGCGTGTCGCATACATGGGGAAACCAATGTCACTTGGTGACATGGATCAAGACTATCATACTGCGATGATCGTGCACACAATATAGCATGAATATGCACCTACAACAATCGCTTTGAGCGCATACCCACACTACAAGGTCAAGAGCACTCGTGATTAGTGAGGGTCACTCGCATAACCATGAGAGTCCATCATACAAATTGCACGATCACCCACACGCGCGCAGGTGCTCGCGTACACACACACACACACACATATATACATACACAATGCACAATGCTATCACATAGAGCAGGAAAGTAAAATAAACATTGCCAATGTTCCAAGGGCATGGTCCAACAAGGTACAAGAAATGTAAACACAGACATTGCCATATCTGGGGAACGCGGTCTAAGCAAAGAGCAGGAAAATAAAAGGGGGTACATGGAGGGGGACCCTAATACATGCTCTAGAGAAGAGGCTGAGAGAGAGAGAGAGAGAGAGAGAGAGAGAGAGAGAGAGAGAGAGAGAGAGAGAGAGAGAGAGAGAACCACTTTGGAGGGGCTAGGCCCCTAATTTATTGAACATTGCCCCTTTGTGGGCTTGCGTCTTTTTGCTTGCATCCTTGCCCTTTTTGCTCTTGCCTAAAAGGTTGTGCTCTTGCTCCAAGCGTCCTCGCTCCATACGTGTACATGCAACAAACAAGGAAACAAACTAGGAAACAAGTAAAGAAAGAAACAAAGGAGATAAGAGAGCATGCTAAGAACATACTAATAAACGGAGCCAAATGGGGGCAAACAAAACATGCTAAACATATAAAAGGGCAAACAAGCATGTTATCAAGCAAAAGAAGGTGTCCTAGGAGGACAAATGTAGGTTTGGATTGAGTGTCCTTAGTTCCATTGGATTGGAGTATGGACAACACACAGACTCATGCATGAACATAAAGGCAAGCGTACAAAAGGTGCAAGGAAGCAAAGAAAGCCAAACGGGGTGGCACAAAGTAAGCAAGACAAGCATATCAACGTCGCATGGAGTGGAGAAAAGTGTGTATCAAGCACACCAACACCACAGAGGTGTATCTTATAAGCGGCTACACCCAATTAATCCCTAGGAGGGATTGATACAACCACACAAGCAAGCCCACAAGGGACACAAAGCATGACAAAGCCTAGATCTAGAGAGGCAAGCATAGTCATGAAGCATAGAAGCAAGCAAGCAATCATAAACATGCACAAGGAGATGATCCAAACCCTTAGATATAGGCCTGGGTGTATGGATATAGGCCTAGACCACAGGATCTAGATCTACATCCTACCAAAGGGGCCAAAACACAAGAAAGAGAGAAACAAAGGGAGAGAAAGGCTTTAGAAGCACATGGCATAGCAACCAACATATAGATCTAAGGACTTAAGCATGGCACGGAACACATAGGCATGTAGATCTAAGCATAAACACGGCAAAGAATGCATAGGCATGGAAAAGAAAACATAGGCATGTAGATCTAAGCACAAACATTAAATTTAGACATATCCTAACCTAAGAAGGCTAGGCAAACAACATCAAAGTGATAAATCATGGCATAAGCAAGGAAACATGCTAGAAAGACATGCTAAGAAGCAAGAACATGCTAGGGAAAGCAATAAAACATATTATTGAACAAGAAAAAGCTAGAAAAAACTATAAAAAGAAAGGGTGTGGATTGTAGCTAAAAAGCCACATCCACGCCCCTAAACCTCAAATCCAAGGTATGGAACCAAGGAGAGGAAGATTGGGTGCAAGAACACTACCTTGTAATTGTGGTGACAAGAGAAGAAACAAAGGTGTTTGGTGGTGTTCGGATGTGTTTGGGATGTGTTTAGGAGAGAAATTAGAGAGAGGAGAGAGAGAATCTGTCTAGGAAACTGCTCAAAATCTTTTTTTTTTTTTTTTTTTGCAAAATGAGGGGTTTGGAAGCTTTTATAGTGGAAAACTGATCCTTCGGCTTCCAGCGCACCTTGTATGGCCACTGGCCACCCCCTGTTGACATCAGCAGTTCTGGCTTTTTTTGATTCTACTTCGGACGCATATTTAAAGGTCTTTATAGACTCAAATTGAACTGATTTTGGTGTCGCTGGAAAGATCTGGATGTCTAGTTTCCATAACACTAAAGAAATTAAAAATCCAACGGTCGGATAAAAAGTTATGGCCTCGGGAAGCATGCTAATGCGCTTTTCATGGTTTTTTGGATATCTCAACCGTTGTAAATCCGATTTCGACCCATGAATAGTCGTTGGAAAGGAAATTTTATAATTTTCGCAATGGCACTGGTTCCAACTTGTTTTGACAGTCGAATCATGTTAAGGACATATTTTGTGTAATTGGCTAATCCTTTAACAAAACACACTTTACTTGTATTTGGGTAGATCTAGGATGTGTTTAATACTTCAAGAAACATGTTGTTTAAGTCTAGTATTAAAGCCATGAAGATTGGACCAAGAAACAAGTGAAGAAAAGCTGTTCATTAAAGCTGGACAGATAGCTCGACACCTGCGGACAGATAGCTCGACACCTCTCGATAGCTAGGCTATCTATCGAGCTCTTCAGTTGATTGTTATTGCAATCTCGACACCTCTTGATAGTTGGTGGATCGATCGAGAAAGCTCCTGTCTTCTTGATAGCTCCTTGATAGCTTCTCAATAGCTGTATCTATCGAAGTTTAAAGCTCGACACCTCCTCAACACCTCTCAATCGATCGAGGTTACGGGAATTCAGATTTCCAGATCTGATTTTCGGCCCAAGTTTTTGTATTTGTGTAGGGTTTCTTTTCTCACAACCCTAGACCTATATAAGGCTTATTTTTAGAGGCCGTCACATAACAGAATACAAGGAGAACATATGCAAAAGGTGACTGATGCTTTATTCTCTCTAAAAGAAGCTACTGCGTCTTTGCGCTTTAGGGTTTTGTAACCAAGTGCTTCTTGATCTTCATTGTTGATGAAGTGAAGAACTTTGCAGCCAACATCTTCTTCTAGTTGGTGATTAAGTCGCGTACTGGGATCTGCGCAATTGGTTAGTCACGTATTGGGATTCGTGCATCAAAAGGGTGGCGTTCATATATTGAAGAGTTTAGAGGTTCTGAAGCGGTAGAAGGTTTCTGTTGTGAGTTCATCTACGGGGATTGTAGAGTCTAGGGACAAAGGTTTTGTACTAGATCTGAAACTTCTCTTTACTATAGTGAATTGCTTTTTGGGAAGGTTTCCCCCCAAGTTTTTTTACTGTGAAACTAGTTTGTTTCATTGGTTTTCCTGAGTTATCATATCTTGTCTTATTTATTTTTTCGCTGCATGATTTTGACATGATATTGATGTTAGTATGTTTTAACAAGGTTTATTCATAATAAATCTAATTAACAACTTGGATTTAAAACTTGTTAATTCTATCAACCGGGGTCTAAATTTCCCAACAAATCAAAATTAGGGTCTCTAGTGCCCCCAAGAGTCAACGTTGGGTCAAACTTGGTCAAAGTTGACAAAAATCACTGAGTAGCTCGAGTTTGACATAGAAACTTGAAAAATATTTTTTTGGGAAGATTTTGACTGACTTTAACTTTTGGTTAACCCAGGGTTGACCAGGAGCATTTTTGTCAATTTGACCTGGAGCATTTTTGTCAATTTGACCTGAAATGACACTTTGAGTGCTTCGATGCTCGAATGGGTTGTGCCATGTCAATCTAGATGTTTTCGTGGCACCATGGAGAAAAGATAATATTTTTGGAATTTTTAGGATCCGGCATGCAAATCGAGAGAAGACAAAATATGGTGTCTACATTGTCCATGTGGGTTTATGTAACTCTAATTGGGGTGTCTATATAAGAACCCATTAAGTACAACTTTTACATAGGTTGTAAATGTAGAAACTCTTAGTTTTGCTATAGTGCAAATCATAGCCTCCACCTATTCATCCCGTAAGTTCATAAGCATAATAAAAACCATCTTCCATAGTGTTGTTGTTGCTATAGTGCAAATCTAGTTTGAAGTCATAAAACCATCTTAGGGTTTTCTATGGAGAACAAATCTTCATTTGGGTACTTGAAGTTGTGAGCTGTTGGTTCATGTTTAACAAAGTCCGCTATAGAAGAGTTTATGGATTTGAAGTTGCGTTAGGTAACCTCAATAAATACTATAGGTTGTAGCAAACTAGAATAGGATTATTCTATTTCTAAAACTTGACTTCTATTAGTGGATTTGTTTTGCCTTCGGGAGAAAGTTAAGTCATCATAGTGGTTTTTACTATGGGACAGTTGTTCCATTGATTTTTGCATGCATAACTATATGTTGTTTCAAATGGTATATGTTTCTTTGTGGTAATTAACATGATAATTAATTAGATTTATAACTGATTAGTTTAACAAGTTCATTATTTACACTGTAAAATTAATTGGGGTCTAAAAGTTACCTAACATATATATTTTGTTTTGTGACGTGGGGAGAGTAGACATTTGTATCCATACCCTTTTTTTTAGTCAACCCAAACCTAGATCTTGAAGTAAAGAAGAGAAAAAGTTAAGGGTTTTATTGTTCCTGTTGTTTTGGTTTTGTCTAATTCTTGATTTTATTAATATGAGATTTAAATTCCTATTTAAATCTCATATATATATATATATATATATATATTTTTTTTTTTTTTAAATATCCTATTTTTAGGTTCCAGTTCTGAAACTGTTTGGGAGATAATATTGGGGAAGAACAATAAGAGTTCGTTCATCATGTTAGAAAATATTGGGGAAGAATAATAAGAGTTTGTTCATCATGTTAATATGAGAAAATAATAAAAAGAAGTATATTTTTAATTTATTTCATTAGATTTTAGGATTTATTTCAAAGTTTTTATGTTTATTAATTACATGGAATAGTCAAATTCACTTGCCATGTTTTAATTGGATCAATTAGCACATATGGTAGGCATAGGTTTCACTTAATGAACAAATCAATACGACCATATATGGAAGGCTGTCAATTAAAACAAATCTTAGCGTTAAGGGAGCTGATCAAAATTTTTGAATCTCAAAAAAAAAAAAAAAAAAAAAAAATCAAAATGACCCAAATTTTAGTAGTGTATTTTACACTTTATTAAAAAAAACAATCCTACCTCAGTTAGAAAAGGATAAGGCTAGAATTGTTCCTATAAATATCATGTCTTGTACAATGATTACATTTGGACACTAATTCAACATTTCTCTCTTTTTTTTTTTCCTCAAAAAGAAAAAAATAAAATTATTGCTCTCTTTCATCACATCATGTGTACAATTTCATGTCCTTTGTGGATTTCGCGTCTTCCTTTAGTTTTCGTCAATATTACATGCATGATATTTGAGTTGTCCTTGGGCTATTGATGCTGAAGCACATGACAATGCAACTAAGGAAATCTTTTTGGCAATGTAAAACAACCATGTGTTCATGCATGTTGACTTCTGACAACATCAAGCAACAATAATTAAATTGCTGATGCTATTGGCCCCAGATGATTTAGACTAGTGGAAATAAGAAAGAAAAGCATATGAAGAAAAGAGGGGAGGGTGTGAGTGTATCAAACCCCAAAAGTCAGATTTTAATGAATTTTGTGCTTCTTTTCAAATGTGCTGGTGATAGCAATGTAAGTTGATGTATGACCAGTTTTCTAAAACATACACTGCATCTCTATTAAAAATTAAAATTATGGTTGAAAGATTTGAGGAAGAAAAATGGTAATTGATTGTGATCGCATCCAGTCACTCAGTCCCTACGTGGTTCAAACGATCACTCTTTATTCAACTCAAGCTAAAATAAGCATGTTTGTTTGTTTGCTTCGTGGACAAAGTTTGGCTACAAACTTCGTTGTAGTCAATAACTATAATTCTACTCTATATATTTTTATTGGATGTAAATTTTAACAAATCCACCATTGGAATACATTTTCTTCTTATAAGCTCCATGCTTACAAAATTTTAAGAAGATCAAAGATTAATAGCTATGTCATCAATAAAATGTTTAAATTTCAAATTTTTGTAATCTAAAATTATGCATAAAAAATAAGTTTATAGATCGAATAGTAAATAACATCCAATTGACACAAAATTTGATATGCATATTAATAACATAAAGAACATACAATCAAACGGTTAAATTATTAAAATATATAGACATGTTAATTTCTTTGATAGGAATTATAGTCATTGACTATAACAAAGTTTGAAATCAAACTTTTTCCTTATTTCATTTAAAATTTTAAAATATGTTAGGTTCCAAATATTTAAGATTAAATGTTTAGTTTCTAATTTTATATATGTTGGCAAATTGAGTACAAAAACATGTCTAGTATAATATATTTATGTCTTAGAGCAGTGTAATACATTGCTCAAGTTGATTCAAGTCAAGATTCAAGAATAGTCAAGTTGCAGAAAGAAGAATTTAGAAACTGCAATGCTCGACCGATTGAGAGAGACCTTCGACCAATCGAACTGCAATTTCTGCAGATTTTAAATTAGGCCCAAAAGCCCACAAAACGTTTAGGGTTTGAGTCCAACACTGCAAGGTATAAAAGGAAAACCCTAATTCACATTTCAGAAGCCTTGTGAAGTCTTGTGAGTTACTCTTGTGAGATCTGTGAAGTTCTATAACCTTCTAACTCAACAAGCATCTACCGAAAAAAAATCCAAACACAAGTATCGGCGGAGATAAGTTGCTGCATATAAGATCAACTGGTGCTGATGATCTAAAGCTTTGAGTGGGATCTCAAAGTTACAAACTGGAGTGTTTGTGTGCAACAAATTCAAATGGAAGATTATGTGGATTTGGAGTTGCGTGTGGTCACGTGAGTAAGTACTACAAGAGGTAGAATTAGATGTAGGGGAAAATCTATTGTAAACACTTCCATTTTATTTAGTGAATTTGTTGCCTTGTGGATTGTTTAGGTTAAATCCTTCCCAGGTTTTTTACCTAGAAACTGGACAGTTTCATTGGTTTTCCTGGGTCATCATATCGCTTTTCTTATTTACTATTCTGCTTTATGTGATATGATTATTATTGTTTAACCTAGATTTGCATAATAAACCTAAGTAAAAACTTGGTTAATTAATTAGATTATACAATTTGAGTTTACAGGAGTCTAAATAAACAAACAAAATATTTTTCTAAAGAGTTGGGGCTTGTAGAGATTTATTTATTTTTTTTAAATATTATATAATTCCAACCTATGATGACTACTCTATTATGATTGAGACTTTATCAGGTCCTTTATTCAGTTATAAAAGACTTTAATAATTAAGCTAACTAGAATGCGGAAGTTTTAGCTGCCACTTTTTAACATTTGGGCTTGACTTGGACAAAATTAAAGCTGGGATATTAATTGCTAGGTTCTTCAAGGCGTTTTAGAAGATTAACATGATAATGTCCAAGAATTCCTATATAAAGTCCTGAAGTCACCTAGTGTAACTGAAAAGCTATCTATAATGTGAGTAATAAACGGTCAATATGAGTTTCTAGATGACTTTAGATTAGAAACATAATTCAAGATATGCATCACTTTAATTTGCATTGCTTTCATTCAAGCCTACTTGATTTGATAGTTTATTCTAACGGCAACCAATCAATATAACCTGAATTATTTTGAGCAGAGGAGAGGTTTTATTTTTATTTTTTAATTTTTAGGCACAAGGAATTAAAGCTCTCTGAATACGCTTGGAGCTATTAGTATATAGCTTAGTTTAGTCTAGCCTATTGGGCTTAGCCCAGTATATTATACTTGTAGTATACTCATATTACTTGTATTTCACACATACTTAGCCTATATAAGGCTCTCTATTGTATAGTGTTATTCACACAGAATATTCATCAATATACAGACTGTTCAGTCTTTCTCTCTCTCACTTTATATTATTAACATGGTATTAGAGCCATTGCTCTGACTTTCTAGTATCTATGGTCATCTCCGGTGTTCTGCCGCTGCCCTCGCCTTCATCTAGTAACCACTGTCAGAAGTGAGTCACCGCTGTCAAGCCATTGTTGAACCACGGCCACGAATTGATAGATCAGACTATCCCGAGCAAAACCCAGCCGAAAACATCCTGGTCCGAGTTGTTATGCACCTACATGCATCACCAAAAGTTTTTGCGATTCAAACACGCACCTCACGCACTACCACGCGCCGCCAGAACCTCTCACGCGCTAGTATTGCACCGCCATGCGCTTCACGCTATGCCACACGCCTGATTTAGTCCACGTGAAGCCACGTCAGCCTTAGGGTGATGTCATCCTGCTACGTTATTGTATTGCATCATCTGCCTAGGTCAACACACATCAACGGTTGCCTTCTGATCGTTGATCGTTGACTTTTAACCGTTTACCAACACTGTTGACAGGGCCTATCTTGCTTAGTTTTTTGCGTAGATTCTGTTTTTGGGTTCTGTTTCTTCATTTGAGGTTCCTAAATCCTTCTTTTTGGTCATTTTCTTCATTATGGCTTAAGAAAACGAACAAGACATTGTATGTCCTATCACCGTTATCCTAGATGGTCCTACTACCTACCATGCATGGTCTCATAATATGACTGTCTTTCTCAAGGGTCATAAACTATGGCGTTATGTAATTAGTTCAATTCCCAAGCCAGTGCCAATACCTAAGTCCAAAGCTACAACTGATGCCTATGTTTCCAAGACTACTGTTGCAGAGGATGATTATGAAGCATGCCTAGAGGAATGGGAAATTATTTAGAGTAAGATCTTGTCTTGGTTTATCAATACCTCTGTACCTTCCATTCATAGTCTTCTTCCTTGTCTTGGTACTGATGTGGCTGCTTGAATATTTTTGTCCAATTGCTACAATTGCACTAATGATTCAAGCCTAGAGTTTTACATTGAATCAAAGATTTATCAAATGCACCAAGAGACAAGCCAGTCTATTTCTGATTATTATTCTCAGACTTCTTCTATGTGGGAATAACTTTCTGCTGCAGATGCTCCATTACGGTATCCTGAGGACATTAAGCTCTTTGCTAAATATCGGGACCGTCGTCGATTTATGCATTTCATGATGGGTTTATGTGAGGATTTTGAGCCTATTAGGGCTTCTCTGCTTAGCCAGTCTCCTACTCCTTCTCTTGATGCTGCAGTCAAGGAGCTCATCTCTGATGAGAATCATCGGCCTACTTATCACATGTCATCCTCTGACCATGTGTTGGCTACACCCTCTCTTCCCCCACAGCCTTCCATTGCTGCAATCATTTCCCCTCCATAATTAACCTCTGGGCATCCCTCCTCCTAGTCTTCGAAAGGTGCTCATTGCGAGTTTTGCTGTGCCAAGGGCCATGATATCTCTATTTGTCGCAAACTACAGAAATTCATGCCAAAGCAGAATAAAGCTCCTTCTCCTCGAGCAGTTGCTGTGTGTCCCTTAGATTTATCGGTTCCTACAGGTCCATCTTTGGCTTCTTTACTTACTATAGCTGATATCAAGGCAGTAGTTTCACATGTTTTATCCTGAACTTCCACTATCGTTTCTGTCACTTCTGGTAACCATTCTTGGTTTTTTGATAAAGCATGTTGTAACCATATGACCCCTGATGAAACACAATTCTCTAATAAGGCACGCTTAGCACATCCTATCTCTATTTACACTATTGATGGAACTCCTATGCCTGTTAGTCATAAAGGAACAATCTCTACTTCTAGTTTATCCCTTAGTGACACTTTTCAAATTCCAAAATTGTCCCTTAATTTGCTTTCTGTTGGTCAATTATGTGAATTAGTAGTAGATATTCTATTTACTAATCATGGTGTGGATGTGCAGGATCCCCGGAGGGGTTAAGTTCTTGGAACAGGCTGTAAGGTTGGACGTATGTTTAAGGTTCACGACTTGAAGATTCCTTCACAAGTTGTTTCTGTTGCTGCTACTACTACCACCCTCTCGCTTGATTTGTGGCATGCTCGTCTTGGTCATACATCTTTATCTCATCTTCAGTTGTTAGCTTCTCAAGGTCATTTAGGTTCAATTTAGTTTCCAAAATTTGATTGTACTTCTTGCCATTTTGGCAGACAAACAAAATTGCCCTTTAATAATAGTGACTTTTTTTCTTCTACACATTTTGATCTTATACATTATGATATTTGGGGTCCTGCACCGGTTCCCACTGAGGGGGGATCTTGATAATTTGTCATATTTGTGGATGATTTTTCTCAATATACTTGGATTTATCTGCTTCACCATAGATATGAACTTGTGTCCATTTACCAAGCATTTCATAAAATTATTGAAACATAGTTCAATCGCATCGTTAAGATCTTTCGGTCAGATAATGCTCAAGAATATAATGATAAATCTTTCTTATCCTTTTTAGATAGCCAAGGTATTCTCCCCCACCGGTCTTATCCTTACACCTCTCAACAAAATGGTCGTGTAGAATGAAAACATCGTCACATTCTTAATGTTGTTCGTACCCTTCTCATTTCTGCCTCTATTCTTGAGTGCTTTTGGGGTGAGGCAGCACTCACTGCTGTTTACACCATTAATCATGTTCCTTCACCGATCACACACAAAAAATCACCCTTGGAGCTCCTTTATGGTCAAACCCCTGACTATTCATCTCTTCAGGTTTTTGGTTGTGCTTGTTTTGTCTCTCTTCCTCCTCATGAACGAACAAAGCTCCAGTCTCGTGCTCATCTCTGTTGCTTCCTTGGCTATGGTGTATCCCAAAAGGGTTTTAGCTGCTATGACCCCATCACTCATCGCCTTCATGTCTCTCGTCATGTTGAGTTCTGGGAACATCGTCCTTTCACGAGTCTTCATTAGTTTCCTGTGTCCTTTTTCTCAGAGTCTCCCATTTTTATTGATATTTTCCTCCCTCTTTATCCTGAATTTGTAGAGGATTCTTCAACATCGGCTGCCTCTCCAGACAACTTATCTCCGGTTTTGTCCCTAACACATGATCTGCCTATCTTGGATCCTATGGCACCACCGTCCCCTGAGCTTCTTGTTGGTCCTGACTTTTGTCGCTCTACTCGGGTAAGCATTCCTCTTCCTTATCTCACTAATTATCACTGCTCTTTTGCTCTTGCCACCCTTTATAAGCCTTACACCTATCGTGAGACCTATATTGACCCTCTTTGGCAACAAGCTATGTCCAAAGAACTAGATGCCCTTCACAAAAATCACACTTAGGATATGGTTGATTTGCCTCCTAGTTAGTCTAGTAGGTTGTAGGTGGGTTTACAAGATCAAGACCAAGGCTGATGGATCTTGTAAGGTTGAATTTAATCAACCATTTTGTTGGTTTTATTTCGTGCCAAATTTGCTTGTAATTCAGCATTTAGAAACCCTGTATTTAGGTGGGAATCATGTAAGGGTAGTGTGTGAGAGAGTGTGAAGAAAAGCTCAAAAGTGTACAACTCAGCAGGGCCTCGCGACTGGCTTGCGACTGGCAAGTCGCCAAAGAGGCACACGTGTGAAGCATACAGAGGAGCTGAAGAGTCATACCAGCTGTTGCACTACAGGACAAAAGTCCCAGGCTAGCCAAGCAATTAGCTCGCGACTCAGTCTAGTCGCGAGGCCAAGTCGCCAGACCACTTTGTTTGGGAAAAACTGACCTTTCGTATTCTAAACACACACCAATATAAATACCCCTTATACCCACGTATTGTAGAGAGTTTCCAGAGAGAATTTTGTAAGAAAAACCCTAGAGAAAAACAAGATTGACTCATCCACAATCTTCATATTTTGATTCTCTAAATTCCTTTACTTTTACCCTCTCCATTGATACATCCTTGAGAGGTACATTTACCCAAAACCTTTTCTCACCATACCCATATCTGTGAGGAGGCTATTTGGTGCTTGGGAAGCAGTTAGGAAAGGACCAATTGATATTGGTTGATGCTATAGGCTATAGCGGGATCCGGTAAGCTAAAGAAGACAAGGATTCGGCGTAACCTCGTTGGAGTAAGAAGCTTGGAGGGCTTAGGTACACTGGGTAGATTAGGCTTGGAGGGTCTTCTATTGTTCATGTACCCCAACTTCATTCTCTAGTGGATTATTGACCGCTTGAAGGGCGGCGGAGAGGTTTTATGCCGAGGACTTCGGTTTCCTCTTCGATAACACATCGCTGTGTTGTCTTTGTATTTGCATCTCTCTTCCCTTAATCTTTGCCATTTAACTTCTGCTGTGGTTGTGATTTTATTTGGTTTACATTGTTTTATCAATTCTGATTTAGCTTATTTTCATATTCCGCACATACATTGTTTGATAATAAGCTTGAATTGGTAATTTGTATTTTGGGGGTCTAAACATTCAAGGTGTTTTACACACTATTTGAACATTCAAATCTGTTGAACAATACAAGGCTCGCCTCGTTGCCAAAGGCTTTACTCAAGAATATGACAGTGACTATGAGGAAACTTTTGCTCCTGTTACTCGCCTTACATCTGTCAGATGACTCATTGCTGTGGTTGCCATTCACCGTTGGCCTCTTTATTAGATGGATGTGAAGAATGCTTTCCTCAATGGAGACCTCCAAGAAAAAGTGTACATGCAACCATCCCCTGGCTATACTTACTCAGGTCGTCAAGTTTGTCACCTTTGTCGTGCTCTTTATGGCCTCAAGCAGGCTCCTTGGGGTTGGTTTGAAAAGTTTAGCTCAGTTGTTGCTCAGCAGGGTTTCACTTCGAGTCCTCATGACACTGCTCTCTTCGTTCGAAAATCCTCTGCTGGTATCACTCTTATTCTTCTTTATGTTGATGACATGATTATTACTGGAGATGATTCTGCATATAACTGCTCTCTTTAGCACTTCCTTAGTCAGCATTTTGAGATGAAAGATTTGGGCATTCTCAGCTATTTTCTTGGGCTTGAGGTTACCTGATCCTTTGATGGATACTATCTTTCCCAAGATAAATATGCTTCTGACCTTCTTTCCAAGGCCGATATCATAGACAACAAAACTGTTTCCACTCCCTTGGAATACAATGCCAAGCTCACACCCTTGGATGGTGAACCAATATCAGATGCTACTCGTTATTGTCAGTTAGTTGGTAGTCTGATCTATCTCACTATCACTCGCCCGGATATTTCACATGCCGTGAGTATGGTTAGTAAGTTTGTGGACGCCCCTTGTTCTGTCCATTGTGTTGTTGTTCTTCGGATTCTTCGATACATCAAGGGCACACTTTATCATGGTCTTCACTACTCCTCTTGGTCTTCTCTCAAGCTCCATGCTTATTCAAATGCAAATTTGGCAGATGATCCGACTGATCGTTGCTCCATCATAGGTTTTTGTTTCCTGTTGGGTACTTCTTTTGTCTCATAGCGTATCTAGAAGTAGGACGTGGTTTCTCATTCTAGTACTAAGGTTGAGTATCGTGCTTTTGCTGACATCACCTATGAGCTAGTCTGGGTTCGATGGCTCTTGGCTGACATGGATACTCCACAGCCCACTGCCACTCTTCTTTATTGTGATAATTGTAGTGCTATCTACATTGCTCATAACGATGTCTTCCATGAACGCACCAAGCTCATTGAGATTGACTGCCACATCACTCGCTAGAATCTCAAGAAAGGCAATCTTCAGTTATTCTCCATCTCCTCTGTCGACCAACCTGCTGATATCTTCACCAAAACTCACCCGCCTGGTTGTCTTTGAGATTTGATATCCAAACTCCAGTTGGCTTCCTCCTTGCCACCTTGAGTTTGAGGGGGGATGTTTTAGCAATAGCTTAGTTTAGTCTAGCTCATCGGGCTTAACCCAGTATATTGTACTTGTAGTATACTTATATTACTTGTACTTCACACATACTTAGCCTATATAAGACTCTCTATTGTACAGTGTTATTCACATAGAATATACATCAATATACAGACTGTTCAGTCTTTCTCTCTCTCACTTTATATTCTTAACAAGAGCAGCTAACTCTCCTAACGAAAATCATTCAACAAGGGTTGTGTTTATATAGGGAAAATGTTAGGTTAAAAAAGCTAGTGCATCAAACTTGGTTACTGTTTTACATATCGTCGTTCAAATGAGTGTCAAGCGATTGTCCAATGAAGGTTAATTTGCTGAACATGGATTTTTGCTTAAACAAGGCACAATTTTGCTTGATCGAGTTATCTTTTAACCCATGACCTTCAATAGAAAATTGACTCCATACTTTTTCCATTTAATTTTGCATTAATTACAACCTTCATAACACATGTTTTAACATAAGAATTAGCCAACTTAAGATCTAAATATTAGCAATCGCCTCTTTAGAAATTATGTGACAAAGCATTATATATAACTTAATACAATAAAAGTAACCCTATAAATCATCAAAAAACTATAATTACTAGACTATATAAGGGTCATATTTTTATATATTGGTATATATGATATTAAAAAATAAATGTAAAAGGAAAAAAAATGATGCAATGTAGAAATAAAAAAAAGTATGCACAAAAACATTCTTCTAAAAACATTTTCAAGGAAAACTACTTGTTTTCCAGTGTTTGGTTATGTTCCTGAAAATTCTTTGAAAACATTCTCTGGTGTGTGGCTCAGATGAAGAATCTGATGTAGCTAATCTCACAAAAACTAACATAATGACCACAAAATACAAAACACCAACATCTAATCTCACAACACTCCAACTAACACCAAATCCAATCAATCACTATAGAAAACAAATCCTCACAATTATTTCAATTTTCCAAATTTTAAGTTAAGTTAGAATTTTTTAAAAATAGATTGATGGAGAGAGAGAGAGAGAGAGAGAGAGAGAGAGAGAGAGAGAGAGAGAGAGAGAGAGAGAGAGAGAGAGAGAGAATATCTACTTGTTGTTGGTTGTGTGAAAATCAAGGTGGTGATTGTGAATGGTGGGGTCATTTGAGTTGTTGGGTGCATGGGAGTGAGAGGGCGATGGGTTGGTGGTGGCAGTGGTGATGATGATTGGAGGAAGAGCATAGTGGGTGTAGACACCCCTTTTTGTTCCGACCTATATCCAAGCCCCTTGGTCCGAATAAGTTGAAATCAAATTGCTACCAAAATGATCAGCATTGTGTATGGAGCCCAAAATGTGACCTAAGAAACCAACTCTAAAGCCTAAAATCCATTATCAAGCCCATAACCCTTTTTTAAGTCCAATTTTCAAAAGGCTTACAAAGAGTGTGCACGCATGTGTATGGATATGTATGCACTTACATTAATGCATACGCACTCTTTTGGTTAGAAGCCTAAAATTGATTTTTTTTTTTCCTTTTTTGGTTGGATTTTTTATCAATCAATCTGGCTTATTGATTGATTAAAACGTCGCACCATAAACCCTAACCTCCACCAAACCCAGCATCCACTAAGCCTATAAATACTCCTACTTTTCACCACCAAAAGGATCCCAAATTTTGACCCATAGCAGAAGCTTTGCCAAAATCACCCCAAAATACTTATTTAGTTTCCAAGAGTGTAAGAACAGTTTTCATGAGGATTTGATTGAGTTTTCTAACTTTTGGTTGTTGGAAAACTAATCTTTTTCTCATGATTTCTTAATTACACTCATCATCTTTAAGATTCGTCAACTACCATTTCACTAGTCTTAGGTTTCTTCATCAAAACTCCAAAAAAAACCTTTATCCCAGTTGTTAATCCACACACAAAACTGCAGTAGTTGATTTCAGTTGAGGGACTGGTCAATCAACATCCCTGTAAGGTGCTAAAGGGGTGAGATATGGGTCTTTCCCATGACCGATATGTCCCCCTTTCTTTTTTCTCTTTATTTGTTTTATTGTTATTTTATGTTGTTATATTATTTTGTTATTTCTATCAATATGATGCATGATGTTTTTGATGATTCCATGGATAACATGTTGTTTACATATGCTTTGTTTCTGTTTTGTGTATAATTATGAATCTGGAAATTGGATTAAAACCCTAGGTGCATACGCTGGCATAATGATGCGTATGCATCCATGATGCTGCATACGCACTTCTAGGCCAAAATCCATTCTTCGTTCTTCATTTTATTTCTGTTTATTTATTTGCTTTATTTTAATAATGCTGTATAGTTTCTATTCATTTTTTATGTAATTTAATCTGTTATTTGTATGTATATATCCTATTGTTTGTTTTCTTTTCCTTGTTATTTATATATCCAAAAATACCAAAAACATTTAAAATTGTGTAGTTAATCTGCTTTCCTCTTTTAATAAAATCCTCATTAATTTATAGGGTTAGTCAAGGGTCATAACATCTGAAAGATAATCATGGAAATTAATTTAGCATTAATTGTGGGATATTTCCTAAGAGATAGTGGTCTTAAATGCATGGAAGACTAAAAGACAAGTGATTAATTAGGTATTGATTAAAAATATTTCCTAAAAGGCTAAAGGGTTTTAATTCCAAAAATAGTTGACAATCAAAAGATCATATTGCCTAAAATATTAGAAACAATTGAATTTGAATTTAAGAGTTAATTAGGAAAGGACAAAGCAATTGATGGCTTATTTAATTTGATGATCCTTCCTAAAAGACTTGGATATTTGAAATTAAACTAATTTGATATCTAAGGCAATAAAAGTTATTGATTGAAGAAAACTTTAAAAGGCAAGAACACATTTAAAGATCAAGAGCACGTTTAATAATTATGTTGAGTTTAGTAAAGGAAGACATTCAAGATTTAATGAAACTCAACTCCAATTAAGTGTCACTCCTTCACAAGACTTAATCATTAATTCTCGTTAAGTATCAATTCTTTCTGTTTGTATCCACATGTGCACACACTTGGATGATCATATTTCTATGTGTATGGATACCCATGTGCTCATGTAGTTAGATGTTCATGCACTCGCATGTTTTGATGATCGTGCTTAAATGCTCTGGTAATTGGGCGATAAGATGTATGTGTACTTCGATATCTATATGCTTTGATGATCACATGCTTCAATGTCTACATGCTTTAAGGATCTCATGCTCACATGTCCACATGATTTGATGATCACATGTCTACTTGCTTTGATGATCACATGCTCCCACACTCATATGTTCATATGCTTGATTGTTTACATTACTGGATGCTCATACGCTTGCATGCTCTATATGCTCACATACTTGATTACTTGCATGCTCTTATGCTTGTATGCCCACATGCTTACTCACTTGCTTTGACTATCAAATGCTCACATGCTTGCACATTCACATGTTCATATGCTTCCATGTTCACATGCTTGCACGCTCATATCTTCACATACTTGTGTGCTCTCATGTTCACATGCTTGTATGGTCACATGTTTCCATGTTCATAAGATTAGATGTGCTATGCTTATACATTCCTTTGACTTTCACATGATTGATTTCCTCTCACATGATCCTTTCTCCTGCTTTCTATTTATCTTTCTCACATGACTTGTAGACAAACTCTAGGTCTTAGTAGCATGCGTGCATTCACATAGACTCATTAGATAGACACCATTTATCCAGTATCTGGTAACAATATATAAAGGTCAGCTACGGTTGGGCAGGCTTAAGGTGCCTAACATCTTCCCATCATGCACCTTATCTCCAAACCTTCTCTAGTAGGTAGACCTTTATGGAGTCATTTTTGATTCCTGGACCTATAACTAGGTGGCAACTCCTTTTGCCTCTTTTTTTAAGAGGCACCGCATACTCCCAGGCTCACTTTAGGTCTAAAATTGATTTTAGTGAAGTTAATTATTGCGCACCCCACCTTTGCGAGAAGGAACCAATATGCCGATATGTCACCTAAAGAGGGTAGGCATCACGGAACTTACAGTGGGCTGGGTTATTGCTGGGTGTTAGACTTTTCAGCTTGACTAGGGTAGGAGACTTTTATTGGAGAGCTTAGGGCCCACAAGCCTTCGTTTTAAGTCGAACATTAAACAATTTCAGCTTGACTAGGATTTTCAAATAGCCAAAGGCTTGAAAAATCAAAAACCTTTTATGTTGAAACAAGTGCAACCTAAACCTTTGAATACACGCGGTTATTTGAATCCATAAAAAGAACTCTAAAGTCCCAAAAAAAAAAACAAAAAACAAAAAAAAGAAGAAGAAAAAACCTCAATGTAATTTTATTAATCAGAAGTCTTAATGCCTAGTGGATTGTAACCACTCATTTAAAATAAAGAAGTCTTAGGGTGGTTTGGAACTCTAAAAGTCCTTGATTTAATTTCAACATGCAATTAGGTTAGAAATTAGGAAAAATCACCAAAAAGGCAAAATTGAGAAATTTACATAATTAAATACTATTGGCTCTAAGAAATGTCTAAAAATTGAGGGGACCTTATTTTGACTTTTAATTTGAAAATTATAACAAAATAAAAAATTAACAAAAAAATAGCAACTTTGATAAAATGAGTCATAAATGAAGGAATTTTAACCAAAAAACAGTGTAGGTCTCAGTCATTGATGCTAAGTTTTTTCCTCAACAATTTCCTTCAAACTCTTCACGTAACTAAACTTCACATGATTTTGTTGCTGGCCTCGGTTATTTCTATATGGGTCCAGTTAATGGGGTACACTTAGGGTATTTATTAATTAACCATTTTAGAAAAGTTGTAATATTACTTTTATGAGAAATATTAAAAGTTATCTAAAAAGATAGTTGGTTTTTTCTGTCCATAAAATTAAAAAAAAAAAAAAATGTAGTCTTCAGGGCATTCGTTAATTTTTCCCCTTTTATATAGCCTCATGTACTTTTTTGTTAGGACATATGTGAATCATGTTAGGAACATATGTCAATATAGAATTGGCTAATCCTTTGACAAAACACACTTTACTTGTAATTGGGTAGATTTAGGATGTGTTTAATACTTTAAGGAACAAGATTTCAAGTCTAAGTGTTAAAGCCATGCAAATCTGTCCAAGAATCAAGAGAAAAAGTGCTGAATTTTAAAACTCAACAGATAGCATCTATCGAGGTTTAAAAGACAGCTTTTGCCTGATGCTCGACAGCTGCACGATAGATACCTTATCTATCGAGATTTAAGAAAATCAGTTTTTTAGATCTGATTTCACTCCAATCTGTGGATAGATGTTTAGGATTTCTTTTCTCACAACCCTAAACATATATAAGGATTATTTTAAGGGACGTCACAGATGATGCAAGTGAGTACAACTTGATGCAAAGGTTTTACACAAGTATATTGTGACCGAAGACATGTGCCCTAGTTCATCTTCCTCTTCAAGAAGTTGTTGCGTTTGTACGCCGTAGGGTATTGATGAATTAAAGAACTTTGCAACCAACATCCTTTTCAAGTTGGTGTGTAAGCCACGTACTAGGATCTGCGCATCGATTGGTTAGTCACGTACTGGGAGCCATGCAATGAAAGGAGATGTCACTACAGAACAAGTCCAATTGGGTATTGGGGTAAGGGTTTAACTGTAGGTTAGTATAAGGTATTGAGATTCCTTTACTTGTAACCACTTGTTGTGATAATTGTTAGGACATATGTAATTCACTTGTTAGGAACATATGTCACTATTTTATGTAATTGGCTTATTCTTTGACAAAACGCACTTTACTTGTATTTGGGTAGATCTAGGATGTGTTTAATACTTCAAGAAACTGTGTTTCATGATCAAGTGTTGAAGACATGTATGTCTGTCCAAGATTCAAGCTGAAGAAGTGCTGTTCATTAAAGCTCGACAGCTAGCTATCCATCAAGCTTAAGAAGTTGTTCTAGCCCTGTGGCTCGACAGCTGCTCGACAGCACCTCGACAGACAGCTATCTGTCGAGCTTTATGAAAAACAGAATTTCAGTTCTGTTTTGACTCTAATTTGTGATTATGTGTTTGGGCCTTCTTTTCTTCTAACCCTAGACATATAAAAGGATTATTTTAAGGGTTGTTAAAGTATATACAAGTTGCACAAGTGTTGAACAAAGTTTGTTCAAGCAATTTGTCACCGGAGACAAAGTTTTTCCCTAGTTCATCATTCTTGTGAAGAAGTTGCTGTGTATGTGCACCGTAGGGTTTTGTGACCAAGCATCTTCTTGATCTTCATCGTTGGGATGAATTGAAGAACTTTGCAGCCAATAACCTTCTCTAGTTGGTGATTGAAGTCGTGTACTGGGATCCGCGCATTGGTTAGTCACGTAGTTGGGAGCCGTGCATCGAAAAGGGAAATTGTCACTACAGAACAAGTCCAATTGGGTATTGGGGTAAGGGTTCAACTGTAGGTTGGTATAAGGTACTGGGATTCCTTTACTTGTAACCGCTTGTTGTGATAATAGTGGAATTTCTGGAGTGGTGACCTGAAAATCACCCGGTAGGGTTTTTGCCGTTAGGTTTTTCCCATTCGTAAACAAATCACCGAGTTATTTATTTTCCGCTGCATAATTAGTTTATTGGTGATTTGTTTGTGCTACCACGCGTTTGCATGATTAATTAACTTAATTAATTCACTTGGCTAAATTAATTGGTTAATTTATCACAAGGGGTCAATTAGTTTTTGGCGTATCAAGTGGTATCAGAGCAGGCACACTCTAATTAGGGTTTAATCTTTGCTGTGTTGATCCATTGACCCCTGTTTGTCATGGATAGAGGACAGTCGTAATCATACCTGCTTTATTTGATGGCATTAACTATGCATATTGGAAAGTACGCATGAAAGCTTTCTTGCAGTCTTTAGATGAGAAAGTGTGGCAAGTTGTTGAGATAGGCTGGACCAAGCCGAAGGAAGCGCCGGCCGACTGGGATGATGCCAAGATCAAGGCAGCAAACTTCAACAGCAGAGCGTTGAATGCCTTATTCATTGCGGTCACCAATGAGGAGTTCAAGAAGATATCCTCTATAGAAACTGCTAGAGAAGCATGGACCATCCTCCATACAACCTATGAGGGAACAAAGGTTGTTAAGGATTCGAAACTTCAGAGGCTCACTACAAGTTTTGAAGAGATTAAGATGGAGGAGGATGAGTCGTTCGATAAGTTCTATGCCAAGCTCAAGGGCATAGTGAACTCTGCTTTCAATCTTGGGGAAACCATTCCTGAACCCAAGATTGTGAGAAAGGTGCTCAGATCTTTACCTGAGAGATTCCATGCCAAGATTACGGCAATCGAGGAATCAAAGGACATTAACAAGATTCCTTTGACAGAGTTAGTTGGAAATCTGCAGACCTGCGAGCTAGGGTTGACTAGGATTGGCAAGACGGGTAAAGGCAAGAGCATGGCACTGAAGGCCAAGAGCAGTAAGACAAATGAGTCTTCAGATGATGAAGATTCTAAGATGAAGTCCTACATTACCAGGCAGTTCAAGAAGTTTATGAAGAATGCCAATGGAAAGGGCTTCGACAAGGACCGTAGGCAATCCAGTTCTTCTTAGTTCAAGATCCAAGACAAAGGGAAGAAGGATGCAAGGGATGGCGGTCAGTACACTGTTCCCGCAGGACCTAAGTGCTTTGGGTGTCAAGGTTTCAGTCACATGAAACAAGAGTGTCCTACATATCTCAAGAGTATTGGGAAGAGTAAGGCACTTGCTGCTACCTTGAGCGATACCGAGCTTGAGGATGATTCCGACAATGAGGATGACGGAATCTTGAATGCCTTCATTGCCATTGTCAATCCTACTGATGGGATTGTTGAAGATGTGGTTGAAGAAGAGGAATTGGTGGAATCCAAGTTTGAGAAGATGAATGATCAAGATGATATCCATACAGCCTATGAGAAATAATACAAGCTTTCTGAGAAACATGAGAAACTTTAAAGGCTGACCACCAAGAAGTTTAGTGATGTGGAACTTGATTGTGAAGAGCTTTCCACAAAGTTTGATGAGGCTAACCAGACTATTGGAGCACTGAGGTACGAGAACAATTTCTTGGCTGAGAAGACCAAGAAGCTTGAAGCGGAGCTGTTTCAAGTGAGAGCCCAATTGGAGAGGACTTCAAGTGCAAAGCTTGATGAGATGCTCAGTCTTCAGAAATTTGCTTCTGATCGAACAGGTTTAGGGTATGGTTTTTCTTCCTTTAATACTGCTTCCACTAGTACTAATGTTTTTGTTCCTCCTAGCAATAATGTTGAAATTGAGAACAATGATGTTAAAACTAATTTAGCTAGTGAGAACTTAGACAAAGGAAAATCTATCTTAGGAGCACCCCCTAAGCAAGATAAGAAGGAAGCTAAGAACCCTAGGACTAAGAAGGCTAACTCTCAAAAGCCTAAACAAAAGAAGCAGCATCTTTGTCATCATTGCGGGGTTGCCGGTCATACTCGACCAAATTGCTATAAGTGGCTTGCCACTCAACAGAGTAACGGCATGATAGCATCTGGAAGCCAGAATCAGCTTCAATCCTTTCTTGCTCCCCTTGGAGATCTTCTCAAAGCCCTCATGTTCCTTTCAAACTTGAATGGTTTTAGTTCTTCTCCCTCATCACCGGTTCAAGGGTTTAATTAAAGGAAAGGTTCTTCCAGGGTGTTAAAGGAAAGGTTCTTCCAGGGTGTGGAAGAAAAGGGGCTCCAAGTGATTCTATCACTTTTCTCTTTCTCTCTTCTTGTATTTGTGTGTGCATTACTTGTGTGTTTCGCTTTCAAGTTTTGAGTCAGACTAGTTTTTATACTTTGCATTGTTTAACATGTTTTTGTTTGTTTTCAGTTTTGATTATTTTGTTTTTAATATAAAAATTAAAAAAAATTGAAAAATCAGAAAAATACAAAAACAGTGTGTGTTATGTGTACATTGGTACTTGTGTACCTTGGATGGCCATTGAAACAAAGTTTTCTAAACTTTGTATCTCTTGTAGCTTAGATGAGTATCTCTATACACAACTAAGCAAGTGAGCTTTGTGGCTTTTGTTTGTGATGAGTAAGATTAAGTTATCTCTTGTACTTAACACTCGTATCACTCTTTTTGACGGGAAGGACTAGAAAATCCTAAGAGAAAGACATAAATAACCATCTTACCACTATTACCCGTCAATCATCATATGACACCTGTATGCTTCGGCATAGCAAAAGTGTAGTGTCAATGACATTTGTGTGCTTAGGCATAGCAAAATTGGAATGTCAAATGCTTAACATAATTGAATATTTCTTTTCTATCTCTTATATGCCCATGCATGATTTGCTCAAAAGAAAAATACGCAAAGAAAAATAAAAAGCAAAAAGATAAAAATGCTTTAAATATGATTGCAAGCGTGTATTCTAGAAGATGTGGGAGTTATAGGATGTACCTCGAAGGTGATAGTCCCCATCAAACAGTTATGATTGTGTGTGAGTTAGAGTGATTTTCTCATATCTCAAATCGTCATAACATGTATACACTTATGCAATCTTGCGATGTTTTTCACACACAACACACAACATTCTTTGCTACTTTTGATACATGTGCAGGTACAATGTGATTTGACCATCACAAGGTTTTACATGTGTTAATGTATGCTCACTAAACTATCTTGACTTGTTTTTGAAATATAAAATTGGTTAGACTTGTTTAGTGTGTGTGTGTTTTTGGGATCATTGTGCTTAAAATTTTTTGTTGAGAGATGATTTTGAGAGCTTAAACTGTTGATTGGATCTTTGGTTGAGTTGCATGCTTGATTGCATTCATATCTGTGTTTTTCCCTTCTTGAAAAACCAATTTTTAAGCAATCTCGACACCTCCTAGATACCTCATCGACACCTGGCTATCTGTTGAGCTCTTAAGGTCTTTTCTTATCGCAATTTCAATAGATCCTCGACAGCTGGTGGATTGAACGAGAAAGTTCCTAGATCCTCGATAGCTTTTTGACAGCTGGTGGAACGATCGAGCTTGTTTTCTTGTGTCTTTGCTTTGTTCCTCGACACCTTCTCGACACCTGTATCTGTCGACGTTCTTTTTCTCGACACCTACCTCGACAGATGGCTCGACACCTTTATCTGTCGAGAATTACTGAGGAGCTACATATTCTCTCTTCGCGATCCGGTTCTCACTTCTTCGATCTCTCTCGACTTGTCCGCACCTGTTCCTCTCCCAAACACCATCTCTCTCACTCCAAACCTCTTCCCAAGTGATTTTTCAAGCTTTTTAAAGTTTTCCCTCACTTGGTAAGCTTCTAATCTCCTTCATTTACATGCATTCATGTTTTGAAACCTAGGTTTTGGGGTTTTTGAAAAATTTGGGGTTTTTCAAAATTGATGAGTTATTGTTGAAATTTTGGGGTGGGTTTTTACTTAAATGAGTTTCAAATCTCATGCATTGCATTACATTAGCATAATAACAGTATTATCATGCATTTAGATGTGTGCAAATTGATTGTGTGCTGGTAGGATTGGATTGGGCTGAGCCCATGATGTAATTTCTTTTGCATATCACATGTTCATGCATTCCCCATGCATACGTACTTTCTTTTCAATATACTTGTTATATTTGAACTGCTTTGGAGCTTTTCTGATTGTCTTTCTTTCTTTCCCTTTCCTTCTGTTTACGTTAGTCGTGTCTATGGCACCTAAGCATAAGTCAGCTCCGTCCCAGAACCTTTTGCGTTCTAGGATATCGTCTTCTTCTGATCCTACTCCTTCTCATATTCGGTTCCGTGATGAGGATGCCCGAAAGGACTTCTCGGAGAACTTTTCTCGACAAGGTGTTCATTCGGAACGCCGAGTCATTTTGGCGGACTTTGCCAACACTGACCTTCCCACTGTCATTCACAATTGGGGATGGGAGTCACTGTGTGACGTTTCGGTCACTTGTCCGACCGTGTTGATCAAGGAGTTTTACTCCAACATGCATGGTTTCGATTTTCAGTACCTCTCTTTTCTACTCACGTTCGAGGTACGCGCATTGTAGTCACACCGCAGCTTGTTGTGGATGTACTTCATGTTCTGAGGGTAGAGCATTCTGACTACCCCGATTGTGAGTGTCTGCGGATTGTGTCCAAAGATGAGATGATTTTCGCTTTCTGTGAGCGTCTCGCAGATTGGGGTGATCGTCAGTTCACACCATGTTGGCCTTTTGCTAAAGGTCCTAGATTCATGAACATGGTGATGACTTTTGTTTTGCACCTACTCTCTCACTATAACTCTATCACAGAGCCTTGTGCTCGATTTTTGCTTTCTTTATTAGAGCACCTCATTATAGATTTTCCTTCACATTTCATTCTTTCTATCTTAGATGTGTATAGGGATATGGCTACCCGTGATGAATTTATTTTCCCTTCGGCTATCATGCGGATTCTATGCCATTTTTCTGTCCCTTTTCCCTCTTCCGACCATTTTCCTGTCATGTGTGCCATAGACTACATTGCCGTTAAACGTAGCGAGGCACAGTTTCGGTCTCAGCAGTCGGATTCAGCAGCTCCTACCTCCCATTCTGCTCCGTCTCGTTCTGCTCCATCCATATCCGCTCCCTTTTCTTCTTCAGAAGATGTGGCTTTAGGAGACATCATGGCGCAGCTGCAATGCATGGATGCTTGCCTTGATACACTCTCTACGGAGTTGTATCAGGTGAACATTCGTGTCAGTCGTATTGCATGGCGACAGGCGACCATGGGTGGTTATGCTCCTGAGGCTTCTCCTCCATCACCTCCTCTAGTGGCTTCTAAGTCTGAGGATGATGATGATGATGATGGTGATGACGATGATGCTTCGGATGATGATGATGGAGATGCTAGCTCTACCGATGAGATGTCTACTTGACACTCTTACCCTTTGTCACTCGTGACAAAAAGGGGGAGTAGTTTTGGATATGAGAGTAGTCATTCTTAGGGGGGGAGTTAGTATAGGACATTTTGTTAGGGGGAGTGTTGATATCTGAGGGATGTAGTGAGGATTACATGTTTTTTTTTTTTTTTTTTTTTTTTTTTTTTTTCTTTTCTCTATTTTTAGATACATTTGTTCTTGTACATGGGGCTTGTGACCACTTTTGACATACATTGTACTTATCTTCTTTATATATGTTGATGTATGTTTCTTTCACCTACCCTTACATGTGTTGTTTCTTTTCTCTCTTTATGCACATGCTTCTTATTACATGTATGTAATCTATTATTTCTGTTTCACACAAAGATGCCTTGATGAGTTTTGTTTAAAGTGTTTTAGAAATACAGGTTATCAAAGTTTACTTGCCATAAACTCTTTTCTTGCAAAGTTTTTCAAGAGTTTGTGTTAGGATAGATTTTATTGTATTCAACAAGTGAATATGAGTTGAGTGATTTATGACTTCTCTCATATGATCATTTGTTTGTTGTGGTTTTGTCACGGATTGCCAAATGGGGAGATTGTTAAGACATATGTGATTCACTTGTTAGGAACATATGTCACTATTTTATGTAATTGGCTTATCTTTTGACAAAATGCACTTTACTTGTATTTGGGTAGATCTCGGATGTGTTTAATACTTCAAGAAACTGTGTTTCAAGATTAAGTATTGAAGACATGCAAGTCTGTCCAAGATTCAAGCTGAAGAAGTGCTATTCATTAAAGCTCGAAAGCCAGCTATCCATCGAGCTTAAGATGCTTGTTCCAGCCCCGTGGCTCGACAGTTGCTCGATAGCACCTCGACAGACAGCTATTTGCCGAGCTTTATGAAAAATAGAATTCCAGTTCTGTTTTGACTCTAATCCGTGATTATGTGTTTGGGCCTTCTTTTCTTCTAACCCTAGACATATAAAAGGATTATTTTAAGGGCCGTCAAAGTGTACACAAGTTGCACAAGTGTTGAGCAAAGTTTGTTCAAGTAATTTGTAACCGGAGACAAAGTTTTGCCCTAGTTCATCATTCTTGTGAAGAAGTTGCTGTGTATGTGCACCGTAGGGTTTTGTGACCAGGCATCTTCTTGATCTTCATCGTTGGGATGAACTGAAGAACTTTGTAGCCAACAACCTTCTTTAGTTGGTGATTGAAGTCGCGTACTGGGATCCGCGCATTGGTTAGTCACGTACTTGGGAGCCATGCATCGACAAGAGAAATTGTTACTACAGAACAAATCCAATTGGGTATTGGGGTAAGGGTTCAACTGTAGGTTGGTATAAGGTAGTGAGATTCCTTTACTTGTAACCGCTTGTTGTGATAATAGTGGAATTTCGGGAGTGGTGACCTGAAAATCACCTGGTGAGGTTTTTGCCATTAGGTTTTCCCCATTTGTAAACAAATCACCGTGTTATTTATTTTCCGCTGCATAATTAGTTTATTGGTGATTTGTTTGTGCTACCATGCGTTTGCATGATTAATTAACTTAATTAATTCATTTGGCTAAATTAATTGGTTAATTTATCATAAGGAGTCAATTCATTTTTGGCCTATCAAGTGGTATCAGAGCAGGCACACTCTGATTAGGGTTTAATCTTTGCTGTGTTGATCCACGATGTTCGTTGCAAAGATGATGACAAAATTTAACCAGGAGATGTATGCTAGGCTGAGGTCTAGAAAGAACGAGTTGTTGTCTATCATAGGCCAAAAGAGGCCTAGGATGACGAAGGAGGTCGTCGAGACAACTGTGTCCACTCCAATTGCCTCTAAGCCCAAGGCAGCTTCTCTTGCTGTTTCCATCGAGGAGATCACTCCTCGTCTAAAGAGAACGCACAGTAGCGACAAGGGAAAAAGGAAGGCCGACTTTAGTATCTAGGATGATGCGGCCACTGCTTTTGGGAGAGCCCACAACGTTATTACCCTTGGCAAGTTGAAGGGCTTAACTACTATTCATTCTTATGAGTTGGTGAATCGTCACATTCACAAGCTCGTCTAGGTATTCTTTGGCCTGAACTTCTTCTTGTTGGAGTCTTCTTTGTAACCTAAGGGTGATTCTTAAAATGATCCTCACATCATTCATGTTTTACCAGGTTTTGGGAGAAATAATTCATATCACAATCGAGTATCTTACCAATGAAGAAAAGGTCATCATGGCCAATTCCAAGGTGGATGCTTTGGATGCTGAAAACTCCAAGCTGAGGAAGGAGCTAATAATGTCCATGGACAATAGGAACCAGATGAAAGAGCAGATCAAGGCTTTGAATGACGATCTCAAGGCGAAGAAGTTGCTGACGAAGCAAAAGGATGAGCAGCTTTAGGCAGCCAATCATGAGGTTTCCATAACTGGGGATAATGTCGTGCAAGCCTTCTAGCTTACTGATGAGGACAATGGCGTTTTGTTCAATTGGTACTTCAAGGGCTTTAAGCTGCTGAGGAGGTACTTGACGAAGCACAAACCCAAAGTAGATCAAGAAAGCCTGGATTTTGAAGCTGTGGACAAAGAGATGGAA
The DNA here is from genome assembly GCA_028535165.1 of Quercus tomentella. NCBI lineage: Eukaryota > Viridiplantae > Streptophyta > Magnoliopsida > Fagales > Fagaceae > Quercus > Quercus tomentella. The sequence goes on from JAPQVY010000012.1 coordinate 36,914,569, forward strand.
GCTGACAAGGCCAATGTTATTGAGAGGGTTGTTCCCGAGGCTGATGCTAGCGACAGAGCTGGTGGTGCACAAGATGACCCTATTGCTTGAACTTCCTGCAAGATATTTTCTCTTTATTTTTTTGGGTGCCCTACCTGTTTTGGGGCTTTATGCATTTTCTTTTGAACACTATCTTTCATGCGTTTTGACAACTATTTTAACCATATCATGGTATGTTTTATCGTTTAGCTTGTGTGTAGAAGTTCTGTTTTTCTTCTTTATCTGGATGGTATGAGCCCTTTCCTTTTCTTGGGATAGCATATCTGTGTCGGGTACTGATGTTTTGCTAATCATATTTGTTCGTCGAAAAGAAAATTTAATGCTGACCTTAATTAATGCACTGATTATGTTTGCTTGAGGGCTTGTTGTCCATTGTGCAATTTATACCCGTCTGGAGGTTCTTATCACTTTCCTCGTCATGTGACTCGTGACTGTTGGCGGATTTATTTCACAGGCCTCGTCATGTGATTTAAATCTGTTGATGGATTTATATCACTGGTCTCATCATGTGATTTATATCCGTTGGTGGATTTATATCACTGGCCTCGTCATGTGATTTATATTTGTTGGTAAATTTACATCACTAGCCTCATCATGTGATTTATATCACTCGCCTCGTTATGTGATTTATATTCGTTGGTGGATTTATATCATTGGCCTCGTCATTTGTTACTACTTTTGTGGAAATTTCTGACTTGAATAATTCCTTTATTGAACTGCTTTAGAGTACAAACGAAACGTTTTCAATGATTACAAAAGATTTAATCCCTACTGATAATACCTCTTAAGGCGTTCGACGTTCCATGGACAAGGTTGTTTTCTACCATCGATAGATTCCAAGTGGTAGCTTCCTTGTCTCAAGTAGTGGGTGATTTTGTAGGGGCATTCCCAGGTTGGCCCCAGCTTCCTATGGGTTGGATCCTTTGTTGCTGGTTTAACTTTCCATAAGACGAGGTCTCCTATGCTGAATCTCCTGAGTTTTACTCTTTGGTTGTGGTACCCGGCCATCTTTTATTGGAATCTCGCCATCCTTCTGGATGCTTCATCCCTTATTTCGTCAAGATAGTCCAGGTTTATCCTTAGCTGGTTGTCATTGATGAAAATTCTCTTCTTATGCTAGTGACTCCTACTTCAACAAGAATTACTGCTTCAGTGCCGTAGGTAAGATTGAATGGTGTCTCTTCTGTTGGGGTTCTAATCGTGGTTCGGTAAGCCCATATGACACTTAGTAGTTCTTCAGGCCATGTACCCTTTGTCCCTTCTAGTTGAACTTTAATTGATTTGAGCAAGGTTCGATTAGCTGCTTCCATCTGTCCATTAGCTTGGGGGTGTCCTGGTGACGAGAACTGGTTTCTGATTCCAAGGCCTGAGCAAAAGGATCTGAAGGCTTGGTTGTTGAATTGGCGGCCATTGTCTAATATGTTCGTCCTCGGTATGCCGAACCTGCAAATTATGTTCCTCCAAACAAAGTTCTATATTTTTGCTTCTGTGATGGTTGCCAGAGCTTCTGCCTCAACCCATTTTGTGAAATAATCAATTGCTACAAGTAAAAATTTTACCTGTTTTTTACCTTGAGGCAGGGGCCCACTATGTCAATCCCCCACTATGCAAATGGCCATGGGGAGGTTATGGCCATCATCTTCTCCCCAGGTATCCATTGGACGTTTTCGTACCTCTGGCATTTGTCACACTTCTTGGAAAAGTCTTGTGCTTCCTTCTGCATCGTCGGCCAGAAATAACCTGCTTTGGTGATCTTTGATACTGGAGCCTCGAGTGGTTTCTACAAACGCATTCATTAACCTCCTTTAGAATATACTTTGCTTCGTCTTATTTGACGCACTTGAGGTAAGGGAGGGAGAATCCCCTTTTATAGAGCACGTTATTCAAGAGTGTGAATCTGGTAGCTCGCTTCTTTATCTTCCTTGCTTCATTTGGATCCAGTGGAAACTGTCCATCCCTGAGGTAAGATGTGATGGGGGTTGTCCAGCTTGTGTTACCTTGTATAGCAAATGTTTGGAATTCTTCAATGTTGGGGAACTTTTGTACTTCCAGTTTCATTCCCAATGGTTTTTCCCTGACATCTGATGATGCTTGTCGTGCCACTTTGTCCGCCTCTGAGTTCAAACTTCGTGGGACCTACATGAACTCTACCTGTTCTAGCTCCCTGGCTAGCTAATTTGTCAGCTTCAGGTATTTTTACATTCTCTATTCCTTCACTTCGTAATCTCTTTTAATTTACCTAATCACCAATTAGGAGTCACTCTTTAAGAGTACGTTTTTGGCTCCTATAGATTTGGCTATTTTGAGCCCTATCAATATAGCCTCATATTTTGATTCGTTGTTGGTGTTGGGGAACTGGAGTTGGAACCCATATCTCAGTGTGTCTCCTTTTAGTGAAGTGATGACAACTCCAACTTCGCCCATTTTCTTTACAAAATACCTATTTGCTTGTATCTTCCATAACTCTGATTCGCTTACTATGCTTTCTTCGGGCAGGGTGAATTCAGCAACGAAGTCAGCTAATACCTGGGCCTTTATGGTTGTTCGAGGTCTATACTTGATGTCAAATTGGCTCAACTCGACTACCCACTACACCATTCGGCCTACTGCTTTTGGTTTGATCATCGCTCTCTTGATTGGTTGATCCGACATGACAAGGATTGGATTTGCCTGAAAGTAGGGATGCAACTTTTGAGAAGCGACGATTAGGACGAAAGTGATCTTCTCAATACGTGGGTATTTCGCCACCGCCCCCTGGAAGGCTTGACTGACGTAGTACATTAGGCTCTAGATTCTTGATTCTTCTCGAATTAGTGCTGCATTTATTGCGGTGGTGGAAACAGCTAGGTATTGGAATAAGTCTTCGCCTTCTTTGGATGGACTTCATAACAGTGGGTTACTCAAATATCGTTTCAGCTCTTGAAACACCGTCTCACAACCATCGGTCCATGCGAAGGCCTATTTGAGAGTCTTGAAGAAGGAGAGACATTTGTCCGTTGCCCTTAAGACGAAACGATTGAGAGGTGCCACTCTTCCCGTCAGTTTCTGCACCTTTTTGATGTTTCTAGGTGAAGTCATTGTGAGAGCCCTCGAAAAAAGTGTCCCTTAAAAAAGAGATTTTTGGAGTGCTTTTTAGGGCACCTCTCTTTTTGGGTAAGTGGTATGGAGTTGCCACTTATTATTAGAAAAACTAAATACATGATTGAATTGTTCTCTTCATTGATTGAATAAAAAAAATTACATATTTGATAAACTTGAAAATTACATAGTTTTGGGTCCTAGTTATAATCTACCAAAAATACATGGCTTGTTGTCCTAGTTACATTCTACCCAAAATAAAAAGTAAAGACAAGGCTTAGACCTACATAACCAAAGACCTAAATCTGGAGGCTAGGTTACGGAATGGGAAGGTGTTAGGCACCCATTCTACCCAGACAAAGTCTGGTCTTCTTGACTCTTTTGACTAATGTACCTTTTTATGCATGTTATGAATGATATGTTGAACATGTAACACTAAAATTAAATCAAATAAATTTATTTATGAGTGAAGTCTCTTCTTTTGTTTTTTAAAAAATTTAGATCTGTTTTGGTTGGTAAAAAAATTGATTTTGATTTGTCAAAATACCAGATCTATTTGGTAGTATTTAGAAAAAGTGGTTTTTGGAGATAAAAATTCAGATTTGTGTTGTGATGATAAAAAAAAATGATCTTTAATGACAGAAAAATCAGATCTGTTTTTATATGTTTTAAAAGAATGAAAAAGAATTTTTAAGAAGAGAGTTTCACTCATAATTTGAATTTATGCAATCATGAATTAAACAAAACAAGCATAAACACAATCATGTTTAATCTTTTTCTTTATTTCAAAAAATCTGCATGCATTAAAAAAAATCAGATCTGTAGCTAAGGAAGATACAAATCAGTTTTTTTGATAAAAAAGATGTTCAGATTTGCATCTAATGAAGATACAAACTAGTTTTGATTAAGGAAAATCCAAATCTACATCTAAGGAAGATGCAGATCTGTTTTATTGTGAAGAAAAATTCAGATCTACATCTAAGGAAGATGTAGATCTGTTTTGTTTTAAGAAAAATTTAGATCTACATCTAAGGAAGATGTAGATCTGTTTTATTGTAAAGAAAAACTCAGATCTACATCTAAAGAAGATGCATACCAGTTTTTATTTTAAGAAAAAGAGTTTTTCACATGTAGATTATTGATATTCAAGAAAGAGACTATAACCATTACATAAAAACAATCATGCTTTAAACAAAACAATGATTAATAATTCATGTTATGGATAACAACATTCATCAACATAAAAAAGAAGCATAAGAAAAAGAAAGGGTGATGGAAACGACCTCTTGCATGAGCACTCTTTGTTCTTGAGAGGATGTTTTAGGGTTCAAAGAAATTTGTTCAATTCTCTTGGAAACCTAAAAACCCTAATTTAAGTAGCAAAACTCAGAGAGGGGATCAGAAAATATGAGCAATTTGAGAGCCTAAAACTTATGCCTCTCAGAGCGTAAAAAAAAGTGTTTCTCTCTAGAGGGTGAAAAGTGTGCTGAATTATGAGATGCCTCCTCTATTTATAGAGGTTGGAATGCTGAAAAAAATAAGCAAAAAACGTATGGGGGAAAATCCTAAAAGAAGGAGATTTCAAATCAGAACCAGTTTCGTATTTTGATCATATCTCTTTGCTCAAAATTCAGATTAAGCTGAAATTTTGACAGATGAAGGGAAATTCGATTCTCTACAACTTTTCCAGAAATAGCCTAGTCCGAAGTTTGAGTTCAACTATGCCAAGAGTGCCTCAGAACGTGAATCCGAAATTTGATACTTGATTAGCACGTTTTTGAGGTGTTTTCCAACTCTAAGACTGTATTTGGACGAATTTCAGAATTATTTTCATGATAAACCTCATTCCAAAGTGATAATTATAAATTTTAAAATAATTATTTTGAATATAATTATCCCAAAAGCCTAATTATCCACAATCTTTAAATATTTTCAGTTTATTTGTTTTAATCCCATACAACAAATCTCACTTTAAGAAAAATACTCCACCAATCACATAAATTCATTTAATTAATTTTAATTAGTAAACAATCAAAATTAATTTTAATTAATCACACGTGATCGGCTTCACCCCATACAATGCATGTAGACCATGCAAACTTGATCATGCGATATCTTTCAATTCGACGGTCTGATTTGGAAACTGGACACACCGTCGTGACCGTTAGAACCCCAAGATCATTTTTATGATATGCAATGAATTATTTAATGCATGTAGTGCAAAGAAAAACTAATGCATGTAATGCAAGAACAAATTGATGTATGTAATGCAATCATGATTTTTGGGGTACATGAATGATCATTCAAGTCATTTTCCTTGATTAAATCATGGGTACAAAATCGAGTGTCTACAGTCATCTCCAGTATGGCTTTTACCTTTTCGGGATCGGCCTCTATTCCTCGTTGTAATACCATGAAGTCGAGAAATTTTCCTAAAAAGACTCCAAATGCACATTTTGCTAGATTTAACCTCATTTTGTATCGTCTTAGTGTCTCGAAAGTTTCTTCGAGGTCGTCCAAATGGCTCTCCACCTCTTTGCTCTTGACTAGCATATCATCCATGTAAACCTCCATGTTTTTCCCGATCTGCTTGTTGAACATTTGATTCACTAACCTTTGTTAAGTAGCTCTTGTGTTTTTCAGTCCAAATGGCATGACCCTATAAAAATAGAGTCCTTGGTTGGTAATAAAGGCCATTTTCTCTTGATCTTCTTTTGACATTTGGATTTAGTTGTATCCTAAGAACACATCCATGAACGTCAGAAGCTTATGCCTCGCCATAGAATCAACGAGCTGGTCGATCCGTGGTAATGGGAAGCTATATTTTGGGCAGGCCCTGTTTAGATATGTAAAAACCACACACATTCTCCATTTCCTGTTTGCCTTTTTTACCATGATGACGTTGGCCAGCCATTCCAAGTAGTAGACTTCCGAAATAAACTTGACGACTAGGAGCTTATCTACTTCATCCATAATGGCCCTGTTTCTTTTGGGTGCGAAGACTCTCCTTCTTTGTTGGACGCGCTTTTTCTCTGGGTCCACGTTCAGCCGATGTTGAATGACATCTTCTGATATGTCGGGCATGTCTTCATGGCTCCATGTAAAGATATCTAAATATCTCTTCAGGAACTCCACTATTCCTTTTTTCACTGTAGGATCAAGGTTTGCTCCTATGTTTGTTACCTTCGTTGGCTCCCCTTCCACAAGTTCAACTGTCTCTAGTGCTTCCACCACCTTCGGGCTTCTTTCCTCGATCATCCATATATGGTTTTCCTTCGATACCAACACTGCTTGATAACATTGATGAGCCAAAATCTAGTCCCCTTAGATCACTCCTACCCCATTTTCTATAGGGAACTTCACCTTTAGGCAATATGTTGAGTTCGCTACTTTCCAGCGGTTAAGGGTTGGTTGTCTAATGATGACGTTGTAAGACAAGGGACAATCTACGACCAGGAAATTGAGTTGCCTTGTTATCTGCTATAGATATGAGACAGCTGTGATCGTTAAGGTAACTATTCCCTTTGGGTACACCCTATCTCTGCTAAAACTAACGAGGGGAGACTCGAATGGACGAAGCCTTTTCAGGTCTACTTTCAACTGTTGAAAGGCAGAGAGGTAAATGATGTCGGCGGAGCTTCCATTGTCTACCAAGATTCTTCTAGTGTTGAACCCTTCTATCATGAGCATGATGACTAGGGGGTAGTCATATGGTTGTTTTACCCCTCTGGTGTCCTTTTCTAAGAAGACCATATTTGTAGCCTCTCTTTTCCTATGCTTCGACGGTGGCATCTTGTGGACATTGTTAACTTATCTTTGTTGTGACTTCTTAAGGGACTTGAAAGAGCCTCCTGTCGTTGGACCACCATTAATCATCCTTATTTCTCTTATGGCACTCTTCGGTCATTCCTGTGGCTTATCGTTGTCTTTAGGCTTGTCTTCCGATTTGGTTCGGTTCTCCTGCTTTGGCCATCCATACGTGTCTCTTTTAACGAACTTATGCAATAATACCTTCTGGATTAATTCTTCTAGCTGCTCTTTGAGATCTTTGCACTTGTTTGTGTAATGTTCGTGGTCTTGGTGGAAGCAGCAATACTTTTTCTTGTTTCGGGCATTGGGTGAACTGCTTAGCAACTTTAGCCACCTAAGCTGATGGCCATCCTTAATCTGCATCAAGATTTGATCAATGGGGATTACCAAGGGTGTGAAATTTACCACTTTTCAAGTCTTATCGTCCCTTTCCCTCTTTTGCCCTTTTGGGTCGTCTTGAGCACCTACCTTGGATGTCCAAGGTTCTCCTACCTCTATCGCGGCGAGAGTATCTTCCGCATTCATGTACTTTTGAGCCTTTATCAGTAACTCTGTCATCGATGTCTGGGGGCTCTTTGCAAGTGCCACTACGAATTCTTCGGACCTTAGCCCAGCTTTGAACGTTGTCAACTGTACCTTGTCCTTAACCTCGTCCACTTCCAACACTTCTCTATTAAATGGCTTCACATACGATCTTAATGACTCCCCTTCTCCTTGTTTGATCGTTAACAAGTGATCCGCTGGTCTTTTCTAGCGCTACCCACCTACTAAGTGGGGCACAAACAGGCTACTCAACTGGTCGAAGTCATTTATGGAAGATTGTGCTAGCTTGCTGAACCATACTCAGGTTGCTCCCTTGAGGGTGGTTGGGAAGGATCGACACACTATTTCATCCAGGGTTTGTTGTAGGCTCAGGGTCATCTTGAAGGTGGTGATATGATCTAGCGGGTCCTTCAACCCGTCATATGACTCAAGTTGCAGGAGTCAGAATTTTGGTGGTAAAGGGCATTCTAGGACCTTTGGTGTGAACGGTGAGTCAGTCCTTCTTACCATCCCATCCAAGTTCTTTATTGTTTTTCCCTTCATGGCATTCTTGAGCTCGTCCATTTTCCTCCTCATGCTTCTTATGAGGTCGTTGCTTGCCTCATCGGACCACTTTGTTCTCCTTGAGCCGTCCCTTCCCTAGCTACCTTCCAAGTCTTGTGCTTTATCTTCATTCCTGTTGTTCTTGATTCTTCTTGGCGAGCGGTTTTCTTCCTATTGCAACTGCTGTCTCATCTCTTGGTTTTGCTTTGTGAGTTCTTCTACACTGGCCGAGAGGACTTGGATCTGTAATACTAGGGCAGCTGACACTAGTTGTGCATTGGATTCCATCTGGATGACAACAAAGGTAGGGCAACGTTTCTAACCTTAGGTTCTAAAAGAAAGAAGTTCTCACAGATGGCGCCAAACTGATGAAGTCAAATTTGTCTGTAGTTGTGATCGTCTAGATGGTTCTGGGGTTGCCTGTAAGATGAGAAGAAGGTAAATCGGATAGGTCACCGACGTGGTGCCAGCCAATGAACCTCCGATGACAAAGTCAGATGTAGAGAAAGAGGGAGAGCAATAATTGAGTATCTGTGATGATAAGGTGTGTAAAACCTTACCTTTTCCTTAGGTTGGATGTGCTTTATATAGGCTTCTATTTTTCTAGCTGTTGGGGGGCCATTAATGGTGGTTCAATTACTTATCTAGGTAACGCCTCTAATGGTTAATGTCAAGATATGGAGACCTTTAAGCCGTTGCTCCCTTTACTTCGTTCAATCGTAACAGCTCTTGTAATAAATGCCTCATTTATGGCCCATTCCTTGTCCATTACCATGTTTAGATGAGGAGGATTTCCTGACTCATCACTTTCTATTCTTATTTAGTTAGTGGAATCCCCCTTTCTTCTTAATTCTTCCATAGATGCCAAAATTACTCAAATAAAAAAAAAAGTAAAAAATTCCAAATTTAAAATAAGAAAGATTAGAAGAAACAAAATGGTAAACTCATTGCAGAGAAATAAATTTAGAAAATGAGATAAATTCATACACTAAAATTTTTAAGATGGGCAGTGCCGAACGTTTTGGATGGATGGTTTGAACTTATGAGTATGATTTCCAATTTTTCCATGTTTCTCATTGAGATGCTTGGTATTTGCTTAGATTCGCCATGACATGTATATATTTGGTTTCAATTTGTTGATTATCAATGGGGATGTCTCTCTCTCTCTCTCTCTCTCTCTCTCTCTCTCTCTCTCTCTCTCTCTCTCTCTCTCTCTCTCTCTCTCTTATATGTATATATATGTGTGTATATATATATATATACACACACAGGGGCGAAGCTACATGTTAGGATGGGGGGCCAAATTTTTTGAAAATATTTTTATACTATATAGAAATATTTAATATTTTAAAACTTAGCCCCCAAAAATAGGACTTGACCCCCCAATTATTTGAGTTAGTCTAATAATTTTCTTAAGAAAAATTGTCTAATCGGTCATGGTAGTTATAGAGAATGTATTGTTTCTCAAATTCAGTTTTTTGTTGTAAAATGTATTCTCGTATCTCATAAAGTTTTGGATCATTCATGTCTGAACACTTTATTAGTTCAATTGAAAATTTTTTACTCGCAATGGTAGACAATCAAGTAACTTATATTGAAAATGAAAATTTTTAGGATTTCACTATAGAATATGGTGAAAGATGAATTTAACTCTATAAAACATTTAATTTTAAGGATTTCACTATGAAAGACACTAAATTGTGTGTGTGTATAAATGTATATGTTTGTGTATATGTCGTAAAGTTTGTATAGACAACAAATTAGTAACACAAATTGCCCCCAAACAAAAATTTCTAGCTCCGTCCCTGTATATATATATATATATATATATATATATATATATATATATATATATATATATATATATATATATATATATATATCTTTTGTACAAAATTCAATGCATCTCTCTCTCTCTCTCAATCTGTGGAAAATAAGAATAATATTGGTCCAGATCGAGTGGTTGTTAACCCAACTTGGTTTTTAATTATTAGCTGGCCTACCTAAACTTGAAACCACGTCTTATTATTTTGTTAACTTTGTCTTTGTTTCATTTTCTACAGTGACTATTTCGAATTTGATGTAATGCTTATTGCATGCTTCATTATCAATCTTTTAAAAGTAAATGGGATACAGAAGAAAGCAAACCAAATTAATATTAGATAGAAGAATACATGCAGTGCACCCACATGATACCTAGGTAACAATTTCGTATTTGTTTTAACAACACGCTTAATCAGAAAGCAACGGGTTGATGAGAAAGCGACTGAAGGATAATGAAGATATTGATGGTGCAGAAAGCAACAAAATTTGTATCAATTAACCTAACCTCCTTTGTGTGTTGTTTGGACATTGAAACGTGTGAGTTGTGGCCAGTGGACCCAGTTTGAGAAAAAGATAGGGGTCATTTGCACCTGTCCTAAAGGAATTAATAATTGGAGCATAAAAATATAATGATATATTCAATAACACATTTATGTGACTGTGTCATGCGAAATCCAAATGTGAAATGTTGAAGGGGTGTTGGGTTGTTTGACGAAGGAGGTGGTGGATATTGTGTCCTTGTGTTTCTATGTTTTTGCTTTACAAGAGACAGAAAGCAATGGGCTACATGGGAGGGGGATGGCACTCATTAAGTACTTGTTTCATAGTCCCTCATGCTTGGGTTGGTGAAGGTGGGTATTTTTTTTTCCAAATTATAAAAGGGTAAGGTTGATGGTTGGGTGCTTACGTGAGAGATGATTTATTAATTAAAAGTTGTGTAACCGTTGCATACAAGATATCTTCCGCATACAAGATATCTTCCACATAAATATAGACTCCACATCTGTTTAACCGACTTCTACATCAGAGGGATGTTGTATGCAACAATTACACAAAATACCAGAGAGAGAGAGAGAGAGAGAGAGAGAGAGAGAGAGAGAGAGAGAGAGAGAGAGAGAGAGAGAGAGAGAGAGAGAGAGAGAGAGAGAGAGAGAGAGAGAGAGAGAGACTTATTGGCCTAATGGTAGTTTGTAGAAATTAATAGTGGTATATTCTTTCATGAAAATGGATTCTTTCCATTTCATTTGAAATAGACAAAGTTTGGCTCAAAACTGGATTAAAGCTATCTTTTCCAACCGATTAAGTGGTGATTTATAAGACTAACAATGTATATTATTTAAACAAATCACGTGATTTATTAAAAAAATCATGTAATCAAAACTATATAGATAATTTCTTTAATCGCAAATAGTGGGTTGCAGTAAGATAGCTTCAAATTGATTTGGAGCCAAACGTTTTCCAAAGGAAATGACAAAGTTTGGCTCTAAAAGGGTTTGAAGCAATTTTTTTAAACCCATTATATGATAATTTATAAGACTATTCGTGTGTACCATGAGATCTTTTGTTGAAAACTTTACCTTCAAATAAGTTTGGACGATTTTAGTCATGTGACAATTGAAATGACAATCTATTTATAGTCTTAGTCACATGACATTTTAATAAGTCACGTGACTTGTTTAAATAATACACGTGAATAGTTTTATAAATTGCATAATGTGGGTTGGAAGAGATTCGCTTAAAGTTCAATTTGGTGTAAAAGAAAATTTTGCCCATCTTTTGTGATCTTGTCTAGTGAAGCTTGATAACCTAAAATTTCAGATTTTTATTTTATATATATTTTTTATGAAGATGGGGCTATTTTTTGCACCATAAGTTATAAAAGAAATTATAAATGCCTTGTATATATACAAATCAGAGACGGACCTAGGTGGGGGCCCAAGGGGGCCCAAGGCCCCCCTGAGTCCAATTTTATTTATTTATTATATATAGTTATTATATATTTTATTTTTGTAGTTGGATCTCCCTTCCAAAACCTTGGGACTCCCTAATTAGCCTAACTAGCCTAATCTAAATAGCAACTATCAAATCCAAAAACTTAACAAAAATATTAAAAACATTTACATCGGTGATTGTATTTTAGCAAAAAATCTATTTTACCACCAAAGAACCAAAAAATCATGTATTATTGGAGAAGCTAATATAAAATTTTAATAAGATTATATCTCTTCCTTGAATTAAAAAACTCAAATTCTCTTTCTTCATTTATTATTTTAAATAAAGTATAAAAAAAAGAAAAAAAGAAAGAACATTTGACATTGGGTATATTGTAAAGTGAGGTGGTAAAAGCTTTTTAAGGTGCTAAAAGCTAAAATTTTTAGCACCACTACTATGAATGCTCTAATTTCAACACAAAAAAAGAAAAGAAAAGAAAAGAAAAGAAAAGAAAAGAAAAGAAAAGAAAAGAAGAAGAAGTCATAGCTAGCCTAGTATTAAAAAAAACATCATTTTTGTTTTTGTTGGTAGATGATTGCATTTTAATGTATTTAGAAACAACGATTTTGTGTACTTATAATTTTTAATACTATATAGATGCCTATTTGGAGTTTTTTTCTTTATATTCCGGCCTCCGCTAGTTTAAACTCCTAAGTCCGTTCTTGATACAAATTATGTCTACTTAGGCAGTAGTAAATTTTTTTGATAACATACTTAGCAATAGTAACAATTCAAGAATATATGCTACCTTTCATGTTTGTTATTGGGGAGGGGAAGGGAAGGGGAGATGAATGTGCAATTTCTTGACCAAAGAAACAATTAAATGAAGAATACAGCCAACAAAAGCAGCAAAAATACGGCAAATTCTAACTTACGCTAGATTTTTTTTAAATTTTTAATTTTTTTTTTATCTTTATCTTTGAGAAAACTTATTTTAGAATTAGTTAACATCTCCAAAAGCGGAAAAAGAAATTCCCGATCTAATACTAAAGCATTAGCGCATTATCCCCCAAATTGTTTTAGAATCTCCAACCACCAAAACCCTTTTTATCAGGATGTTTATGTCTAAAAACTTTAACAACTTTACTACAGCAACTTAAAAAAGAAGAAGTTATTGTAGCAGTTGTTACTTCTTCTCTCTCTCTCTCTCCAGAGAGAGAGAGAGAGAGAGAGATTTTTGGAGGGAGAGAAAGAGAGAAAAGAAAGAGAGAGATGCTGCTAGTAAGAGAAACAAAAAGGAAGTGAGAGAAAGAGAGAAATTAATAAATACATTAATAGAGTTGGTTGTGATGTAAAGAATGAATTATGGGATCTTGGGTGAATTATGAAACGGTATTATAAAATAGATAAAGTATCTTTGTAGAGTGTAAAATGAGAAATTTTTTAAAAACCTGGATGTTAATGCTCTAATAGCACCATCAACACGCTCCACTATCTTAATATATGAATTGTAGCATCTCTGATATATGTGACAATATTCATGTATCTTCTTTTGAAAACGAGAGATTTACTTTTTGACCAAAACTGCACATCCTTGGCCATTTTTTTCTTTTTCTTACTAACGTGCGTGTCTAGAGTTTCTTACATAATTGGGTAACTAATCGCTCAAGTGACTATAATCCACTCATCCCCACAAACATTAGATAATTACATGGAAGAATCTCTTATAGATGACACTAATTAAGGAGTTGATTAAGAGACTTAAATTAATATCTCATGAATAGAATGAGACTTAAAAACCATTGCACAAACTTTTGCACAAACTTTAACTTTAACTTGATTATGCTTAGTAACTTTTGCTATAGCTTTACTTGACTATCTATCACTTTCTCTTTTGGGGTAAAACTAAAAGTTGAATAGTCAATTTATTAATTTTCATTATAACATAAGTTTAGAGACACAAAATTTCATAAATATACATTATAGCTATCGAGGATCTTGTCTCGAGTTAGCAAGTTATTATTAGTAGATAAAAAAAATTATGTCAATGATAGGATCAAATAAAAATAAATGGGTGGGTTCCAGTTAGCTCAACTGGTAAAGTCTCTGATGGTTGTATAAGAGATCTGGGGTTCAATCCCCGCCTATACCAAAAACTGATTGGTGTCTTGGTCTGATAATAAAGAGCTATTATCAGGAGCGAACGCCATACGTTGAAACTCTCTCAAAAAAATAAAATAAAATAAATGGCGCTTGCCAATTCAACAATTGTAATAAATATTGTTATATTTTTAGAATCATTCTTTTTTTTTTTTTCTTTTTTTTCTTCTGAATAAGTTGACTAGTCGATTGATTAATCTTATTTGTAATTAATGTTTTTTACAAACTGATGTAAAGTAGTTTACATGTGATGCGAATTCAATCCTTGTAAAATTAAACTAATAATAATGTGATTTGTTGTAGCTTGATGTGCTTTGTACATCAATATACGTAGACCAGTTTGTCATGCTGCACACTGCGTTACGATTCAACTACTATATGGTCATTAACTTTTACTAAAACATAAAAAATAATATAAAAAAATTCTCTGGTTTATGTAAGAGAGTTGGGGAGGGTAATTAAATATATATAATGATCAAACACAGTGGAACCTAGGGAAATATGGAGAAAATTCAATGGGAGAGCATGACATTGTTGCGATCATGATCACGAATTGCCTTTAATTTCTTAGGGTGCACTGATGGTACATAAGTCAAAGAACGACAAGTAAAAAACGAATTTAAACGAATATAGAATAAAATCGGGTTTTAAAACATTTATAAAATCTTTATTTCTTTTTCTTTTTTCTCTAAAATACAAAATTAAAGGTCAAAAGAGCCTTTATGTTCCTGCCCTTTCCCTCACTTTCCAAGTGCAGAACATAGAAAGAATTAGAAATATCTATAGTTTAATTCTGTTTGGTACCTCTCAAAAAAAAAAAAAAAAAAAAATTTCCATTGGTAGGAATTTTATTTAGTGGAGGCTTCAGTTTAGAAATTTTTTTTTTTTTAAATTTTTAATAATTGATAGGTCAGAGAGGGGGAATTGAATATGAATCTCTTTATTAGAAATATCAAAATAATAAATTGAGTCAAGACTCTTGATAATGTTTTAGTTTTTAAAAAGCAGAAATTATGTACGGAATCTGCTTGGTAACTCAAGATGCTTCAGCATTTTGTCAAATTTTTTTAAAATTAATTTGTACCTTAAAAGCAAAGAAAAAAAAAAGATTAAAAACACTAGGATTGCTTTTCAAAGTAGCTGAACATCTCATTTTATTAAAAAAAAATGAATACTTTTCTACATTAACCCTTAATTAGAGTCAACTTTCATGAAAGCGGTTCTAGTCATCATTAGACAATACCTTCAGGCTAGTGGTATGAATTCTAACCTTATCTTTCAATCTAAATTCGGTGAATCATATCATCACCAATTTACTTAAATTCATATATATATAATTGGCCTTTATTCTTTTTCATGAATGTCAATTACCACTTACATCAAGGGCAGTTGATTTTTGTTAAAGAGGGTTTTATTATTTTAATCGAATCATAGGGATAAAACAATGGATTGAAGCCCACATAATATCTAATTTTATACAATTGAAATGTTATATTATTCAGTTTCAAAAAAAAAAATTATATTACTCTATCTTACAAAATAACAGCCGTTCATTGAGGGTTGAGACTACTCATTCACTTAAAAAAATATCTATATATTATTTTAGTTTGAAATCTAATATAACATACTATAATAGACTACGGCTCTTAATTTTTGGTTAAATACATTAAAATCAAAATAATAGATCAACAAGAACATGATGTTGGATATTAATGTGTGAAAGCGAGCCAATGTGTGTGTTTTAGTTAATATACCAACTAGTTGATATATAAAGTGACAATTAATTTTAACATGTTTTATTTGCACTTAAATGTTTTTTTTTTAGAGAGAAATTTGCACGTTAATTAAGTATTATTTGGAAGACATTATGGTTAATTGGCAATCAAAATAAATAATGCTACAGCCATAAATTATTTACAACATTTTTACAAATTGTTGATGTGGCTAGCTTTTTGTTGGTTTTCATCCAGGTCCATCATTACATCACTTTTCCATTTACCACATCAGCAATTTGTAAAAAAATTGTTAAAAAATTTATATCTCTAGCATTACATCAAAATGGGAGTATTTATGAGAAATAGCCATGTCTTCTAGCAAGTAGTGTTATCAAAGATAATATGATGAGATAACATCATCAAGTGCATAATTTTTTTTTTCTTAAAAAAAAAAAGAAAAAAAGTGCATGATATTTAGCTTTAGCATTGATTGAAAGCGCTGAATTTAATCAATTAATTATTATATATTTTTTGATAGGATCAATTAATTAATATTATAGTTAATATTTTCCCTAACATATGTTTCATACTCTCCTTTAATATATGCATGGCCTAAGTTTCATGAATCTAAAGTATAATTGACTTAATCATTTTAATGTAAACGTAATATAAAGGGAAAAAAGTGTAAGGTTCATGTGTTTTTGGTATTGTCAAACTATGTCAAATTATGTGTCTTTTATTAAGTTTTAATGTGTTTTAAAATTGTAATTGAAAATCAAGTTGCAGATGCAAAGTTTATTTACGAAAAGCTCAAGAAAAATGCATTTTTAGCATGTATCTCGATAGCTGTTTCGATATCTCTTGATCTATCGAGATTCTTTCTACCTCCTTGATAGCTAACTCGATACCTTTCGATCTATCGAGCTTCACGTTTCAGCAAAAATCAGTGACGCAAAAAAAAACTCATAACTTGTCCATTTGAAACCTAAATTGAGATCTATTTGAATTGTTATTTAAATAACATTATAAGACATCTATTATAAGGCTTTTTAGAGATAGAAACACTTGTTTGTGTGGCTAGGGTTTTTGTAACCAAGTTCTCTCTATTTCACCATACCAAAGAGTCTCAAAGTAAATCTGAAGTTTGTTTGGTGAAGAAGTTGAAGTCATAGTAACCACCACAACCTTGTTGCTGTGAAGAAAACCTTCAAGAAGTTCTTGGAGTCAGTTAGAGGTTTCGGTTGTGATTACAAGTGCATCATTTGTCAAGGTATTCATATATTGAAGAGTTCAGAAGTTCTAATGCGGTAGAAGGTTTTTACTGCAAATTCATCTACTGGGATTATAGAGTCTGGGAACAAAATTTTTGTACTAAATGTTAAACTTCTCTTTATTATAGTGGATTGTCTTTTGGGAAGATTTCCTCTCAGGTTTTTTTACTGTGAAATTAGTTTGTTTTATTAGTTTTTCTAGGTTATTATATCTTGTGTTTTTTAGTATTTCATTGTGTATGATATCGATGTTTGTTTGTTTAACCAAGGGTTATTTCTAATAGATCTAATTAACAACTTGACATTAAAACTTGTTAATTCTATCAATCGGAATTTAAATTTCCCAACAAAAAGGATTGCACACACAAAAAAAAAAAAAAAAAAAAAAAAAAAGGGTAGAAGAAAGAGTAAAGGACCTCCACTTATAGTGCAAGTTTAGGCCTGAGCAACCTATTGGGTTGACCCAAAAAAAAAAAAAAAAAAAAAAAAAAAAAAACCTTTTACAAAAGTAATTTGAATTTTGGCCCCCTTAAAAATTATGGGTTCCCTCCCTCAAAAGGGGAAAAATGTTAGATTTTTTCTTTTTAGATATATATAATTATATATAGTTAAACTCTCACACACACACAAAAGTAGAGGGAATGAGATTTTTGAAAAACTTACAATATAGTACACACTCAAAATGGCTGAACTCTTGAATATATAGCGAATACCTACGGCTTTAAACTCACTCACATTATTCTTTTTTCTCATGTGGGAATTTATTCTTGATTTTCTTTTGATAGTTAAATTCAAAAATACAAGAGAAAAGGAAATGGGACTTTTAAAAGACTTACTATACAGTACACATTCAAAAAAGCCTAACTCTTGAATGTGTATATTATCTTTAAAAAAAACAAAAATCATAAAAATATTTAACTTACATTCTTTTATCATATATAAGTTAAGTCTTTAAAATCTTCAGTATTGTAAGAAAATTTCTCATTGGAATTTTTATAACCTTATATTAAAAGATGATATATAATTAAAACTAATAATATTAAATGCCTAAAAGAGAAATTAAACCAAGAGCTTTCGAGTTGGTAGTATTTTACTCTTTTCTCTTAAAGCATGATTTTTAAAAGACAATTTTAAAGTAAACATTTACTCCTTTCGAGTTTGTAGTATCTATATATAAATATATATATATATATATATATATATATATATATATATACACGTTTGTGTATATACATATACTTTCAATATTAAGGTTACAGCTCCCCCTTCCTCAAACCCCCAAACAAAAGTATTTTGTTACTACACTATGAATAACAATAAAGTGTACCACACAACTTTTATTATATAATATAAAGTATAATACTATATATAATATATAAAACATTAATAAATTAAGTACATTAACATGTTTCATGTAGATTGTTTTAGGGTGATTCACCCCATAACTTAATCATCTCCTAATTTTAAAACAATAGGTAAATCATCAAGAAGTTTCCCTCATCTTCTAAGCTCTCTTCCAAAAGAACTAAGGAAAAGAAAAGAAAAAAAATTTCTAAGGGAGAACAACTTTAATTCATCTTTATAATATAATATATGATATAATAGACACATGTAACGTTCTTCTTATACAAGAGCAGATCTCACTTCTGAGGAATTCACCCTATGTAAGAGGGAAGTTGTACATACCCGACTATAATATCCTTGTTAATCTCCATTTTCACAGAGATAGTTCTCCATTGTACTCCTTATTCATTTAAAAATTTCTTTCATTTTACCTCAACTATTTATGACTTTAAATGACAACCTTTGATATTAAGCTGTTAATCCTCAAAAGGTTTCAGTCATCTTCTAAGCTCTCACCCAAAAGAAAAAGAGAGAAAGAAAGAATATAAAAGCCAAAAAACAGAGAGTATTTGTTAAGTCATCTTTTTACAAGAAGTCACAACTGCAGTAAAAAAAAGTACTAAT
Source organism: Quercus tomentella (assembly GCA_028535165.1). Taxonomy (NCBI): domain Eukaryota; kingdom Viridiplantae; phylum Streptophyta; class Magnoliopsida; order Fagales; family Fagaceae; genus Quercus; species Quercus tomentella. The sequence continues at coordinate 36,933,452 of JAPQVY010000012.1, forward strand.
TTCTTAATGCCCTTTTATCTCAACCTTTTAGGACTTCGATTTACAGCCTTCGACCTTATAATTCAACGAAAAAATGTCATTTTTTCGACAACTTTTATCTTTAATCAGTGACCGACAAGCAAATCTCTACGGCCAAAAATGACTCTTGCCGCTTTCTTTTACTTAACAAAACCTTTAAGAATATTAGCTTCACACCGGGTGCTTGGCCTTGGAGCAATTAACGGACACTGTAGACGAAATGCTTCAATCTATTGCTGGCTAGTAGCTTGAATTTCAGGCACGTTTTAGCACATTCACAACATATTATATAGTATGTACCACTTTGCATTTACTAAATCAAGAGCTCCTACCAATAATCTTGATAATATTGAGATCAAACGGAAGTGACCGCAACATTGGTTAGTTGGGATGGTAAAAAGGCCAAGAAGATAAGGGCAACCATAATCAAAACCGGGATTGATAAAAGCAACAATGGTGGTGGTGGCAATGGTGGCAACACTAATGGAAGTACCAAAAGCGAAATGGTTAACACAACCAAAACCATGATGGATGTCAAGCTAAAATACCTTATCATATAGCCCTGCACTGGCCAATTATACTTCTCTCTTCGAATCCAATGCCACTGAAGCTCCATTTCATGCGTCTTCATCATCTTCTTCCATAGCCACTTCCAGTTCCTGATATTTCTAATGAAGGCATTTAGGGTTCGAATTTTGCCAACCAACTATTGAATTATAAAAGAAAAACAAGAGCTTTTCTTGGTTGTGGATTTTAGAAGGAATCAAGAGAGAGAGGCTTGGGTTTTGGTTAAATGGGTTGTGTAAAAACTAGAGAGGTTTATAGAAAGGTAAGAAAGATAAGAGGGGTGTGAGAATTTGGAAGAGAATTTAAAATGTGGAAGAGAAAGTGAGGACGTGAGCGAGGTGGAGTAACCGGTTGAAGTCGTTGCCAGTCATCGTCAGACCCCACTTTCCGTAATATGTATGTCTTGGTTCAGCCAACCGAAACGTATGTTTTCAACTTCACTGCAGAATTTAATGACTTTTGTGACTATTCAACACCAGGGGACCATCTGAGAAACTTCTTTAAGTTTTTGGTAACCTCTTGATGCATGTAAGAGATTCTTTTAATGGAAAAAATGACAGGGAGACAAAAAAAGTGAATAAGTAGAAAAGAAAACAGGATGTATCTTTACTATTATTATTATTATTATTATTATTTAGAAAAGAAACAGGATGTATCTTGTATATATGGAATGAGAGAGAATCATTTACAGGAAAAGGGTTAATTGTTTCATAGTATCATATTATCATGCCATTTCTTGCAATTAATTTCTAAAGTTCACTGTTTTTCTAAAATGTTTTCTTTTTGTTATAATACCGTTCAATTTCATTAACTTATTTTGTTTAAGATGTTTATTTTATAGAAGTACAAGTACTTTTTAAATGAACTTTAAAATTGCATGTGTACTAGAAATATGTTGGGTTATCTTTATTTTTGCTAGAGAATTCTCATTTTATATATATATATATATATATATATATATATATATATATATATATATATATATTTATTTATTTAACAAATTCATATCTTTGGTTTTTAATTTTTTCTCTCTTACCACTTTTTTTTTTTTTAGAAAAAAAAATGTTCACTTGTAGAAATACAGTATACATACAACATTCAATGGATTATGTGTGACTGTTAATAAAATCAAATCGCCCTTTACCATCAACTCACCCGAATCTTGACTAACCACTTCCTCTCTTCCGTCCTTGTCCAATGCTCGTATCATTTTGTCCATTAAATTTACAATACTCACATTTTGTCCATCAAATTTACCAATACTCACATTCTCCCTTTCATGCCAACCACACACATTTTCGATATAGCTCATCCCAATTTAATCCTACTCACTTCCCATACCTTCTTTAGCATCAATATAATTTTTTCGGTAGTGTTTATTATATACAGTGCCTGGATCCACACATTACCCAAAATAAACTAAACTCATGACTTTAAGTCACAATTTCAAGTACAAGTTTTTCCTTTTTTCTTTTAATCTTAACAAGTCTCCCCCACCGACTCTTCCCCAACAATTCATCCCCGTTGTACCCACCATACGATACTTCAATACATGAAGACCCCAAATTGGCATGCCAACCTCGCCATTCTTAACTCCACACTACAACAAAGTTGGCTTTTTTCAATTGTCAAAATCCTTGAAAAAGGTATAATAAAAAAATTAAAAAAAAAAAAAAAAAAAACCTCAAGAAAAATTATTTTAAGAGTCTAACCGACCCTTGATAACCTTCAAAACTTACACCATAAAAAATGAAATTTCGACAACCTTCGTGGCTGTCAAAACAAGTGCTCAATCTTTTATTGATGATTGCTAACCCCTGAAAAAATTATAAATAACCAAGGGTTAAAATATTTAAAAGTACAACCCTTGATAAATAAAGTTATTTAAGGGTTTCCTAAGCCTCAAAATAAGATTTTATTTTTTTATAATAAAAAAACCACAATCATGCACAAGAATCACATATTACAAAATCTTTATACCAAAATACAAATATTATGTAACCAGGTCTGAATATCGTTCAATGTACTACAACCACATACATCAAAAGTCCCAGGGGCGTAGCCAGGATTTTTCACTTGGGGGGGCCGAATCATGTATTTATAGGTTAGTCATAACTCATAACCAATAACCATATTTTATTATTGAAATATAACTATGACTATGATGATAATGTGAGAAAAGAAATATATAACTATGAGGAAAACAAATTGGTGATATGAGAAAAAGATCAAATTTTGTGGAAAAAAATGATGATTGTGATGATAATGATGAGAAAAATAAATATATTAAATTTGAAGACCAAGAATGAAAAAGAAAAACACACCAATTCGAGCAATGCACATTGCATTTCACAATTGTAAACAATTTGTATTCTTAGAAAAAATAAATAGAAAGGCACCTGGAGGCTAGGGTTTTATTTGGTTTTGGTAAAAGTGTGTTTTGTTTGGCTGTACACTTGAGAAACTAACTAAATATTGGAATTTTAAATAGCTAAATGCGGTCATTGCTAGATTTTAAAAGGAAAAAACATAAAAACTAACACTGGACTAACATTTGTGACATTTTTTAAGGAAAGTAATAAGTTTTCATTATTCAAAAACAAAGCAAAACAACAATAAAAAATGAGCATGAACTATGAAGATGATGAGAATTTATAGCTAATTGGAACTCTAAAACTAGGGTTCTTCTATCCAATAGTTTAGAAAACTCTAGGTTTTTTGGCACATAATGCAAGTAGGTGGACTGCTTGGTTATCTTTTCTTTTAGTATGATATGATTTAAGCTAAGTTAAGAGTAATCTTGCATTGTAAAAAATTTTGGAGGGGCCAATCATTACATTTTGTAGGGGTCCAATTTATTTTTATACAATATTATAAGGATTTCAAAAATTTTGGGGGGGGCCTATATGTCCCTCCACCCCTGAAAAGTCCAATGTACTACAATCACATACATCAAAATTCCACATCCTTGCATGCCTCAAGGTCTCAAGGTAGTACCTACCATTAAAGAGGGAAACAATGAAAAACCAAGCAATTTTGCACAAATAAAATTCTATATTCTTAAGTTTAACAACATAAGATGACAAAGAATTAAATTATCAACTTTAAAAATTCAAAGAAGAAATTAGGGTTTGTGATTTGGCAATACCAATTCTTATCAACGTGATTGAGGAACGCAGAAAACACATCGTGACTGAGAGAGACAAAGCCACGAAGAGAACATCGTGATTAAGAGAGAAAGAGACACAGTCGAAGAAATCACGAGCTTGAGCTTGAATGCTATGTGATTTCCATGATTGCTAAGCTTAGATTTGTGAGATTTGGGGCAAATGAGAGGGAGAGAGAGTAAGAGAGAGTGTGGTTTTCCTTTTATTTTTTAAATTTTTTTATGAACTTTTTTTCAAGGGTTGAAAATTTTTTGGGTATTTTTATTATGGGTTGTGATTTAGAGGATTGAAAAATGTAACATTTTAGTGACAAAACTAATTGTTTATATATATATATATATATATATATATATATATATATATATATATATTTCAAGGGTGTTTTAACTTATTCCAAGGAATTAAAAACTTTTGAGATAAAATTTAGTAATATTACTAGGCTACCTTGTAGTTTGGTATTTGTATCAATAGATTTTAGTGAACCTTCGATAAAATTGGGTCAAAATAAGTAAAGTTTGTTGTAGTGCCATACCTCCTTCAAGTAAGCCCACCTCATACACGACAACTAGCTACTAAATACCCACAATAGTGAGAAGTCATAACTATGAAATATTTGCCTTTCTTGCTAACGAGAGATGAGTGTTGGTTCCTTCATTTCCAATGTAACAATTTAAAGAAAAGCGCTAGCCATATTTTCCTTATACCCCAAAAGGACCATTCTAGTAATAATAAAAATTCCTAATAACTGTTTATAAAGCCCAGATCGACCGAGTATATGTTCAATATGGAACTCAGCATTCTCCCACTCAATACACACTTAACTAATTAAATTCAATATCCAATTAATATAGTATGCCATGGGTCTTCCATCTTTCTTTTCTTTTTCAGGACAATAAATGGGCTTAAATTAAAGAGCTAGGGTGGCGGCAAGAGTATCTTAGACCAACGCTTAATGTGATTGGATGCAAGCAGGTGTATTGCATCAAACAGGAGCCCAATGGAACCATTGATCAATACAAAACATGTTTTTACTCTCCATTTTGTTTTGAAGTAAAATATTTTTACATTTTCAGGTGTTTGTTTGCATGTAAAAATTTTTCAAACTTATAAAATATTTTTCGTTGATCATAAAATCCTTTACAAAAAGTTTTAAAAATTATTTACCTTTAAAATTTTGGTAAAATTTTTTTTTATAAAAACACACAGTGGCTTTCCCTCACCCCATTTGATGATTAGGTCACCAATCTGGTGGGCTAGGCAATTGGTGCCTACGATTTGGTGGTCGAAGCCGCTACTCCGGCGGTTTGGTGACCAATGATAATGTTCCAATAACAAAAGCCGACATTCTAGTCCTAGAGGTCTGGTGGCCGGAGACATCGTTTGGGTTGCAGGTGCTGGCGGTCTGTTTATCGTAGACATCGCTTTAGCAGCAATCCGATCACCAAAGTCACCATTTCGACTGCCAATTATGGCAGTCTGATCACCGGACCTCTGACACTAGCGACTTCGATGGTTGAGTTTGCTTGAAAAATTTTACTTGTCATACCAAACACATGAAAATATTTTATTCAAATTGGCATTTTATGTTTGAAAATATTTTACTATAAAACAAACAATGCATTAGTAAAGGGGTTTCATTAGTAACTAGGTGAAGTGGTGCTCAAACTGGTCAAGTTTTGGGTTAAAATACATTTACATTTATTTGATTTTTACTTTAAATTTTGAAAATTTATATTTTACACTATAATATAGGGATGTAATAAATTAAATTATTTTTAAAAGTAACAAATTAAAATTTTAACCTATATTGAACTTCAAATGCTGGTTATTGCACTTAATTGATATGAGATCAAACTTTTTACTTTTGAAACTTTATGGTTTAATTTGTTACTTTTTAACTATCAAAAAAATAAATGTTACTTTTAAAACTTGTGAGTTTGATTTATTACTTTTTTTTTAAATTTAAAGTTTTAATTTTGAAATTAAAAAATTTAATTTGTTACAAATCCTAAACAATGAGGTTTAAAATAAAATTTTTCCTTAAAATTTTTATTTACATTTTGCCAGTTCTTAAATTTAAAGTTGCATCAATTAAATTAAGAATTGTACTCGGTCTGTCAGATGGACCTCTTTCCTACACAACTCCTTTGGTAAAGTTCTAGGAAATAGCAAATAAAAGATTCTTACTGCTTGTACGAGCATGGAGCCCAGCTTTGGGTCCAAATTCTTACAACTCTTAAGTAACCTTTTGGCAAAATCATGTCTCCCCCAGTCTCCACAAAGACAATGTGTACGAGAGAGCTCTCATATGCGGTCACTTTCTTTTCTCATGCTTAAAGAAATCACCGGCAGATGGTAGGTGGCCAATTAGGTAAGGCAGTCATTTTCTGGCTGGGAAATCACATAATTCACATTAAAGGAATCTGCACGTACAGTAAAAAGGACAGTTAGAATGGCACTTGGAGTGTGATCCATGCATGCATATTGTACCCACTTAGAGCTATGAAGCTTCATATATTCATGCATGTCATTAAGGAGTGACTGTATGAGCCACTTAAAAAGAAAGAAAGCAATGACACTAGCCCCACATTTATGAACATATTAGATCTAACGAGGCAAAACATCCCCCCTGGCCTAGTGGCAATTTAAGTTCCAAATAGCATCCAAAGTCAGTCACACAGACTCAGTACTAGAGGATGCACCTTTTTATGGAGTGACAATTGTGGATGTACGGTGCTGACTTAGAGAACTAAGAGCGAGGCAGGTCAGATGTTGCTAATTAAGAGCCACATATATGCTGTCACTCATGCAGACAATTGTTGACAGGTCGCTTTTTTTTCAGCTGCTCACAGTTGATTATTTGTATGTTATGAACTTGGATGTATCTATTGTATAATTGATTATTTTTTATAATTTAGTAATTGGGATAGAATGAGATGCAACCAAAAAAGAAAAAAGAAAAAGGGGAAAGAATGGATTTATACTCCAAATTTTTTTATTAAAAACATAAAAAAAAATTAATTGAGTTCAAAATCTTTTGACATACAATGAATTATTTGAAATGTGAAATATTCATGCACACATGAACAGTCATGCAATCACTTCAATAATAAAGTAGAGAAAATTGTCATTTTGGAATCTAAGCACAGGAAATTTACCCTTAAGGGGTATGCGCTTATGTGTGTATTAAGGGCAGCAGCAAGACATTTGCGATTTCGTGTAGCTGCTGCGAATGACTTGATGATGGGCATGCAACAAGAGTTGATGTACAAATTGATCGATTTACATGTGAATTACATCAAAAAAATTCCTGACACTATTTAAAAATAAAAACCACACAAGTACTCAAAACAACACAAACAACATTAACCCATAGTCATGTCAAACCTTTTAAAGGAAAAAACTTTTTACACTATATTTGGAAGTTTGAAGGGGAAAGAGAGTGGAGGTAAGAGAGTAGAGAGAAGGGGAATGTTTACCCTTCCTCCTTGTTTGAATATTCAAAATTAGAATAGGAACGAGGGAAAATAATTAGAAATCTATTAAATTGACAATTATACCTATGTCTTGATTATGTTTGGAAACATTTATATTAGTAATGTGGTGAAAGTTAAATAGGTAATTCAAAATATTTAATTAGGTCTAGAATATGTCTCTTTACCCCCCCCCCCCCCCTCCTAATATCTCCAATTTGCTGGGAAAATTAAAAATGAGGGGTTAGAACCCCTCCAAAGTCCAAACTCTTTCCCATCCTCCCTTAAAGAAACATCCAAATAGAGTTCATAAAACACTTCCCCTTCCCTCCTCTCTACCCCCTCTCCTCTCCCTCCATCCAAGCATATTGTTAGGATAGAAGAAAAGCCCACAAGATAAATCTAATCAATCTACTCTACTCTAATAAAATAGAAAATACAATACTTAAGTTTATGCCTTGAACTTAAGTCTACAACAAACTAGGAAAATATAAGAATATTAATTCCCTAATTAGAGGAAATACAATAATTTTTGTAATGACATAAGGAAGAGATAGTTATATTGATGCTATATCCTAAAATGATTAGTCTAATCATAATTAGAGCTCTTCGTAATCAATTATTTAGCCATGTTCAGCCAAATAAAAAATCAATTTAGAAATCAACTCAGGCCTGTATAGCACACACTTATCAAACAGAAGCCACATAATTTCGTGGTATTGATATCACAATCTTCTCCACTTAAATTTCTAACGTTCATGTTAGGCCTAACATTGTGCTACAACTCCCTTAAGTTACATGTAGGCTTGTACACGGTGCAGTGCGGCCAGTTATTAGGGGTATTTTTGCAACACACCTGTAAGGTGCGGTTTTCCCTCATACTTGACAACACCTCGCTTGTGGATGGTAAGAACTGGTCTACGAAAGGTGCAGTGCACCATATCGGTTTGGTGCGATTAGTTCGATTAATTCCCTATTTTCTCAAGAACTAAACACAATGCAATTAGCATCCCAAAACCATATCACAATCATTGAAAAACCTATATATTCTAATATAAAAAAATATTTAAAAAAAAAAAGAAAAAAAAAAGAAAAGAAAAGAAAACAAACAACTACAAAAAAATTCTCAATCTTTCTCTAAAAAATATCACATTTCAAATCACAAAAAATCCAAATGAAAACACTAAACCAAACCCATAAAATATAAAAGAAAACCATTGAAAATAAAATAAATACAAACTTGGTACAAAGCATTGCAAGGCGGAGCATCCAAAGTCAAAACCTCCACTAGAAAAACCTGAGAATGTCATGACAAAGAGAGAGAAGAGGGCGAACTCCCAGAATGGTGGCATCGGGCGGTGGTGTACGAGGGTAGAAGCGGTAGAAGGCAGAAGTTGAAGGGAGAGAGAGAGAGAGTTGCTAGGAGTTTGGGTGTGAGTAAATAAATCTAGGGTTTAAAATTGAAATTATGTTGTTTGGGTCCTTATTTTTTAATCTAATTATAAAGCGAAGTCGTTTTGGAGCTGATATTAAAATTAATATGAGGTTCAAAATGACGTCGTTTTAGTGTATATATAAATAAATAATAATAAAAACCTTAACATTTTTTTTAACCCACACAACTAGGCAACGCCATTCTTTTCTTCTTCAACGTTGCCTCTCTCGCTTACCATCTATGAGTTCTCTTCTCTCTGTGAAGCATAAAACTATATATATATATCGGTGCAGAGCGGTTTCTCGATGGAGTGCAAAATAACCACCGCTCACCGCACCGGCTATCTTCAGTGTGCCTAGATTGCCATCAACCACTGTGCCGGACACCTGCGGTAGTGCTTTACAGCGGTCGGATCAGTTCGGCGCCAGCCGATTTCATCGGTGTCGGTCAAATCCTGAACAGGCCTAGTTACATGCTTGGCATTACTAGGTTAACTCAAAGACTATTTGTAAAGACCCAAAGAAACATTAATTCACATAATCTGAGGTATCACAATCTCACCTTAAAAGGCCAGAATTCAATGAAAACTAATGTAGTATTCAGATCTTCACTCTTAATACTATCTCTTTGTGGTCGCAACATCTAAAAAACCCTCTTGGAGAAACCAAAATTCTCTCTCTCTCTCTAAAGAAAAACTCACATTGATTTTTCTATTTCATTTCACATAGCTCATGATGATGCAAAAAATCACCAAGTTGAGGACCTCTTCTCATTGGATGGATGATCCCAAGGCTGGTCATGTCTCTGGTGAAAACCTGCAAGAAAGCCTAGGAAAGAAGTGTAATACACTAGTGTGGTGTTTGCCAAAAACACTCTGATGCTTAAGTTAGAAAGGGAAAAAATTGTTTAGAGAGAAAAATGACTTGGAGTGATTTTTGGATGAGTACACAGCTCACTTGTTACCGTTGCTCCGTCTGTTACGTTTCATCATCAATGCGCGCAATAAAAGTGTAACGCACGTTCAGGTCATCATTGACATGGAATGACGATCCCATGTTATTTTTGACTCATCAGCTCACACAATTTATCCATACATACATACTTATATTTTATCCATACAAACTGAATTATATATATTTTTTAATTAAATAATAATAAAAACACAATCTTCTTGTTCTCCTATTTCAAATAGGGGTGATCAAGCACCCAAGACAACCAACCTTCCCTTTAGACCTAGATAAACTCAATACGAATTGGATAATTTCAAAATTATGTTCCTTCAAATATAGATTTCAATGTAGTAACTTTAACCGTTTTGGTTGAAGATCAGTTTAGTACCTATAAATCCATGTCTCCTAGCCCAATCGATGAGTTTGTTGACAACCTCACCTCGTCATTGATTGTTGTAGTTCCTCTTCCTCACTCTCTCCAGCCTCGTGAGATTTGATGAACATCTCAATATCTCCATTAGACTAACAGAGTTCTCAATCTATATTAGCTTGCCAACCTCAATGACATTTAGATCATCGGTTTTAAGTCTTCATTAATATTGAGATCAACCAACAATTTCAACCGACCCAACCATTTGTAAAATCTCATCAAATTGGTCAACAATCTATAGTGTTTCAGTTGAAATCAGTTAGGTTGACTCAACCCGATATGCTTGAGTTAGTTGACAAGTTAACACTTAACCCAAGCTCGATCTGTTGGGGATAATACACAAAGTAGTCAAGAAAGAACAAAGTGAACACAAAAGACAAATAGAAAATTAAATAACTTGGAGGCACAAAATTGTTATCCTTAGACAATATTTACCCCCACACTATTGTTGCTAAAGGGTTATCACAAATTTGTTTTCAAGATACAACCAAGTTTGTTGGGTTCTACAAATAGCAATTTTGGAGAATACCAATAGGATTTCTTATGTTTCTTAGAAATTTATTTTGGGAGATGTACATTTTTAGACCTCTTAAATACAAACAGATTAACCTAGTTATTTAGCCAAGTGATTAACTTAGGTAAATTATGCAGATCTAGGTTAACACAGATAAATCATATCATTGAAAATAGTGCGAAAAATAAAGAACACAACGATATGATAACCCAGGAAAATCAAACCAGTAAAAAATCTGGGGAGGATTTAACCTAACTATCCTCAAGGTAAAACAGATCCACTATGAAAGAATTGAAGTTTACACAATAGCAACTTAGACCACTAACATCCTATTGCTACCTCGAGTAGGAAACTTACTACCATGACCACGTGACAGCTCCGAATCCACGGACTACTTCTTTCTTGGATTCACAGCAACCGCAAGTACTCCCACTTGTGTTTCTCTTTAAGTTCTTTGTACAGCAACTGAAACAATCACCAAGCTCTCGACATCAATTTTGAGATTGGAAACCCTAAGTATGTATGAAGGCAAACACCTCTAGATCTCATAAGAGATTCATACACATAGCATAAACAACAACCTAAAAACGTGGCTAGGGTTTTTCCTTTTATACTTAAGGCAAAACATAAAACCTTACACGTCAAACGGGCTTGGGCTGAGTTGGAAAATTCTGTAGAAAAACAATCTGCATGAGTTTCAATCAATCGAGTCTAATTTTTGATTTATCGAACCTTGTAGATTTACACAATAAATCCTGCAATACACTAAATTCCAACTTTATACATAAACACAAATTGAGCAGGTCTAAAACAAGACTAAACGTTTTGATCATGGTTTTCCAACATTACAAAATGAAGTTCTAATACATTTAAACCTAAAGTCTTAGAACCCAACAGGAGAGAAAAAGAATTAGTTATCAAATGAACGTGAACCACTATTTATACTCATAGGGTTATATCCCTTCAAAAGGCACGAATGGAGAGTTAAAATATTTCATAAAACCGTTCACAAGGTTTAAAACCTTTTCAATCATTCAGAACAGTTACTAGAAAAATTCTACAGAAGATTCAGTTTTACGAGTCTCGATCAATCGAGAGGAATTGAGCATTAATCAAAGGTTCTTCTTGATCGATCGAACAGGAATCGAGCATCAACCGAGTGGGGCAGAAGCTCCTGATCAAATTCATTGATCACTTTGATCGATCTAGCAAAATCTTGACCGATCGAAAATTCCTGGATTTGAATTTTCACATTGAAAATTCCAGAACTTGAATTTCCATTCTATCATATTTATAAATCAATACTCTTCAAACTTAAATATTATTATTACAACCTATACATGTATATACCTATATATACAACAACCCCCCACTAGTTTGTAATAATATATGTTTCACTTGATTAATATTCTATCATGCATAAAAGAAGGTGTCTTTCAACTTAAACCTTCCCTTAGTGTAATTGCATCAAGACTTCAATAGAGTTTATAGTGGCTTGGTACTTAAACCAAAACTCTTATATGTTGAAATCGGAAACAACACACACATGACATGAGAATATCCATAACACATTTAGAAACCCACTATTGTTAGCATTGTTATGGCCTTGTACTCTTCTTGGCTTAGTGAACATTTACAAGAGAAAACCATTTTACTCTTGCTAGAAATAGCACCACTCTTATATTCACAAAGGTGAAGTTCCTTCTTATGTCCTTGTTACACAGACATTTATATTTTATGAATTTCATTAAGAGTCCAAAACTCTTCCTCTATTTCATTATAATAGACTGTACTAATAAATCTTGAATGTGACACAAATTTAGCGCTCTCACTAACCATGTATCAATAGTTTGTTGTTACCCTTTAAACCTTTTAGATTAAATCAATTCGAAGTTAGGTTCCCACTATTGGTGATTCTATTAAAGAAGGGTTTTAGTCCCATTCTAATGGTAAAAGAGTCTACCAAATTATTATTTGACTTAACATAGACAATTATGGTACCATCTTCAATTAATTGTCTTATGTAATCATTTCTTAGACCTATATGTCTAGACTTTCTATTATACATTTTACTGTGTGCTCTACCCAAGCTGGCTTCACTATCGCTATAGACCGAAATGGCTGGTATTGGTTGTGGCCACAACTTTATGTCTAACAACATATTTCTTAGCTATTCCGAAAAGTCTAGTATTGGTTGTGCTATTCCTCTTCCAATGTTTTCACCCAATTTTAAACTCCTATCAAAAGATGTATTTTCTTCCTTTATGAAAGTTCAAATAGTGTATAAAACACCATGAACGTTTAGACCTCTAAATAACAAATTACCAATTCAAGCTTAATATCAAACAATGTATGTGCGGAAAATGAACATAAGCTTATAACAGAATTAATAAACAATCTAAACCAAATAAAATCATATCTACAGCAGAAATTAAATGGTAAAGATTAAGGGAAGAAAGATGTAAACACAAGGACAACACAACGATGTGTTATCGAAGAGGAAACCGAAGCCCTCGGCGTAAAACCTTTCTGCTGCCCTCCAAGCAGTCAATAATCCACTAGAAAATGAAGTTGAGATACATGAACAGCAGAAGACCCTCCAAGCTTAATCTACCCAGTGTACCTAAGCCCTCCAAGCTTCTTACTCCAACGAGGTTACGTCGAACCTTTGTCTTTTCTAGCTTACCGGATTCCGCTATAGCCTATAGCATCATCCAATATCAATTGGTCCCTACCGAACTGCTTCCCAAAGCACCAAAAAGCCTTCTCACAGATATAGGTATGGTGAGAAAAGGATTTGGCTAAAGAACCTCTCAAAGATGTAACAATGGAGAGGGTGAAAGTTGAGGAATTTGAAGAGTCACTATGTAAAGATTGTGGATGAGTTAATCTTGTTTTTCTCTAGGGTTTCTCTCTCAAAATTCTCTCTGGAAGCTCTCTACATTTCGTGGGTATAAGGGGTATTTATACTGGTGTGTATATGGAATGCGAAGAGTCAGTTTTCCCCAAACAGAGTGGACTGGCGACTTGGCCTGGCGACTTGACTAAGCCTCGAGTCCAAGCCGCGAGCTAACTGAATGGCCTGACTAGACTTTTTGTCCTGTAGTGCTCCAGCTGGCATGACTATTCAGCTCTTCTGCATGCTTCACTCGTGTGCATCCTTTGGCAACTTGCAAGTCGCGAGATCCAGTCGTGAGTCCCTTGCTGAGTGCACAATCTTGAGCTTTTCTTCACACTCTCTCACACACTACCCTTACATGATTCCCACCTAAATACAGGGTTTCTAAATGCTGAATTATAAAAAAATTTGGTACAGAATGAAGCCAACAAGATGGGTGATTAAATTTAACCATACACTTTATATTAAGATGTTCAAATCTTTAAAGCACTTTCTCAACATAATGAGATTGACATAGTGCAAAATCCTCACCATGTATTTTATTTTTGATTCCCAAAATAGTATCCACTTCGTTTAAATCTTTCATTTTAAACACAGAAGACATATACTTTTTGGTTTTACATACACCTTTCATATTTGTACCAAATATGAGCATATCATCCACATAAAGGCACACAATAACTCTATATTTCTTTGTAAATTTGGAATACATAATTTGTCTGCACCATAAGCACAAAGCCACCTAACAAAATCACAGAGACAAATTTCTCATGCCATTGTTTTGGAGCATGTTTCAAGCTAAACAAAGACTTGATTAATTTACAAACTTTCTTTTCATTTCTAGGAAGTACAAAACCCTAAGGTTGTTCCATGTAAACTTCCTCATCAAGATCACCATTTAGGAAAGCTGTCTTTACATTCATTTGATGTACAATTAACTTGTATATGGATACAAGTGCTAACAACACTCGAATAGATGTGATCCTAGCCACTGGTGCATAGGTATCAAAGTAGTCTCTTCATTCCCTTTGATCAAAGCCTTTTGCCACCAACCTTGCTTTAAAGGTTTGAATTGACCCATCGGTATTATCTTTTCTCTTAAATATCCATTTACAACCAATTGGTTTTGAACTAATAGGTAGATCCATTAGGACCAAAGTATTATTATATAATATTGTGTCCATCTCATCATTCACAATTTCTTTCCAAAAAGCTGAATCTCTAAAAGCCGTAGCTTCCTCAAATGTTTTTGGATCATCCTTTGTATTAAACACTATGGGTATTTTATTTAGGACCACTTGTCTATTACCTTCAACAAGGTACACTTGAGCTTGAAAAGAAATGAAAATTGGACCAAAATCCTTTTCTTTTCTTACTTTTTGACTCCTTCTTTGTTCACTTGGTGAACCACTTTCAATCCTTTTCGTACTACCCAAAGTAGTATTAGAATTAGAGTCATCTTCTTGTGTTTGTGTGGGTATCAAGGCATCCATGAAACTTTTACTGAATTTATCCTAAATAAATTCAACATCTCTTGATTCCACCACTGTATTAGAGCTTAGGTCTAATAATCTATATGCCTTTGAATTTTCAGCATAACCAACAAACACACTTTTCATAGCTCTTGGTCATAACTTTGTTCTTTAAGGTTTGGTTTCCTTTCATTCCATAACTTATATGGAGATACTTTAATCTTCTTGGAAGGTACTCTATTGTACACATGATATGTTGTGAGCAATGCCTCTCCCCACAAATTAAATGGGAGCTTTGCACTTAAGATCATGGCATTTACCATGTCTACAAAAGTTTTATTTTTCCTTTCATCCAAACCATTTTCTTGGTGTGTATAAAGGGCTGAACTTAGATATATTATGCCATGTTCCTCACAAAATGCAAAAAAATCATTTGGAATATATTCACCACCTCTATCACTTTGTAGGATCTTTATTTTCCTATCCTTTTAATTTTTTACTTTAGTTTTATAACGTTTGAACATGTCAAATAATTCATCTTTATTTCTCATCAAATACACATATGTAAATCTAGAGAGATCATCAATAAATGTAATGAAGTAACTTTTCCTTTCTCTAGTTAACACACCATTCAACTCACATACATGTAAATGTACAAGTTCAAGCATATTAGAATTTCTATTTGACTTAGAAAAATGGTTTCTTTGTCATCTTTGCTTGAATACAAATTTCACATTTATTTTCATCACCATGCTTATATGAAATTATAACATGCTTTGACATAAAGTTTAACTATTTGAAAATTAAATGCCCTAGTCTAACATGCTACAAATAAGAAGAATCAACAATATAAGCACAACTAAAAACTTCTTTATAAATAATACTTAATTTGTATATGCCATCAGTAGCATATCCTTTACCTACAAATATACCATTCTTGGACAAGATTAACTCGTCCGATTCAAGTACAGCTTTTACACCACTCTTACATAACAAATTGGCAGATACATGATTTTTCTTAATATCGGGTACATGAAAAACATTAGTCAATGTCAACATCTTGCCGGAACTCATTTTCACTTCAACAGTGCCCTTTCCATGAACCTTTGCTTTATTGTAGTTGCCCATCATCACCTCTTGTTCTATGGAAGACTCCTCATAAGTCTTGAATTGTTCTTTGTTGTTGCACATATGCACAGTTGCACTCAAATCAAACCATCAATCAAAAGGATTTGCAATTACAGCCATATGAACTTCAGTGATCATATCAATATATATGTCACTTAGCATAACAATAATGTCCTCAATAACATTTGTTTCATTGGCATTGCCTTCTTTATTCTTTTTCTTGTTTTTTAAGAGCTTACATTCATGAATGTAATGGCCTTTCTTTCCACAATGGAAACAAGCCCCGTTCTTCTTATCTTTGTTGGGATACTTGAAGTTGTTCTTGAAACCACTCTCACTTCTATTCACTTTCAAGTGTTTATTGGTCTTACTTGAACTCCCGTTTCGAATATTGTTCACATTCACTTTAGAATTGGTGTTAGTCCCATCTCTAACCCGACTTTCCTCTTCAATTCAGAAATGTTGTCTAAATTGCTTTAAAGTGAGATCTTCCAACATATGTAGAAGCTTCTTCCTAAAATTATTCTAACTTGGTGGGAGTTTTGCAATAATTGCACCCATTTGGAATAATTTAGGAATATTGATTGACACCTCATGCAATTGATCAAAATTTGTAACTCATGCAATTGATCCAAAGCTAAGACATTATCAATCATTTTATAATCAAAGTACTTTTAAATAATAAATTTATTCATACCTATTGTAGACACCGTATTTTGTACCCCTTACAACTCGAGCCCCCGTTCCCCAATGATGCTCGAACTCTAATGCCTAAGGCTAGTTTAGAGCTCAATCAGATACTAAATTGACTTGAGGATTGTTAAAATGGAAAATATAACCTTTTAAATGAGCAAAAATATAATTTTGGAAAGAAAATTACCAAAATGACCCTTGGCTTGCTTATGTGGGTCGCGGCCTGTGTACGCGGGCCAAAGCATGCGTACGCAGGCACATTCCTGCGTACACAGTTAGGGTTTCAGAAGCATAAGAAAGACAAGTTTTCTGCAATAATGACTGAAGTTGGGAATGAATCCCACATGCTGAGGTTTGGAATGAATCCCACATCGTCTGAGAGCCGTTCCAAACCCCATTTTTTCAACTGTAAAAAGCCTTACATGGTACATTTTCAAAACACACAGAAATCCTATGGGAAAACTTAAGATTCACTAGAAAATAGTGAATTAAAAGGGAGTTTTTCACAAAATATCTTCAAGTCAATTTTATTTGATTGAGACCTTTTCTGGCTCCAATCCTTTTAGTTTAACGTTGCTAATCACTGTCTTATTGGTTTGTGAATAGATTTGACTAAGAGGAACAATCAAAAATCAAGCCTATGAGATTTTTGTTTTAAGGTTTTTTTTTTTTTTTTTTTTTTTCTAGTTTTAATCTTGTTTTTGGTTTGGTTTAGGTTTATGCATGTTTGCCTAGGGTAGTATATAGTTCTGTTTATGTTCTAAGCATGCTAGGTTGTTAGAATTAGGTTTTTCTTGCTTATGCTCTGTTTTTGTGTTTTTAGGTTTTCTAGGCAAGGACTTGTGTGCGCATAATCTTGCCTGTGCACGCAAGGTTGATTATGCATACGCAAGCCTATTCTAGCATGCATGATGTCGTTGCCCAGAAACCCTAAATTTTTGTTTATTTGTTTTGTTTCTGCCTTCGCATGTTTGTTCTATTCAGCCTCTTTTCACATGTTTTAGGCTCTATAGGTTCTTGCTTACCTCTTTCACATGCTTGTTTGCTATCATATGTTTAGATTAGGGTTTGTCTTAGTTTTGAATGCCATAGGTGCTGTGTTGCTGAAAGGTAAGTAAATGGTAAGTCATGCATTAGAAATGTCCATGCATTTGTGTTGGTTTTTGACAATATGATGGAGCATGCTTAGATGTATGATTAGGATTTCTAATATGTTAATACCTTGTTTTTTATATGTGTTGTTGGATGATATGCTTTCTGCCTTGTTTAGATGTGTGATAGGGTTTTCACACGTTAGATGAATGCTAGGGTCTCTTTTGTATGTTTGGCTTTCTTTGCTTTGTGGAGATAAGTATGCTTGTTTAGGGATAAAGATGCCATGATCATGTATGTTAGATGCATATTAGTGTGTGTGTGTGTGTGTGTGTGTGTGTCTAGAATACAAGTGTTGAACTAATTTTTAATAAGGTTAAGATTAAGACACAATGATGGGAGGCTAACCTTAGGGTTTGGCGATCTTGGGTGCCTAACACCTTCCCAAGAGCGTACCTAAACTCTGAACCCATACTCTGATAGTAAGATCAAAAGGTTCTTCCTTAAAGGGACGCTATATATATGGTTCCCAGACTATTGCAAAAACTAGGTGGCGACTCCAATGACCCCCTGTCCCCACACCTATCTTCTCAATTTTAAAAATCTCTTTCAGTGACTTCATTGAAGTGTAGAGATCATACAATCAATCCGAAAGAGTAATAAGAATATGTCCTCTACAAATTAGTTTGTCTTCCTCTCGTTTCTTTCTTTGTGCCTTGATCTCATCATTGTCTTCATCACTTGTAGTAGGGAAAGGCATCAAATTCAGGTCCAAGACATAGAAAAGTTTCAGTGCAGTGAGTAGAAATTTCATCTTGTCTTTCCACCAAGAGAAATTGGTTCCATCAAAGCAATCCAATTTCACCAATTCATGATTTAACATCTTCAATGTTGTAACATCACTTGTTCCTTCCATTGTAGCAAATATTGTCTAAGATTGTTGGGGATAATACACAATGTAGTCAAGAAAGAATAAATGAACACAAAAGACAAACAAAAAATTAAATAACTTGGAGGCACAAAATTGTTATCCTTAAACAATATTTGCCCTCACACTATTGTTGCTAAAAGGTTATCACAATTTGTTTCCAAGATACAACCAAGTTTGTTCGGTTCTACAAATAGCAATTTTAGAGAATAGCCATAGGATTTTGTGTTTCTTAGAACTGATTTTGGGAGAGAAAAAGAATTAGTTATCAAGTGAACATGAACCACTATTTATACCCATAGGGTTATATCCCTTCAAAATGCATGAATGAAGAGTTACAATGCTACATAAAACTGTTCACAAGGCTTAAAACATTTCAAACATTTAGAACAGTCACCAAAAAATTTTGCAGAAGATTCAGTTTTATGAGTCTCGATCAATCGAGAGGAATCGAGCATCAATCGAAGGTTCTTCTTGATCGATCGAACAAAAATCGAGCATTGATTAAGAGGGGCAAAAGCTCCTAATCAAATTCCTTGATCACTTCGATCCATTGAGAAAAATCTCAACCGATCGAAAATTCTTGGATTTGACATTAAAAATTCCAGAACTTGAATTTTCATTTTATCATCTTTATAAATCAATACTCTCCAAACATAAGTATCATTATTACAACCTATACATGTATATACCTATATATACAACATGACCAAAACCGTGCGCACCCTTACTAGCTAGTCACATACATAATGCAATTTGCAAAATTTGAGATTTGATTTAACATGGGTTAGACATGTTAATATGATAGAAGCATGATGTTGTCCAAGCAACATCGTAAGACAGCTAATCCCATCATCCTTATGCATAAAATTATTAAAGTAGTCAAGATGATAACATTAGGGTAACCACTGGAAAGCAAATGTTGTGAGTTGCTTAACACTTTCTCTACACATAAACACACCCCTACGCCAATTTCAATGGTTAATAGGAATTTTATTTCCTAATTTAGGATAAAAAAAACCTTGCATACTCTTAACCCTAAGTTGGTAATAATTAGACGTTAGGTGGCCATTTGCTCCTAGAAAATCCTATAATTTGTGGTGACTCTGCTCAAGCCTTCAAACATGAGATCTTGCCAGGTTGTCGATCCAAAATTGAATATTGACACATGGAATAGAGGAAAAATAAATTTGCCCCCAGGAACTATTCTGCCATAGGCATAATAATCTGCATATTTTCTCGCATAATTGAGACCCATCACATATGACTTAAATGTCTTATACCACTACCTTGCGGTCTACTCCAAACCATATAGACTCTTTCTTACCAAGTAAACCATATATTCTTTCCTTTCACTTTAAATCCATATTTCTAAAATATGTAAAAAATTTCCTCCAACTCTCCAAGGAGAAAATGAAATCTTCACATTTAATTGCTTACGCTCAAAATGCTAGCTAGCTAGTAAACCCCAGCTCCCCCAAAAAATATAAAAATAAAACCTCTAATGAATGTCATTTTTACAATTGGAAGAATATTTCATCAAATCAATACATTATTTTTTTACTGAAACCCTTTTACCGCCACTCCATCTTTGTACTTCACTACCTTTTTACCATCTTTCCTTCGATTGAACATTTGCCTGTTTCTTTCTAAAAGCTCAATCAATAATTGAAACATACTTAAAAGAAAAGCATCTAGTTGATGAATGATACTCCCTAATTAACCTCTTAACTTAAGGTTCTTCCACCTATAGTGGAGTGGAGTCCTCCCCCCAATGAACATATGCTATACATCTATCTATTGCATCATCACTATCAACTATTGTTGGCTCATAACCATAATTCTCAACTTGTACATTTTCTCTATCTATGGCGCTATCTAAGGAAGCAAAGACAAGTGTAAGGTTAAGAACTCCTTCAAAAATCTGCTCTGTCTTCTCAAATTTCTTTAACCCTTTTACCACCACTCCATCTTTGTACTTCACTACCTTGTTACCATATTTCCTTAGCTTGAATACTTGTCCGTTTCTTTCTAAAAGCTCAATCAGTAATTGAAACATACTTAAAAGAAAAGCATCTAGTTGATGAATGATACGCCCTAGTTGACCTCTTAACTTAAGGTTCTTCCACCTGTAGTGGAGTGGAGTCCTCCCTCCAATCAACATATGCTATACATCCATCTATTGCATCATCACTACCAACTATTGTTGGCTCATAACCATAATTCTCAACTTGTACATTTTCTCTATCTATGGCGCTATGTAAGGAAGCAAAGACAAGTGTATGGTTAAGAACTCCTTCAAAAATCTGCTGTGTCTTCTCAAATTTCTTAAATCCTTTTACCACCACTCCATCTTTGTACTTCACTACCTTGTTACCATCTTTCCTTAGCTTGAACACTTGCCTGTTTCTTTCTAAAAGCTCAATCAGTAATTGAAACATACTTAAAAGAAAAGCATCTAGTTGACGAATGATACTCCCTAGTTGACCTCTTAACTTAAGGTTCTTCCACCTTTAGTGGAGTGGAGTCCTCCCCCAAATCAACATATGCTATACATCTATCTATTGCATCATCACGATCAACTATTGTTGGCTCATCACCATAATTCTCAACTTGTACATTTTCTCTATCTATGGCACTATCTAAGGAAGCAAAGACAAGTGTAAGGTTAAGAACTCCTTCAAAAATCTGCTATGTCTTCTCAAATTTCTCAAAAAATCTATCAACTTTTCATTCTTCATGAAAGATGACATTTCTACTTCCAAAATAATTTTGGGATCCCAGAAACATGGAGCTGAATTATGAATCTCCATAGCCAATAAATATGCAAAGAAAACATTATCATCAAATCTCAACCTTTACTCCTTAGGCACTGAAATTCTATGTGATGAAATACCTTTAAGTGAGAATGGGAAACACCCAACAACTTAAATGTGGCAATGAATTTCTCACTCACACCGGCTATTAATAATTTGCAAATATGCGACAATTCCAAAATTCTCAAATGTATGGCAGCCTCTTTTTGCTTCTAGTTTTATGTTTAAATTTACTTTTTGTCTCACCTTTTACAAAATAAATTAATAAAAAAAAAAAATAGCTTACATCTTTTAATATCAGCCTTATGCCTTTTTCAAATGCCTAGTTCTTAACAATTTGCAAGTTTGACACCTCCTTGTATTTCTAGCAAAGCCAACTAGGGTTTAAATCCCTCCTCTCGAACTAATGAATCATAAAAATAAAATAAAAACAATTTGCAAGCTTGAGGCAATTCTAAAATTTTGAGAATGTGTCGAGACAGAGAAATAAATAAAGCTTTTGGATTGATTTTTTTTTTCACAACTAAATTTCTTTTTATTGTTTTTTAAAATTACAATTTAAACAATCAAACATGCATATTTTTTGGTTTATTCATTAAGTCATTTGAAAATAATTATGTAACTAAAGATAATATGAATGCTCATTTATTCACCACGTGATAGAATGCGGAAATTTTCTTCAAACTCATTTGAAATTTATTTATTTATTTTTGATTTCTTTCAAAATTAAGCAACTTTGTTTTACTTTTTTTCTAATTAAATTGAGGTTGTTTTGCACTAGCTAAAAGGGTTAGATTTAGTGTGGAGCTATTCATTGCTATTGAACTTATAAAAATATAGAGGTTCAAGTGATAGCGCATGGCAGTAATGATATCTTCTTTTTTCTTTAATAATTTGATCGTTACAATGGGAGAAGAGAAATTTGGACTCAGAACGTTTTTTATGGAAATACCAAAAAATACCAATTGAGCTACAAGGGTTTCAATAGTAATGACATCATTTGCAATATTTCATATGTAGTTTGAATTTTGAACCCCACCTCCTTCTCCACCGCTATCTACCTTAAATTAAAAAAAAAAAAAAAAAAAAAATGCTATGATGAAAGTTAATTGGATAGAACTATAGAATTTAACACGCATCATTACAATTACAATTGGATAGAAGGTCGGTACCAGTACAGTATTCACTAGCTTACAGAAAAATGAAGAATTTCTATTGTCTTTTCAGAAAAATGAAGAATTTCTATTGTCTTTTCATTAATTACAAAAATGAATGTACAAGACTATATATAGATTGAACCAAGTTACGGAACTGATCTAACTGAATAACAGAGACTAACAAACTCAAATAACTAACTCCTACACGTGACTTCATACAGAAAACTAACTCTCCCACGTGTGGGCATTAATACAGAGACCAAAAACTACTTGCCGTTTCTGCATAGTTCTGATGTCGTTTATGCAGCACTTTCTGATGTCGTTTATGCAGCACTTTGTTCTTCACTCAGATTAAGCTCTGCTGTCTCATGCTCTGCTCTTGCTTCCTTGTGATCATCTTTACTGCCATTCTGATAGCTTGGGCCTCCAACTCAATGACCCTAATAGCTGTTATTTTCTTTATGTGGAGATGAATTATATACTACGTTTTGATTTATCAGCAATATGATAAGCCATGATCTTTCTATGTTGATACGAAGAAAATCGAGCAAAAATGAAATGAATAGTGGATGATGTAAAAAGTATTTAGTACCAGTATTGCCTCTCTAAATTAAGAAGCTACAATTGCATGGATGTACAAGGCTAGCTATAAGCCTATAACTGATCTGGTAAGTTATTGATTGTCCTAAAATTTAAATTATTTTTTAATCATTTAATCAATATCGTATTCACCTTTTATCAGTCGAATACTCAAGAATTACTCATTCATCTATATTTAATACTTCTTGCAAAGTTTGAATTTGGCATCCTCTTTATAAAGAGGCAGGAAGTGCCAGTCACAGAGTCACTACATAGTTTTACATACAGCGTATTGAGTATATATTGAGAATTGACTTCTAAAGGTTATTCTTGAAATACAAAAATTTATTTATGGGGATAGTGTAGCCCAGGTAGTACAGGTAATGCACATAATCTTGTAGTGATTAACTTGGTGTTGACGAAAGTCCTCAACCAATATGTGTGTGTCAAACTCTACACGTCAGAGACTTAAGATATTCTACAGCTTGCTGCCTATGAGCTAATGATGGTAACATTAGGTCTTAAGTTGATTTATGACTTGTTTTATATAACATACAATGCATCTCTCTCTCTCTCTCTTTGTTCACAAAGTAAACGTAGGTATGTAGAGGCTGAGACGTTTTGATGAAAGAAAGGAATTAATAATTCTAACAATGTGCCGTTGCTTTCAGCTTTGAATAATCACTTCTAATGAAGTATCAATCTGCTATTCTGGCTCTTTTATAGCGATAGCTACTTATAAATTATCAAAGTCTTTCATATTATATATATAAATATATATATATATATAATAAAAATAATAAAAACTTTATTTACAATTCTATTGACAAAAGTCAGCGACGTGAGCACAGTTGGTTTAGATCAATTTGGGCTTATTTTGTCGGCCCATTAGGTTACTTATCTCTAATAGTAATTCATATTTTTAGACTAATATATATAAATAAATGTTGCACCATATATGAAAAACTACGGAATGAAATGAGAAGGCATCAATTAAAACTAGACACGTGTAAATAAAACATTAAGGGTATGAAGGTTCAATTAGTGTATAAAACATTATGAACATTTAGACCCCTAATTAATAAATAATAAATTACAAATTCAAGCTTAATATCAAACAATTAATGTACAGAATATGAATATAAACTTAATACAGAATTGATAAACAATCTAAACCAATTAAAATCACATCCACAATAGAAATTAAATGGCAAAGATTAAGGGAAGAGAGATGCAAACACAAGGACAACACAATGATGTGTTATCGAAGAGGAAACCGAAGCCCTCGGCGTAAAACCTCTCCGCCGCCCTCCAAGCGGTAAATAATCCACTAAAGAATGTAGTTGGGATACATGAACAGCAGAAGACTTTCCAAGCCTAATCTACCCAATGTATCTAAGCCCTCCAAGCTCCTACTCCAACGAGGTTATGCCGAACCTATTTCTTCTTTAACTTACTGGATTCCGCTACTTGACCATAGAATCTACCAATATGAAATTGGTCCCTTCTTAACTGCTTCCCAAAGCACCAAACAGCCTTCTCACAGATATGGGTATGGTGAGAAAAGGTTTTGGTAATGTACCTCTCAAGAATTTAACAATGGAGAGGAAGAGAGTAAAGGAATTTGAAGAGTCTTTATGTGAAGATTGTGGATGAATCAATCTTGTTTTTCTCTAGGGTTTCTCTCTCAAAATTCTCTCTAGAAGGTCTCTGCATTTCATGGGTATAAGGGTCTATATATAGTAAGGTGAGAAGGAATGTGAAAAGTCAGTTTTTCCCAAACAGGGTGGTCTGGCGGCTTGGCCTTGCAACTGGGTTGAATCGCGAGTTCAAGCCACGAGCTAACGGCCTGGCCAGCCTAGGACTTTTGTCCTATGGAACAGCTAGCATGACTCTTCAGCTCCTCTACATGCTTCACACGTGTGCCAACTTTGGCGGCTTGCCAGTCGCTAGTCCAGCCGCGAGTCTCTGCATCCTTGCACAATCTTGAGCATTTCTTCACACTCTCTCACTCACTACCCTTACATGATTCTCACCTAAATACAGGGTTACTAATTGCTAAAATATAAGCAAATTTGGCACGAAATAAAGCCAACAAGATGGTTGATAAAATTCAACCTTACAGGGTATGTTTGATAGACTGTAATAGACAATGTAATGTAATAGTTATTCCTATAGTTTAGTTATTCAATAGTTTGTTTATGTTTTTATTAAAGGGAATAGTCATTCTTTATGAATAACTATTCTTTAAAATGAGGAATAGCTATTCATCTCTAAAGGGGTTGTAATAGTTATTCTTTAGTAGATGTATTAATTTCTAAAATTAATATATTTCCAAATAAACAAACTTTCCATATGCAATTAACAATTATGAAAATAAAAAATCATAAAAAACTAACTAATCTCTCTTTCAATTTTTTTTTTTTTTTTAAATTAGGATATATAATTATATGAGTAAAATATTTCTTAAAATATATCTTAGGTTTGATTTAAAATGTTTTCATTTCATTGTTTTCAAGGTTCTATTATTGTGTTATCACCAAACAAATGAATAGTATTAAGTATTACATTACAACATCTTGTATTCCTTGTAATACCTATTCTTATTTCTATATAATTACCGTTACAGTCTACAAAACGTGCCCTAATAATAAAATTTATTAGTATTATATTGGTTTAGTTAAGATTCATCATGTAAAAAGTACAAACTTTACACTAATCCAACCCACTAACCTGCGAAAGTTTTACATTTTTTTTTTTTAGAACTAGATCAACCCAACCCACCAACCCGAGAAAAACATACATCACCTTCTGATTGGATAGATCGAGCTGTCGGATTCACAGGGGGTGTAGCCAGGATTTTTCACTTGGGGGGGCCGAATCATGTATTTATAGGTTAGTCATAACTCATAACCAATAACCATATTTTATTATTGAAATATAACTATGACTATGATGATAATGTGAGAAAAGAAATATATAACTATGAGGAAAACAAATTGGTGATATGAGAAAAAGATCAAATTTTGTGGAAAAAAATGATGATTGTGATGATAATGATGAGAAAAATAAATATATTAAATTTGAAGACCAAGAATGAAAAAGAAAAACACACCAATTCGAGCAATGCACATTGCATTTCACAATTGTAAACAATTTGTATTCTTAGAAAAAATAAATAGAAAGGCACCTGGAGGCTAGGGTTTTATTTGGTTTTGGTAAAAGTGTGTGTTTTGTTTGGGTGTACACTTGAGAAACTAACTAAATATTGGAATTTTAAATAGCTAAATGCGGTCATTGCTGGATTTTAAAGGGAAAAAACATAAAAACTAACACTGGACTAACATTTGTGACATTTTTTAAGGAAAGTAATAAGTTTTCATTATTCAAAAACAAAGCAAAACAACAATAAAAAATGAGCATGAACTATGAAGATGATGAGAATTTATAGCTAATTGGAACTCTAAAACTAGGGTTCTTCTATCCAATAGTTTAGAAAACTCCAGGTTTTTTGGCATATAATGCAAGTAGGTGGACTACTTGGTTATCTTTTCTTTTAGTATGATATGATTTAAACTAAGTTAAAAGTAATCTTGCCTTGTAAAAAATTTTGGAGGGGCCAATCATTACATTTTGTAGGGGCCCAATTTATTTTTATACAATATTATAAGGATTTCAAAAATTTTGGGGGGGCCAAGGCTATATGTCCCTCCGCCCCTGCGGATTCATGTACCACCCTAATAAAAGTCACAAAACACCAACTTCTACTCATTCTACAAGGACATCAACTTTGCTACTTTAGTGAATTTTGTAATATGATCTCGTTGACAAGACTCCTTGGTAGCCAACAAAATTATCACCCGGGGGTAATTGTACATTTGTACTGCTTGATCTATCATATATGGTGCAACATTTATTTATCTCACATGCATGTTTGTTGAGTGAAATTTCAGATCCAAATCAACCATTTCGCTGTACTCGTACCTTTCTTCTCCATTAGATGTAGCATTAAATTCATGACAAAAACAAGTAAATTTCAATTGTCAAACTTTTCTTTTCTGAGTTGTTTCCTCATTTTTGTCGACCTAGAACTAATGATGCGAAAAACTACAAATTGAGGTCAATTTATTCTACTTTCGAGTCTTGTCTAAAGGGCAAAAATAAATAAAAAATAAAAAATGTATGAGATTCAGCAAGTCCACTTGGCAATTGATGAATCCATCTGGTGTGGGGGACTAACGAGTCCTCAAAGGAAGTGGGGTACAACATTAGCTTTTTCAAACTCCATTTATTACTCTCGTAGTAGTCAAAAGTTACGGTGGGTAGTGTTTCTATTGTTCCTGCCTTTATAAAGACAAAATGGAAGTAGCTAGGTTTAGACGCGGAGGCAAGAGAGGAGGATGAGGATCTATGCTAATCATGTTTTTGTCCCTTGTTAGTCTATGTTGTTTTGTTTGTTCATAGAATTCCATAGGCAGAATATTGCTAAGATTTTGTAGTTATTGCTCCTCTGAATGGTTTAAAGGCGGTCCCGTGGGCCACGCGGTAAAAGTATGAAAACTACCTTAAAATTTATCGGTTCTTCTTTGGACACAGTACTCAATTTAACACAATTTATACATTTGTTAATGTGTGATTAGATTACATCACTTACACAACACTACTAGTACTTAGTGAAAAACAATCTAATCACAGTTCGTCATGCGTCTAAGTAGTGTTAAAGTGTGTGGACAAATATGTGTTTCGAGACTATTAAAAAACTCATATTTGAGCTATGATTTTTTAAATATAGATAATTTATAGTCCCCATTACATTAATTATAATTGTTTTTCTCATCGTGATGTTAAGACATCAATAGGTTTCTAGTGTAGTTAGAATTTGAATCCAAGTCCCTATTCAATGATAAAAGATCTTATCAATTAAGCTAACTATATCTCACTTATCATGTTTGTTAAAGATGTTAGGTTTTTTCTTTATCATGTTTAATGACCTAAGTGTCCTAATTTTGTGTAAAGCTCATCTTACCTTTGACTTTGAGGCACCCTGGGTAGGGGCTAGAGAAATTTGAGTTTTCTTTCTCTCTATTATTCTATTTTTCTACACTATTTTTTTGTTTCACCTTTAGTTTGATCACTGTTGACCCTATAATCTTAATAATATATATTACACAATCCAATCAGTGACAGAACTATTTTAATTAATTACCCCATTCTCACTGTGCCTCCAATGCTGATTATTTTCCTTGGCATAATTTGAACCGACAAAATGGTAGGTTTGTTTTCCATTATTCATTTCCTCCGGTTTTTAATTTTTATAATATTATCTTCAAAATCATATAACCGACCAAATGATACATATCCCGTGATTTTATATTCTTTTCTCTGATGCAATCTTACACTGTTTTATATATATATATATATATATATATATATATATATATATATATATATATATATATATATATATAATTTACCGACTTGTTATTGGACAATTCTGAATCTACGATCTTTCTCAAAAAAGAAAAACCCCTCTGAATCTTAGTAACAAAGAAGCAAATTATAAGTAAATGGACAAGCAAATCTTTTTGCCTGTTACAACCATATCATTCTATATTTCGATCACTACTTTTTGTGACCACACACTTCGTCCTTCAAATTCAACACAAACGTTATATCTTTTTGACTTTCATAGATAACCAAATCTCTAATGCTATTGGCGTTTTCTTGATGATCGGCTTAGTTTCTCCATGAAAGTCTCCTTATGTCTGTTTGAATGATTGTCGGGCTCTCACCATGTCACTTGCCTTTACTTTTTCTTTTTCCTCCAACAATTTTAGTTCATTTTCTAATCTTATTTCACGAATACTAATATAATACTAATTTTTTGGACTAAGATTCTTTAATGTTCTAAAAATAATTATACTATAGTATGAGTGGGTGCTCATCAATGGACAACCTGACTCACAACACTTGTATTACTCAAATGGCTGTTACCAGAGGATGAATACCCAGCATTACACGTAGATAGCTATAAAAGCCATTAATGAGGGTTTTTTCAATAGTACAAAACACCGCTAACACAAAAGATTTGTTTGGATACCGCTTATTGTTGAAAATTAAAAACTGAAAACTGAAAATACTGTAGCAAAATAATTTTTAAATGTGTGAATAGTGCCGTGAGATCCATTTTGTTGAAAAAAGAGGTTTGTAAGTTTCGTGAATAGTGCACAGGACCCAATGACAGACACAAACGCGCAACGCAAGCGTTGAAAATGCTATCCAAACTCCACCTAAATACATTCATTTCAAAATGCCCCTCATCTCACAAATTCTTTTCTAATACCATCAATTAGTAGTGATTTTGCAATGTGCACCAAAATTCCATGTTTCCACTATTATATGTACTAGTGTATAGCCTCGTACATATGCACAGGTACAATTAAAAATAATTACAATTATACATTTTTTCTAGAAGATATTCAAATTATACATAGTATTAGCTTATACTTTTTTAAAAACATACATTTCTAAAATATGCAATGGTTTCTCATTATATATATATATATATATATATATATATATATATATATGTATATAATTTAGAATTTAATTGGATTTGGACTCTTCGATTTTTTCACCCAATAATTCACTAGCCACAACTTTTTTAAAAAAAAAAATAGACACGTGGTGGAAAATTGGACTCTAATTGAAATCCAATTTAGAATCTAATTGGATTTGGACACTTTTATTTTTACATTCAATAATTCACTTAGCACAAAATTAAAAATTAAATGGGACACATGGCACAAAATTGAGAATCCAATTAAAATCTAATTGGATTTTCTCTGAGCTTTGGCTATATATATATATATTAGGAAAATTACATTTTATCACCTTAAACTATACTCCAGATTATACTTTGCACCCTAAATTTTTTGAATGCATATTTTGCACTCTAAACTATGACATTTGTTACACTTTGTACCCCGACATCAAGTTTACTGTTAACTTGGATGGAAATCCAAAATTTAGAGTGCAAAGTGTAATCTAGAGTATAATTTATGGTAGTAAAGTGTAATTTATCCTTCTTTTTTCTTAAGATTGAGAAATGAACAATTGATTTTTTTCATGTGATATCATACTTTTCAATTTAAGTTAATGTCAAACTTATGTTATGTTGCAAAGTTTAACAAGAGTTATAGTTTAGAGTGCAAAACGTGCATTTGAAAATTTTAGAGTGCAAAATGTAATTTGGGGTACAGTAACTAGGGGTGTCAATGTTCGACCCAACCCGCAAACACAGCACGAACCTGACACGGGTTTTTGCGGGTTAGGGTTGTGCCTTAATGGGTTTGGGTCATAAACGGGTCAACCCGAAAGTGACACGATAAGAAACATGTTATAAGCAGGTCAACCCACATAACCCGCAATAGACACGTTTAACACGCCAATTTATTTGTGTCAACCCGAAATGACTCAACTCATATAACAAATAAATATTCATTTTATTTTAGATTTGTCAAATACCTTTAATATCCAACATATATTTTAAATTTAAAAATAAAAGTGAGTAATTACAAAAACTTACAAGGGTTATAATTAGAAATTGAAACTTTACAAATCCTAGATCTTTAAACCCTACAGACCCTAAATCTCTAAACCTTCTTATAAATATCTTCTTCTTCTTCTTTTTTTAATTTATTGCAGCCGTACTACTTACTCTATTATCTTATAGTCTCATGCCTAATTCTCAAACTCAAAGTCTCAAACCGGTTATTGTTCTCTCTCTCTATGGATGGTAATCGTAGTCATGGTCAGGATTAGTTTATAATTTGCTCCAATTCTTTCAATATTGATACTTAGCATTTGGCGAGTTCCAAGGATATTATATTTTTGATGAACTATGTTATTTTTGTTAAACTATGTTGTTTTGAATTTGGGTTGAAGTGTATGCACTTCTTTTAGAGTGCAAAGAACTTATTTCTAGATGAATGTTATATTTTTGTTGAACTATATTATTTTGAATGTGAGTTGAACACTTAAGTGTATACACTGCTTTTGGGATGTAAAAAAAAATATATATATATATATATATAAATATATATATATATATATATATATATATATATATATATATATATATATATATTTCTAGATGAATGTTATGTTAAATATTATGCAGGTTGAAATGGGTTATGTTACATTCGTGTTAACCCAACACGACTCGTTTATTAAGCGTGTCAAATAGGTTGGGTCAGGTCAATCCGCTTTATTAACAGGTCGGGTTAGGATTGAAGGATCATGACACGATTATTAAATGGGTCGGGTTAAGGTTGAGCCATTTAGTCGAATACCCCTACCTCGATACGACACGAACTTGACACGCTAACCCGAATTGACACTCCTAACCAAGACAGCCCCAAGGGCACGCAGCCAAGGCCAAGCCAGCCCCCACAGGCACGCAGCCAAAATAACTATAGTTTAAAATGGCAAAGTGTAATTTTCTCATATATTCTAGCACATATTATCCCTATAATCCCTTTTGTACATTTTGAAATGAATGTATTCGATTTCATCACATCATCAATAATTTATATAGATACCAAAACCATGATAATCAACGTTTATTTAAATCTAAATAATGTCACAAAATCTAATTCACTCATTTATAAATAAATTGATAGAATTTTAAGAAATCTACCTGTAGAGTTAGTCCAATAGCTCTAGAATATCGTCGCCCTGATTTTTCTGTTATATAAATGTAAATCCCACGCTTACAGTGTTAAATTTCATTCCTCATAAATCGAAAAATATCACTAAATTACAACACAAATCATTTCTCTATAGATTACTAAAATCTATGATAAACACAATAAAATAAACATGCCTCTCAACACTGTCAGTGGAGCTTAATTATTTAATAGCCTCAAATATTGGCTTTTTTGGCACTTCAAATTCAAACAAACACTCCTAGCTCCATGAGAAGAAGAAGAGGAATTTAGACTGCCTTTGTTTCGAGCTTCGGTGAAAAAATATTTTTTGGAAAATAAAACATTTTCAAGTGTTTATTTGTGTTGCAAAATTGCTATGAAAAACATATTTTCAACCACTTTCCCATACCAGTAATTTCAGTCACCTCAACACCCGAATGTAAAAAAAAAATTCCGGAAATCAATTTTAGGTTGACAAAGGCAATCTTAAAAGAATATGATTGAGGACGTATGAAAGTCTAAAATCATGTTGGTCTGCCGTGATTGGATCTTGGCCCAATCAGATCATAGCCCAAGATGCCTGTTTTCATTGGCCCATTATAAACTTCTCAATGTTTCCAATGCCCGTCATGAATATCGGAGTCTGGACAGTTACAGATAATATCTATCATTCGCTTATTTATGGAATACTGGAATGATGAAATTACTTGGGAATAAATATAAATATGACTGCCAACTGTACCATGGGGCGTGGGACAATGACTGCCACACGCGAGTCCCCTTTTTTTATTCCTCAAAAAAAAATATATATATATATATATATAAATATTATAGTAAGGAATATAAAATTTGTAATAGGATATTCATTTGTTTCACAATAATATAGGAATTTAATATTGAAATTGATTTTCACAATTTAGTACAACGTAATAAGATTATATAATAAAACACTACAAAATTATAGAATGGAGTCTATCACAATCAAATTGCTCAGTATTGTTTCTCAAAAAAAAAAAAAATGTGCTCTTTACTCAATACAAATTAAATAGTAATCAATTATTAGGTATAAATTGAACAATTGTATAATATATCTCTCTCTCTCTCTTCAAAATTAATTCCTCGATAAATATTAAAAGGAAAAAAATTACTAGTAATATTATCGCCCTTGCCCTGACATTAAATCCTAATAATTGACGATATTTCACATGCTTAAATATCATGATGATGCATATAATACAAGTTTAAAATTCTTTTAAAGAAGGGCAAATTACAACTTACCCACCTATTACTTGGCCAAAATTTAAGTTTTCTATTTGTAGTTTGAAATTTAACACTTTATCTATCTGAGGTTCGCGTCGTCACCTATGGTTTTTCCGTTAGAAAACTGTCAATATCGTATTTTGTCTAACCCTGATTCACAGGTCAAAATAAAAACCAAAAAAATTGAAAAATGTGCAAAATCATGAATTTCAATTCCAAAAAGGGTAAAGCTAAAAACAACATGACTGAGGGGAGGATAAAAAAGTCACAACATTTGAAAAGTCATTTTATAGCAATTAAGGCTAAAACCCTAACCCAATATGGTCAAAAGGTTGACTTTTTGATCCGACTGTTGAATCATGTTGAATTTTGGACTGTCTCATAGAGCATATTTTTCACTTCGAAACGATAGTTTACAAGCCAAAATCAGAGTTAAAACGGATGAAATATCACGAAATACCAAAATCCTCATAAAATCTTCACTTTTTTTAAGGAAAAACTAGCAGTTTTTTACCCAACTTCGCACAATAAATTGTACCAATTGGGAAAAAACTGGAATGAGCGGGCTGGACCATCTTGAAGAACAAGGTCTTAGATAATTTTCATCAAAAGGGCTCGACGATATCTACTCCGAATTGGAAGATGTGAATTTTTCAAGAAAAAACGTTACAAACTTTTTTAGTACTACGTCACCTTCCTTCTGAGAGCAATATCTCAAAAACTATACATCCAGAGCTTTCCATGCATATAAAATTTGAAGAAAACGAAGCTCGGAAAGGCCTCAAAATAGCAGTGCAAAGATCGGGCTAGAAATCAGAATAAGACAAAAAAAAGTACTGATGAGGTGGCAAAAATGGGAGGCTAGCATTAGTGTATATACCCCCCCCCCCCCCCACGCTATTGAGGAAAATATGAGGAAAAAGAGTAGAAAAATAGAGAAATAGGGAGAAAAAAGTGAGAAAAATCAAAGAAAAAAAAAGTGAGAAAATTCTGGAAAAATACCTTTAGAAATTCTTGAAAAAAAAAAAAAAACTCTCTCTCTCGGAAACCATTACAAAAAAACCTCATCCATTTTCATTTGTAATTTTTGTGGATAAAGCTATAGGGATGGGTTAGTTTGTAAACATCTTTCTTTTATCTTGCTTGTTGTTCATAGTTGTTTTATTTTCTTATGCTCTTGCATATATTGTGTATATATCTCTCTCTTTATTTCAATGGTCATATTATTGTTGTTGGTTTATATTATTGAGCTTGTTTCCCTAGATGGGTATTGGATCATCTCCTAAGATTTGTATGGGAAGTAGCCTTTGGGGGAAGAAATCACATCCCACCTAGGCATCTAGGGATTTTACTATTATTGCTTTTTAATTTATGTCATACAATTACTTTCAAGCAATCCCCATCCTCTTTTATTTTATGTCATCCATTTAATCTCTTGCACATCCCCTCTCCCCCTTTACTTTATCGAGTGTGCGTGCGCACACACACACACACACATATATAAACACCTAACTAATAATAATAATAAAAAGATTTTCTATCATCTCTCTTAAATGGTTTTTAAACTTCCATTAGAGTACAATATGGGCATGTTGTTAGGATTAGTGCCCTAAAATCCTATTGTATGTCATGTATGACATTATGTTTTATGTAATAAATTTGTTTTATTATTATCTAAAATAATGGTAGCATGAATATTTGGACATTATCATATAGTCCTTGAGATGCATAGCATGTTATTTATGTGATTTAGTCACAGAAGATATAAATCACAAGTTCTTTGGAAACTCAAAATCTTAGTTTGTAGTCGGTGATGAAATTGGGCATTTCATCTGCGAAGACTATAACATGTCAATTAAGATGATTTGTCTTGATGATGGAAGTGGAGACTTTTAGTCGATATGTTGATATGTTTTAAGAGTATAAAACATATTGAACTGGACCGTTGTGGGATTTATTATTCTATTAACAACTGTCAAATGAATAATAAATCTCACAACTTCTCATTTACATAAAACTCTCAATCCTGAGAGAATAGTGAACCTGGTCATGAAATGTACGTTGCTTTGATATATCAAGAGTGAAATCTAGACAAAAGATCAAAATCTCAGTATGTTGGGCAACCACACGTAATGTTGAAGGAACACATATTCTCAAGTTGGAATTCATAGTCTCTTTATAGAAATATAAAATATTCCCTTGAGATAAGTTTAATGGGTTTGGTTATTCAGAATGTTAGGCCTAACCACTTTAGTAAAGAGTTACTAAAGTTTATATTTCATGAAATTAGATTTTATAAAATATATATATATATATATATATATATATATATATATATATATATATATGAATAACTTACAGGATTAAACCGGGTACTCAAGGATCAAGAAGTAGTAATTTACAAAGTGACAGTTACACATTATGACTTTGTATTATTACGAATATTTTCATGAAGGGGTTAAATGTTTAATAAAGTCTTGAGATATAATTTATTAATAAGGTCTAGAGTGCAATTATATTTATATAGTAGTATTAAATATAATTAATGGTAACTTTAGGCCTGTCAAGAGTTAATAGATAAGTCCAAAGCCCATTGGAGCTAGAGTTTTATTTGTCCCTTTTGGTCCTACTCCAAGCCACACACTAAAGTCCAATTGGGCTGGCCTAAAAGGCTAACTCAATTAGATAATCTGTTATTTATTTAATAAGAGTTATTAAATAAAGTAACTACCAAGTGCAGATATATATGTGTGATTATGGAGAAATAATGAGAGTTCTTCTTAAGGGAGACACTTGATTATTCTCTTGAAAGATTACGTATAGAACTGATTGAGAGGCCACACATCTTGGGCATATTGTGGAATTGCAGTGAAGATTGAAAGGCATCTCAAGTTCAATCTTCATTTGTTTTGAATTTCACTGCATCAAAATACACTTTTTTATTCTTTGTATCTGAAACTCAAATGTTACATGTTATCTCACATTAATGAAGTAGATCCGTTTATATTCCGTTGCGTGTTTTTGTATGAGATACAAAACTGTATTTTCCATGTGTTTAACCAACACATATCTCATAAGAATGGTGATGGCTTAGAACTCCCATTTCTTTATGATGAAGAATCCATAAAGCTTAAAAGAGATTAAAATCTATTTAAGAAAGAAACCAAAAAAAAAAAAAAAATTATTTGTTAATCAATCTTTACAATATTCCAAACTCTTTACATTTATGTCATTTAAATTTCATCTCTTACTTTAACGTCATTTAAATTTCTTCACTTTATTTATTTTCTGCACTTTATTAGTGTTGTTTCTTTATTTTTCTCATTATTAAAGTTGCCATAAAAGTAAATATGCTTGGGTAAAACATTTCCCCTACACACTATTCTAAGAAAATGCTTTTTCAAAAATCTTTTCCCACCTCTTTCTTAAAAATGAAGTTCTTTCAAATAAAAAGAGTCTTTTTAAAAGAAAGGTTTTTCCCTTTTTCTTCTTAAGAGTTTTCAAAACAAAACCTTTTTTTTTTAGTTAAAATGCTTTTCCTCCTTTTTTTTTTTAAGAAAATTTTTCAAAATTTTAAAAAAAAAAAATCTGCTTTTTTTTTTAGAAATCCAAAACCCATTTTTGTTTTTTTAAATAATAATAAAACTGTTTTCAAAATATGAAAAATTCTGTTTTCTAAAAAGCTGTTTTCAAAACAAAACAAAAAAAAAAAATCTGTTTTCTAAAAAAATGTTTTCAAAATATGAAAAATTCTTTTTTCTAAAACACCGTTTTCAAAATAAAAAATCTGTTTTCTAAAACATCAAAATAAAAAAATAAAAAATATTTTTTCAAAAAATGTTTGCAAAATAAAAAATAAAAAAAAAATCTATTCTTAAAATAGGGGAAACCCAAAACTAAAAAATATACATATAAATGGTTTCAAAGTTTTTCAAAAGAAAATGTTTTCAAAAATAAAATGTTTTCGAAATTGTTTTTCTACATACAAAAGTGTGTTTTCAAAAATGCTTTCTTCAAAAAGATACATGCTTTTCAAAACAAAATGTTTTCAAAAATACTTTTACCAAGTTGATTTTGCCAAAAAATGTTTTCTTCCTTTCTTTAAAAAGAATAAAAATATATCTTTTGAAAAAGTGTTTTTACCACGTTAGAAAATGTTTGTTTTAAAGAATTTGTTTCCAAAATCTTTTTCCTTTTCCAAAAATCCGAAAATTGTTTTGATTTTTTGTTTTTGTTTTTTTTTTTTGTTTTTTTAAAGAAAGAGATTTCTAAGGAAATGGTTTCTTTTACCACGTTGGGTTTTCCTAAAAATAAAAAACAAGAGTTTTCTAAGAAGAAAAAAATACTTTTTGATAGGCCAAGAATGTATTGACCCCTTTTGGTAAATTAATCAATTAATTAGCCAAGTGAATTAATTAGATTCAATTACATGCAGCAAGCGTAGTAGCACAAAAAAATCACCAAATAAGTTAAATGCAGTGGAAAATAAATTTGACACAGGTGATTTGTTTACGAATAGGGAAAAGTACTGAGGCAAAACCCCACTGGGTAAATTTAAGGTCACTGACGAATATCGACATA
This sequence comes from Quercus tomentella, assembly GCA_028535165.1. NCBI lineage: Eukaryota > Viridiplantae > Streptophyta > Magnoliopsida > Fagales > Fagaceae > Quercus > Quercus tomentella. The sequence goes on from JAPQVY010000012.1 coordinate 36,971,322, forward strand.
AAGGTCGTCTAGATGAAAGACGAGCTTAGCCATGTTCGTGACAAAAGCGGGGAACAAGATTCCGTCAACATACATCACCTTCATGGACGAAGCAGACCACCACTTATTAAAGAACGGATAAATGCCCACAGGACAATTGTGAACCAATAATTACGCCGGAACAGTTACCAGTGTAATGATTGTCCAACGGCTATTCGTTACACCATTAAGGGAATCATCAGTGTCAATCAATGCTACGTTACTCTCAGAAGAAAAACGTCCGGAAGCAGCATTAACAGACATAACTATGCCCATCCATAGCAAGCTATAAAAGGGAAAGAAGAACTCAAGTAAAAGGCATGTTAAAAAATTCCAGATATTGACTTGCAACATTTTTCCATTAGAAGTGAATTTTGTTAACTTAAGCATCAGAGTATTCTCAATCGGCCCCACGCCAAGAAGACCTCCATTACTTTCTTTCTTAACAACAGGTACCTGAGATCGTCCATTGGCATTGACGAGGAACATACTGACGAGGTCAATTTTCAGCTTCATCAGTTTGGCGCTGTTTGTGGGAAACATGTAATGAGTTGATTCTCACTTGAACCATTGTGCTCCTACCGATAAAGTTCCCGTCTCCAGATGGACAACGCAGCAGCAACACCTCCAAATCTTATGGTGATGGCCCAACAGATCCAGACCCTGATAGCGAATGTGTAAGAGCTAATGAGACAAAACGAAGAGCTGAAGCAACGAGCCCGTCCAGAGGGCAGTAACACTTCACATCATTGACGGAGTCGTAGCAGGCATGATGAGGAAGCTAGTAGCCCTGGGAATAGCAAGGGAAAAGATACGACAGAGTGCACTGGACAGTCTGCACCTGACAACGACCATTTGATGAAGAATCTACGAAAGGAGCTCGACAAAGTGAAAAATGCCATGAAGGGAAAGACAGCAATGAACCTGGATGGCATGCTTAAATGGATAGATTCACCCTTTCCAGCTAGTGTTTTGGAATGCCCCTTGCCTCCAAAATTTCGTCTGCCACAACTAGGATTCTATGACGGCACGAAAGACCCCCTCGATCATATAAGGGCCTTCATGACCATTTTGAACCTGCAACAGACCCCAGACGAAGTTATTTGTAGATCCTTCCCTGCCACCCTCAGAGGGGCTGCAAGGGTCTGGTTTAGCAAGTTGCCAGCGTCTTCTATAGCAAATTTCGAACAACTCAGTGACTCGTTCGTCCGTCATTTCATTGGAGGACAGCGTCACAAGAGGCCAACCTCTTACTTGTTAACAGTAAGACAGCAAGAAGGGGAGAGCTTGAGGGATTATATGAAGCGATTCAATAAGGTAGTATTGAAGATTGACAAAGCAGATGATCAGGTCATCATGACGACCTTCCAGGCAGGGCTTAACAACCCCGACCTCATCTTTTCGCTAGGAAAGACTCCCCCAACCTCCTTGACGGACCTGCTGTTCAAAGCCCAAAAGTATATGAATAGGGAGGATGCCTTTACGGCCAAGGGGCTAATGGGAAAACAGAAGAAGGAGGAGACTGGGGAGTCCCATGGTAAAAAGAAGGATTGTAAGGATTTGTACTCGGAGGCTAAGACCAGCAAGAGTAGTCCTGATGACCCGAAGAAAAAGATGAATTTCACCCCGTTAGTTATGCCTGCGGACAAAATCCTGATGCAGATAAAGAATGAATCGGGGTTGAAATGGCCCAAGCCGTTGAACACGTCCTCAAGGAAGCGTGGCCCAAAAAAGTACTGCCATTTTCATAAGGATCACGGCCATTATACCGATGAGTGTCGCGATTTGAAAGAGTAGATAGAAGAGTTGATTCAACGGGGAAAACTCCAAAAGTTCATCAAGAGGGATCACCAACCTCGATCAAGGGCTGAGGATAAAACCCATGACGATGCCAAGGATGATGGACGAGACCATCCATAGCAAGCTGTGGGAGAGATATGGACGATAGCAGGAGGACCTGTGTCAAGAGGGTCATACAAGTCTTTGAAGAAGACGTATTACCGGCAGATCAATAGTGTCCATATCAAACATTCGCCCCCACAGTATCGACACTCAAAAAATGACGACATCACGTTTTCTGAACGGGATGCGAGTGGGATTAAGCAACCCCATGATGACCCACTCGTCATTACATTGGGGATAGAAGGATTTACCACAAGGAGAGTATTAGTCGACAACGGAAGCTGCGCGGGCATAATGTTCATGATGGCCTATCAATAGCTGAGGGTGGATCCTAAGAAACTTAGACCTTTCAATTCTCCACTGGTCAGTTTCAGCGGAGATAAGATTTACCCAAAAAGGATCGTCACATTTTCCGTCACGACTGGGACACACCCGACACAAGTAACAACCCAAGTCGATTTCTTGATCATTGATTGCCCATCATCCTACAATGTCATCTTGGGGCGACCTACTCTGAACAGACTAGAGGCTGTAATGTCGACTTATTGTTTGAAAATGAAGTTTCCAACTCCAAACGGGGTAGGTCAAGTATGTGGAGATCAACTTTTGGCCAGGGAATGTTATCAAGCGATACTGGCTTCCAGAGAAAACCACGCGTGGGTGGTGGAAGAAGAACCAAAGGAGTCATCCCAAGAGCTAGAAGAGGTAAACCTAGTAGAAGGGGACATGGCCAAAGTAACAAAAGTAGGGACAGGACTTGATCCCTCTTGAAGAGAAAGATTATGGAGTTCCTTAAGCAAAACCTAGATGTCTTCACCTGGACTCACGAAGATATGCCGGGGATAGACAATGAAGTGATAGAGCATAAGTTGAATGTCGACCCCACCAAGAAGCCTGTCCAGCAAAAACGACGAGTTTTCGCTCCTGAAAGGAACAAGGCTGTTATGGAAGAGGTAGAAAAGCTTTTGGCTGCTGGATTCATCCGGGAAGTTTATTATCCCAAGTGGTTGGCCAACATCGTCATGGTCAAGAAGTCCAACGGAAAATGGTGCATGTGTGTAGATTTTACAGACCTCAACCGCGCCTACCCTAAGGATAGTTTCCCACTTCCCAAGATCGATCAGTTGGTGGATTCAACAGCTGGCCATGAGTTGTTGACATTCATGGACACCTTCTCAGGCTATAACCAGATCTGCATGAGCAAGAAGGACCAAGAGAAGACTGCATTTGTCACTAGTCAGGGACTATACTGCTACAGAGTTATGTTGTTTGGCCTGAAGAATGCAAAAGCCACTTACCAGAGATTGGTAAACCAAATGTTCTGTAGACAGATTGGAAGGAACATGGAGATTTATGTAGACGACATGCACATGAAGAGCAAGAGAGCAGAGCTACATCTGGACAAACTCAAAGAGACTTTCGATACACTAAAGAAGTATCAAATGAGGTTGAACCCAACAAAGTGTGTGTTCGGAGTTTTGTCTGGCAGGTTTTTAGGGTTCATGGTCTCGCAGCGGGGTATAGAGGCTAACCCTAAGAAAGTTAAAGCCATACTAGATATGACGTCCCCAAGGAGTGTGAAATAAGTTCAGAGACTGATGGGGCACATAGTAGCCTTAAACAGGTTTGTGTCCATAGACAAATGCCTCCCGTTCTTCAAAACATTGAAGCAGGCTTTCCAGTCGACGGACGAGTGCGAAGCTGCTTTCCAAGCACTCAAGGATTACTTGTCCAGACCGCTATTGCTGAGTCCATCCGTCGAAGGGGAGGATTTGTTTTTATACTTGGCCGTTTCTCAGATAGCGGTAAGCTCGGCGTTGATCTGAGAAGAACTCCAGATTCAAAGGCCAGTCTATTACATGAGCCAAGCTTTCCAAGGTGCGGAAGCAAGATACCCAAGGATAGAAAAGCTGGTTTTTGCCTTGATCGTCGCATCAAGGAAGCTCCGTCCCTACTTCTAGGCACACACGATACTGGTCATGACGGACCAACCACTGCGAAAGGTTATGGGTAGGCCAGACGCAACAGGAAGAATGGTACAATGGGCGGTAGAATTGAGCCAGTTCGACGTTGACTACAGGCCTAGGACAGCAATCAAGGCCCAAGCACTGGCCGACTTTGTTGCTAAATTCACTACAGCCGAGCAAGATCCAGAAGCATATTACTGGACAATGTACACAGACGGGTCAGTGTCATCTGGCATGGGTGAAGTAAGAGTGATTCTCTTCTCCCTAGAGAAGGACGTCCTCAAGTACGAAGTTCAGCTTCAGTTCCCAGCGACGAATAATGAAGCGGAGTATGAAGCAGTGTTGACAGGCCTGTAGGTGGCAAAGGCCCTGGGAGTGAGAAACCTGAAGTTGAACTCTGATTCAAAACTTGTGACTGAGCAGATGAACAATGAGTACGAGGCTAAGGAAGATAGGATGAAGAGGTACTTAGCACTGACTAATTAGTTAATTTCTCACTTTAATGATGTCAAGATTACTCAGGTACCTCGAGAAGAAAATTTTGAAGCAGACGAGGTTGCTAGACTGGTGTCATCAGAGTCCAGCGAAAGACGACCTGGTTTGCTCGTGGAGGTTCAATATCTTCCAAGCATTGAGGGGATCAAAGTGGATTATGTACAGTCAGAAGAAAGCTGGATGGACCCAATAATCACCTACATCAAGACTGGCAATCTTTCGTTAGATCCAACCTAAGCAAGAAAAGTCAAAGTCAGGTCGTCCAGATTTACGATCTTAAATGACGAGCTTTACAAAAGGGGATTCTCTCAACCCTACCTGAAGTGCCTCGATCTAGGGGATGCTGAATATGTTTTAAGGGAGATCCATGAAGGAGTATGTGGAAATCATTCTGGACCATGTTCACTCGTCGGACAGGTTGTTCGTGCAGGGTACTTCTGGCCAACAATGCAAAAAGATGCAGCTTAGGTCATCCAGAAGTGCAACAAATGCCAACGATTTGGGAATGTGCAACATGTCCCAACGGAGCATTTAACAAACATAACCTCACCTTGGCCATTCTCCACATGGAGAATAGACATAATGGGCCTCTTACCCCGTGGTAAGAAGCAGGTAAAATTCCTAGTCGTCGTTATTGATTATTTCAATAAGCGAGTGGAAGTAGAACCTCTTGCAGTCATAACGAAGGCCAAGATACAGCACTTTATGTGGAAGAATCTTGTTTTCCGATTTGGGATTCCACAGATCATTATCTTCGACAATGGACGAAAATTCGACAGTCGAAAGTTCAAGGATTTCTACAAGGAATTGGGAATAAGGAACCACTACTCTTCACCTGGTCACCCACAGGCCAATGGCCAAACAGAGGTCACAAATCAGACTTTGCTCAAGCTGATCAAAACCCGACTTGAGGGGGGAAAGGGGGCATGGCCTGATGAGCTCCCAGGAGTGCTGTGGGCTTACAGAACGACGGTGAGAACCCCAACAGGTGAAACACCATTCAAAATGGCGTTTGGGACAGAAGCAGTAGTTCCTGTGGAGATTGGTGTATCGTGCATTAGGAAGGGATGGTACGACGAGCAAAGCAATGATGAGGGCCTCAAGCTAGCCCTAGACTATTTACCTGAAGTCAGAGACGATGCAGCCCAAAGAATGGTCCTATACCAGGAGAGGATGATAAGGTATTACAACCAGAGGGTCAAGCTGAAGCGCTTCAATCCTGGAGATATGGTTTTGCGGAAGGTCTCACAAGCCACCAAAGATCCGAATGAAGGGAAACTAGGCCCCAACTAGGAAGGCCCATACAAGGTTGTTCGTCATTCAAGGAGGGGAAGCTACTACCTGGAAGACACAAAGGGCAAGCTTTTACCTTGTCCATGGAATGCGGAGCATCTTAAGAAGTATTATTAGTAAGGGAGCAAAGCCTCAGCTCTAATAAGTTCCAAAGTTTAGAACATCCCGTTTATTTACTCACAGATAAGCAAGATGTCAATTTCCATTATGCATTTGTTTCATTTCCCATTTAGTACTTTATCTTTAGCACTTTTTATGTTTTCACAAGTTTATATCCTTGTAATCCCTTTTTATAAGCAAGGACGAATAAAACAAGCCAAGCGTCTGCAGAGCCATTTCTTTTCAAATGATTGAAACAGCAAACATTCTGTGGTGGAAAAACTCCTTTAAACTAAATCAGGATAAAAATCTCGTCAATATGAATGACAGGATTAAAATCCAACATAAGTGATAAAAACTATAAGTTTAAATCACAAGGATAAAAGTCTCGTCAATATTAATGATGAGATTAAAGTCCAACATAAGTGATAAAAACTGTAAGTTTAAATCACAAGGGTAAGAATCTCACCAACATGGATGATGAGATTAAAATCCAACAGAGATGATAAAAGCTAAGTTTAAATCACAAGGATAAGGATCCCGTCAATATGAATGACGAGATTAAAGTCCAAAACAAACAATAAAAATGCTAAGTCCAAAACGCAAGGGCAAATACTCCGTCAACACAAAGACTAGGAAGTGATGGGATCATACTCAATTTATGAAGGGCATCAAAAACATCACCAACAAGATCACAAAGACGAAAGATTCAACAAGTGAAGTTATAGCATATAGTCATCTAAGCAAGGTAATAAGCAATCTGTTAGACGGCCCCAAAACTGAGGAGAAACCCATCATTTTTAAAAAAAAAATGGGGCCTCAAAACAGGAGGCAACCAATGTTTGTTAAAAAGAAAAGAAACCCCAAAACACAAAAGGGGGAACCCATTGTTCTCAAAATAAGAAGGAAAAAGAGGATAGAGAAATCATGAAGGAAGGGCAGTAGATTCATCAGCATCTTTTCCTTCAACAGCTTTGTCTTTTTCCATGGCACCGGACTCAGCTTCTCCTAGCTCCTTTGCTTCATCTTCAAGAACCTCAGTATCAATCTTTTCAAAATCCAAGCTAGAAAAATCTACAGCCAGACTATGGTGCTTCATGGTCCATCGGCGTAGAAGCTCAAACCCTTTAAAGTACTAAATGAACTGAAGGTCGGAGAATTCCTCTGACTGTTTGAACTTCTGGATGACCTTATCTCTCTCTTCATCAGTCTTCAGAAGAGCAGCCTGAATCTCTTCATCCTTTTGGACGACCAAAGCCTTCTCCACGCGTTAGGCCTCAGTAAACTCTTTTATTTTCTTGTTCGCCTCATTCCTCTCATTCATAACAGCAATCAAATCCTTCTTCAATTGGGAGCATTCAACTTCTACGAATTCCACTTTCAACGTGGCCACTACGACTCTCTCCTCCACATTCAGGTAATCAATGGTAATACGCAACGACTCCCCAAGGACCTAGTTGGAACAAGTAGATCAGAAAAGAAATTATGCACATCCACATAGACAAAATCCAAAAAGTGACGCCAAAAAAAAAAAAAAAAAAAAAAAAACACAAAGTTACTAACCTGCACTAATTTATGGATGTGCCAACTGACGAGCTCATGAGACGGAATGGACAATAAACCTTTCAGTTCATTGTTGGTAATCACATTGTGTGCACGACCCAAGGCTGTGGCAAGGTCATCCCATACACTCATTCCCACTTTGGATTTACCTCTTCCACAGGTTAATGAAGGGGTAGCAACAGTAACTTCCAACGATGGGGTTGGAGAAGGAGGAGCAGCATGGACAGGAGGGAGAGCAGAAGTGTCAGCCTTCTCGTCACTCAGCTTTCTTTTCTTCGAATCCAAAGTCAAATTGGCTAAAGGCTTGTTTTTCAAGTTTTTGATGCGGGCATATTTATCCTTGCTATATCTGGTGGCCATTTCTATAAAAAAAAAAAAAAAAAATAGAAAGACAGAGCCACCCCTAGTTAGACAATTGATGGAATTGAGAAAAACGAAACAAAGGATAGACGAACTTACTCTTTTCTTCTTGACGGATATTTTCCAAAATGTATTTTAAGGGTTCGGGGCCTAAGCAACAATCATATAAGTGACAAGGATCAACTAGGTTGTCGAAATCCTCTATTTCAAGAGCATAAGCGAGGGTAGCATGAACTCGGTGGCGATATTGATCTTTGAGGTCAGGATGATCAAGATCTGCAGAGAATCAAAACAGGAACGTCGTCAGACAAGTAATCAAGGCACGGAAAAAGAATAGAGGGAGATCACAGAAATATGCACCAAGCGCTGGAACTTCCCATTTCCGTAGCAATCTCGGGATTTCTCCCCAAAAATCATCAGACAAGGTTTCCCAACCCGATCCGGAAATAAAAAAGTAACGTGATTTCCAATCACGGAAGGACAAGGGGAAACCCCTCACAATCCTGGACTTCCTATCCCAAGGCAGGAGCTCAAAATACCTATAATGGGTAGAAGCCTTTAGACGATACAAAAACAAAAACTCGTTTACAGTGATCATCTCTCCATCACAAGCGGACACCCAAATAGCCATACAGCTTATTACCGTCCTCCAAGCATTAGGGACAAGCTGACCAGGGGCAATCTGAAGTTCGTTCAGGAGATGTAAGATAAACAAATGAACGGGAAATTGAAGGCCACACAAAAAGTGAGCCTCATAGAAACAGACTTCCCTGTGAGCAAAGTTGCAGGCTTTCTCACCCAGGCGAGGCAACCTAACGGAGGTGTTTTTGGGAAACTGAAATCTTTTTCTAAAACCCTTTAAATGACTCTCTTTTAGGGAACAAGACTCGGAAAGGGTGTGTAAAGGACGTGAGGAAGAGGATGAGGGCAACTTGGAAACTGCAGTATCAACCACTTGGTTCAAAGACTCAGTGTTGGAAGACAGCCCAGTCTCCAACTCACTGGACCTGACATCATTTGTCCTATACTCAACAGGGTCCATTTCAGAGTGATACCTAACCAAAGACTAGTGGATTAAAGGGTAAAGAGTGAACAAAACAGGCCTAAGCGCTAAACAACGGGACACGAACAAACCTACCTAGGGACGACGACCTGAGGAATAATCTAAGAAAACCCCTAATCGAGCAAAGAAAAAAGAGACCGAGGGGCACTCTTGGCTAAGAAAATCAAAACCAACCATGAAAGTGTAAAGAGAAGAGACCTTACTAGGAAATTTTTGAAGATGAAGATCACTTGGCGCTTCGAAAACTAGACCAAATAGGGTGGAGGAAGGGGAATGGTTTTCTCTAAAAAGGAAAACCCAAAAAGCACGCCAAAATCTAGGAAGCCTCGCATGCACCACAAACAGGAAGCCAGCACGTGTCCTTTCCTTGAAGAGCAATCGCTTTGCATTTAAAGCGAGACGCCAAATTTTGGAAATTGCAAAAGAGTGGAACCTTAGGACCATTCACATTCCAAAGATCATCCAAAATCTTAACGACCATGGAATAAGGGGGCAACTGACGAATATCGACATAAAGGTCGTCTAGATGAAAGACGAGCTTAGCCATGTTTGTGACAAAAGCGGGGAACAAGATTCCGTCAACATACATCACCTTCATGGACGAAGCAGACCACCACTCATTAAAGAACGGATAAATGCCCACAGGACAGCTGTGAACCAATAATTGTGCCGGAATAGTTACCAGTGTAATGATTGTCCAACGGCTATCCGTTACACCATTAAAGGAATCATCAGTGTCAATCAATGTTACGTTACTCTCAAGAGAAAAACGTCCAGAAACAGTATTAACAGACATAACTACGCCCATCCATAGCAAGCTATAAAAGGGAAAGAAGAACTCAGGTAAAAGGCATGTTAAAAAATTCTAGATATTGACTTGCAACATTTTTCCATTAGAAGTGAATTTTGCTAACTTAAGCATCGGAGTATTCTCAATCGGCCCCACGCCGAGAAGACCTCCATTACTTTCTTTTCTTAACAACAGGTACCGGAGATCGTCCATTGGCATTGACGAGGAACATACTGACGAGGTCAATTTTCGGCTTCATCAGTCACCACTCTTGAGAATCCACTATTATCAAAATAAGCGGTTACGAGTAAAAGGAATCTCAGTACTTAATACCAACCTACAGTTGAACCCTTACTCCAATACCCAATTGGACTTGTAATGTAGCAGCAATCTCTCATTTCAATGCATGGCTCCCAATATGTGACTAACCAATAAGGCACGAATCCCAGTACGTGACTAACATACCAACTTGAGGAAGAGGTTGGCTGCAAAGTTCTTCAGTTCATCCAACAATGAAGATCAAGAAGCTCCTTGGTCACAAAACCCTTGTTATAAAGACGCAGTAGCTTCTAGAGGGAATATGATGAACTAGGGCAAATTGTCTCCGGTCACAATATGCATGTATAATCACTTTGCATCAAGTTCCATCCATGTGATGGCCCTTAAAATAATCCTTATATATGTCTAGGATTGTGAGAAAAGAAACCCTACACAAATACTCATGGATATGTGTGAAATCAGATCTGGAAATTCTAATTTCATAATTCTCGACAAATACAGCTGCTGTCAAGCTTCTATCGAGCTTCAACATTAAACCTCGATAGATATGATTCTGTCGAGATTTAATGAACATCACTTCTTCACTTGTTTCTTGGACAGATTTGCATGGCTTCAATACTAAACTTGAACGTTTTTTTCTTGAAGTACTAAACACATCCTAGATCTACCCAATTACAAGTAAAGTGCATTTTGTCAAAGGATTAGCCAATTTACATAACATATGTCTCAACAATTCTCACATATGTCCTAACAATCTCCCCCTTTGGCAATCCGTGACAATACCACAACAAACAAATGAATCATGAGAGAAGTCTTAAATCACTAAACTCATAACCACTTGTTGGAATACAAAAAATCTAACCCTAACACAAACTCTTGAAAAACTTTGCAAGAAGAGAGTTCATGGCATGATAGATTTTCACAACCTATCTTTCTAAAACACTTTAAACAATCATTAAGGCATCTTAGTGTGAAACAGAAATAAAGATTGCATACATAAAGAAACATGTGTATAAAGAGAGAAAAGAAACAATACATGGAGAGATAAGTGAAAAACAACATACATCATCATATATACATGAAAATAAATACAATGTATGTCATAAATAAATGGTCACAAGACCGATGTACAAGAGGATAATATAACCAAAGAGAAAGAAAAGAAAAATACATAAAATCCTCACTACATCCCTCAAAATGTATAGACACTCCCCCTAACAAAAATATCCTATGCTAACTCTCCTCGTAAATACAAGACTACTCCTATCCAAAACTACTCCCCCTTTTTGTCACGAATGACAAAGGGTAAGTCACCGAGAGGTCATCATCTCATCATCACTGGAAGAGCTAAAATCCTCACTACATCCCTCAAAATGTATAGACACTCCCCCTAACAAAAATATCCTATGCTAACTCTCCCCGTAAATACAAGACTACTCCCATCCAAAACTACTTCCCCTTTTTGTCACGAATGACAAAGGGTAAGTCACTGAGAGGTCATCATCTCATCATCACTGGAAGAGCTAAAATCCTCACTACATCCCTCAAAATGTATAGACACTCCCCCTAACAAAAATATCCTATGCTAACTCTCCCCCTAAATACAAGACTACTCTCATCCAAAACTACTCCCCCTTTTTGTCACGAATGACAAAAGGTAAGTCACCGAGAGGTCATCATTTCATCATCACTGGAAGAGCTAGCATCTTCATCCTCATTGTCATCACCATCATCGCCATCCTCATCTGCCAAAGCCTCTGGAGAAAGAGATGGAGAAGCAGCAAAACCACCAAGGCGAGCATGTCGTCATGCAATACGACCGACACGGGTGTTCACCTAACACAACTCATCAGTGAGAGTGTCAAGGTGAGCATCCATGTGCTGAAGCTATGCCATGATAGCCTTGAGGGTCACACCACCATCCAAGGAAGAAGGAGCGAAGGTGGAAGGAATAGCAGAAGCTGCAAGATCAGTCGACTCCGTTCATGGCCGCTTCGGTCGAACCTGGGCCGCACTCTGCCGAACAGAAGCTGCGCTGATGGCACCCATAATGGTGTAATAAGGAGAATCAAGAATAGGGATAGAAAAATGGTGAAGGATCCGGGTGATAGCCAAAGGAAAGATGAGCTTATCACGGGTCACCATATTCTGATAAACATCAATGATGGAAGTGATGAAGTGAGAGGGGAAGTCAATAGTAAGATCCTCTAAGAAGGACAACAAAAATCAAGCATGAGGCTCTGTGATAGAGTTATAGTGAGACAGTGGAGTAAGAGCAAATGTCATCACCATATTAAGGAATCTCAGACCTTTTGCAAAGCTCGAGCATGGGGTATTTTGACACTCACCCCATATGGAAGGTGTCTCACAGAAATGAGACAGAAGCTCATCTTTGGACACAGTCCTAAGACGCTGACAACCAAGGTAATTAGGATGTGATACCTTCGGGACATGTAGTATTTCGGATATAAGATCCAGAGTGACTACGATATGTGTACCTCGAAGTGTCATGGCAAACCGAGGTACAAAGGTATCGATACTATGTGTATTGGAGTAAAACTCCTGTATAAACACGATAGGGAACCTCAAGGGTATCTCACAAAGAGATTCCCATCCCCGAGTCCGAATGACACCGGGTAAAGGAGTGTTGGAAAAGTCCAACAGGATGACATAGCGCTCCAGATGAATGCCACATTTCTGAAAGTTCTCAAGGAAGTCTTGCTAGGCCTTCCCATCATGGAACCGAACATGAAGAAGGGGAACGGGATCATAAGAAGAAGACCGAAACCAAGAGGGTTCCAAGCCGGAGTAGATTTGCGCTTGGGTGCCATGTGCAATCTGTCCGAGAGAGAGAGAGAGAGAGAGAGAGAGAGAGAGAGAGAGAGAGAGAGAGAGAGAGAGAAAGAAACTAAACACAATCACAATCCAAAAATAGGAATGAAAGAGTATGTATGCATGAAATATGGATGAACATGTGACATGCTAAAAACAAATTGCATCATGGGTTGAAACCTAATCCAAACTAACCAGCACACAATTTTCAATAATCAAGCATATACGTTTTTAGACCCCTTAAAACACAAGTTGTTTAACCTAGTTATTTAGCCAAGTGATTAGTTAGATAAATTATTCAGAACTAGGTTAACACAAGTAAATCATATTATGTAAATAATGCGGAAAAACAAATAACACAACGATATAATAACCCAAGAAAACCAAACCGGTAAAAAACCTAGGGAGGATTTAACCTAGCTATCCTCAAGGTAAAACAGATCCACTATGAAAGAATTGAAGTTTTACAATAAGACTTAGACCTCTAACATCCTATTGCTACCTCGAGTAGAAAACTTACTACCACGACCACGCGACAACTCTGAGTCTACGAACTACTTCTTTCCTTGATCCACAGCAACCACAAGTACTCCTACTTGTGTTTTTCTTTAAGCTCTTGAAACAACAATTGAAAAGATTACCAAGTTCTCGACATCAATCTTGATCTTGATAACACTAAGTATATATGAAAATAAACACCTCTAGATCTCACAAGAGATTCACACACACATCTTATCAACAACTTCTAAAACGTGGCTAGGGTTTTTCCTTTTATACTTGAAGCAAAACATAAAACCCTACACATCATATGAGCTTGGGCTGAATTGGAAATTCTACAGAAAAAACAATCTGCACAAGGTTCGATTGATCGAGTCTAATTTTCAATCGATCAAGCTTTGTAGATTTAGTCCAGTAAATTCTGCAATCACTCGAATCCAACTTTACACATAAACACACTTTGAGCAGCCTAAATCTAAACTCTAAGTTTTGATCATGGTTTGCCAACATTATACATTGAAGTTCTAATACATTTAGATCCTAAAGTCTTAGAACCTAACAAAGCACACATCTAAATGCATGAAACACTATTAAAATGCTAGTAGAATGCAATGCATGAGCATGTTACACCAACACAACACAACCCAACCCACAAATTTCACAAAATTCTCAAAAAAACCCAAAATTTTTCAAAAACCCCAAAACCTAGGTCTAAAATGCATGAATGCATGAAAAATGAAGGTTTTAGGACACGTACCAAGTGATTTGATCTTGGTAGAGGCCGAAAATGGAGTGGGTAAAGAGATTTGAGTGAGGGAGAAGTGTTTAGGGTGAGAGAAAAGGTTTTCTATCGAGAGAGAGGTGAGAAAATGAAATCTCATTTCGCGCTCAGCCCTTAAATAGAAATCATAGCTCGAGGGATTAAAGTATCTGTCGAGATCTGTCGAGCACTAAATCTTGACAGAAGTTTATCTATCGAGGTGTTGTCGAGGATCTATCAACCACAAAAACATTTCGATGGATCAAGAAGCTGTCGAGAATCTATCGGCCAGACAGAAAGTTTCTTGATAGATCGAGAAGCTGTCAAGAAGCTATCGAGAAAAATTCCAGAAAGCTCGATGGATTGAAATTGTGCTTAGCTCTATCGAGAAAAGAAGAAAAAGGGGCTTGATAGATGTGAATCTGTCGAGGATCTGTTGAGAAGCTATCAAACTTGAAGAAAATGAGTTTTTCAAGGAGGAAAAACACAAAGAGATGAATGCATCAAGCAAGCTAAGGTTTTCTATCGAGAGAGAGGTGAGAAAATGAAATCTCATTTCGCGCTCAGCCCTTAAATAGAAATCATAGCTCGAGGGATTAAAGTATCTGTCGAGATCTGTCGAGCACTAAATCTTGACAGAAGTTTATCTATCGAGGTGTTGTCGAGGATCTATCAACCACAAAAACATTTCGATGGATCAAGAAGCTGTCGAGAATCTATCGGCCAGACAGAAAGTTTCTTGATAGATCGAGAAGCTGTCAAGAAGCTATCGAGAAAAATTCCAGAAAGCTCGATGGATTGAAATTGTGCTTAGCTCTATCGAGAAAAGAAGAAAAAGGGGCTTGATAGATGTGAATCTGTCGAGGATCTGTTGAGAAGCTATCAAACTTGAAGAAAATGAGTTTTTCAAGGAGGAAAAACACAAAGAGATGAATGCATCAAGCAAGCTACTCAAACATAGATTCAATCAACATATTAAGCTCTCAAAATATCTCTCAACATATATGCAAAGCATTCAAGACCCAAAACACACACACACTAAATAAGTCTAACCAATTTTATATTTAAAAAACAAGTTAAGACAGTTTAATGAGCATATATTAACACATGTATTCCTTGTGATGGCCAAATCACATTGTACCTGCACATGTATCAAAAGTAGCAAAAAATTTGCATGTTTTGTGTGAAAACATAGTACGAGTGCATAAGTGTCTCATATTATGATGATTTGAGATATGAGAAAATCAAATACACTCACACACAATCATAACTGCTTGATGGGGACTATCACTTTTAAGGTACATCCTATAACTCCCACATCTCTTAGAAACACGCTTGCAACCATATTTAAAAATATTTTGATTCTTTTTGCTTTTGATTTCATATTCTTTTTCTTTTTAAGCATATCATGCATGGGCATATAAGAGAGAGAGAAGAAATACCCAATTATGTTAAGCCAAAAACATCACAATTTTGCTATGCCAAAGCACACAGATGTTATACATGATTAGTGGGCTTTAGTGGTGAGATGGTTATTTATGCTTTTCTCTTAGGATTTTTTAGTCCTTCCCGTCAAAAAGAGCGATATGAGTGTTAAGTATAAGAGATTACTTAATCGTACTTATCACAAACACAAGCCACAAAACTCACTTGCTTAGTTATGCATTGAGATGCTCATCTAAGCTATAAATGATACAAAATATATATATATATATATATATATATATATATATATATATATATATATATATATATATATATATATTTCAATGGCCATCCAAGGTACACAAGTACCAATGTACACAAACACACACTGTTTTTGAATTTTTCTGATTTTTCAATTTTTTTTTAATTTTTATGAAAAACAAAATAAAGCAAAACTGAAAACAAACAATATAAAACATGTTAAACAAAGTAAAGCATAAAACTAGACTGACTCAAAACAAGAAAGCAAAACAAATAAGTAATGCATAAACAAAAGGGGAGAGAGAGAAAAAGTGACTAAATCACTTTGAGCCTTTTTCCTTCCACACCTTGGAAGTACATTTCCTTTGAGCAAACCTTTGATCCAATGATGAGGGGGAAGAGTTGAAACCATTCAAGTTCAAAAGGAACATAAGGGCCTTGAGAAGATATCCAAGAGGAGCAAAAAAGGATGGAAACTGATTCTAGTTTTAGGACGAGAGCATACTATTACTTTGTTGAGTGGCTAACCATTTGTAGCAATTTGGATGAGCATGCCTTAAAGCTCCACAGTGATGACAGAGATGCAGCTTCTTCGATTGAGACTTTTTGTTGTTAATCTTCTTAGTCCTAGGGTTTCTAGTCTCTTTCTTTTCAATCTTAAGGAGAGCTCCTAGAATAGATTTGCCCTTGTCTAAGTTCTCACTAGCTATTTTGGTTTTAATTTCATCATTCTTAAAATTAATATTATCAATAGGTAAGACAAACACAGTAGTACTAGAAGAGGTAATATTAGGAGAAGAGAAATTATACCCCAAACCGGTTTTATCAGAAGCAGCTTTCTGAAAGCTAAGCATCTCATCGAGCTTTGCACTGGAAGTCCTCTCCAATTGTGCTCTAACCTGGAATAGTTCTGCTTCAAGCTTCTTTGTCTTTTTAGCAAGGAAGTTGCTCTTGAACCGCAAAGTTCCAATGGTTTGATTTACTTCATCAACCTTTGTAATGAGCTCCTCTCAATCTATCTCCACATCACTCGGCTTCTTGGTGGCCAGCCTATAAAGTTTCTCATGCTTCTCAGAACTCTTGTACAACTTAGCATAGGCAATATAGATGTCATCTTGTTCATCTACCTCAGTAGGATTCACTGTGGCAGTGAAAGCATTCATGATTTTCTCATCATCATTGTCATCTGATTCATCCTTAGGCTCGATGTCACTCAAGGTTACAACAAGGGCCTTGTTTTTCTCAATTGTCTTGAGATATGTTGGACATTATTATTTCATATGTCCAAAACCTTGACATCCAAAGCACTTTGGTCCGGAAGGAATAGTGTACTGACCACCATCCTTAGCATCCTTCTTTCCTCTGTCTTGGCTCTTGAAATGAGAAGAACTGGATTGCTTACGGTCCTTATCAAATCCTTTTGTATTGGCATTCTTCATGAACTTCTTGAATTGCCTAGTGATGTAGGATTTCATCTTGGAATCTTCATCGTTAGAAAACTCATCAGTCTCATTACTTTTGGCCTTCAATGTCATGCTCTTGCTTTTACTTCCTTTCCCAATTCTAGTCAAACCCAATTCATAGGTTTACAAATTACCAACCAGCTCTATCAAAGGAATAGAGTCAATATCCTTTGATTCTTTAATGGCAGTAATCTTGGCATGAAATCTCTAAGGCAGAGACCTTAGCACCTTTCTTACAACCTTGGGTTCGGGAATAGTTTCCCCAAGATTGAAGGCTGAGTTGACTATGTCCTTCAGTTTGGCATAGAACTCATCAAAAGACCCATCCTCCTCCATTTTTATCTCCTCAAACCTAGTAGTGAGCCTTTGGAGTTTTGAATCCTTAACTGCCTTAATCCCTTTATAGGTTGTCTGGAGGATAGTCCATGCTTTCTTAGCAGTTTCAGTTGAGGATATCTTCTTGAACTCCTCATTGGTCACTGCACTGAATAGTGCATTCAATGCTCTGCTGTTGAAGTTTGCCGCTTTGATCTTGGCATCATCCCATTCAACCAGCGGTTCCTTTGGCTTAGTCCAGTCAATCTCAACAGCTTATCAGACTTTTTCATCTAAAGACTGTAAGAAAGCTCTCATGCATACTTTCCAGTATGCATAGTCAGTGCCATCAAGTAAATGAGGTATAATAAGAGATTGTCATCTATCCATGACAAACAGGAGTCAATGGATCACACAGCAAGGATTAAACCTAATCAGAGTGTGCCCGCTCTGATACCACTTGATAGGCCAAGATTTAATGAACAACACTTCTTCACTTGTTTTTTGGACAGATTTGCATGGCTTCAATATTAAACTTGAACACTTGTTTCTTGAAGTAATAAACTTATCCTAAATCTACCCAATTACAAGTAAAGTGCGTTTTGTCAAAGAATTAGCCAATTTACATAACATATGTCTCTAACAATTTTCATATATGTCCTAACACGTTTCTCAAAACTTTTTAATAAAAAATCTTTTCTAAAATAAAAAGTGTTTTTTCAAAATAATAAAAGTTAACATTGTAATTTATGCCCTTTAATTTCAAGTCTTTTCTTAGAATAGTTGTAGTTTGAGGATTTGTGTTCAAGCACATTCTCTTGAGTCTTTGAACACCCTATAAGTTTACATTGTCCCTAATATTTCTTAGCATTAATGAGTTTCCTTTGTTATCTTTTTGCATGATAAAAAATGAGAAAATGGAGGAAAACAATAAGGTGCTACTCTTCTAACCCTCTTTTTTTTTATGTTGTGATTTATTTTTGTATAGCATATAGTATTCACATGCTAGCTATATAGTAAATAAATACTTACATGCTATTGTAAAATATACCTGTATGTTCTCTCACATGCTACCTATGTATATATCTCACGTCTTGATTGTATATATTCTTTGGAGTTAATATTCACATGTTAGTTACATGGTAAATATTTAATCACATGTATATATATGTACTTTGTTTGCAAAAAAACAAAAAAAAACAAAAATTCAAAAAAAATCAAAATGCCAATTATTGTTTTTTTTTCATAAAAAGTTAACGTTTGAAATAAATTAAAATGAAAAACTATCTTCGGATGGGCGTTGTGGGGTGTCTAACACCTTCCCACACATAACCAATCTTTTGAGTCCAAGATCTTTAGTTCAAAGACTTTTGGTTTACCTTAACTAATGAACCTTTAAATTTTGGTTTAGTTAACTAAGTAACTTAAAATAAAATTAGACATCTAGATGACAAATCACGCCTAATACAAAACCAATAGTTGGTGGTCTCCTAAAATAAAAATAAGAAAAAGGGACTCACATACACACACCTCACTCTAGATACACAAGCACACAAGAGTCACATTGCCAAGGACCCAATGTGCGACAAAACCCAAAAATTTCAAAATTTTGGAGGGCGTCCACAAAAACAAAATGGATTGGAAAACTAGGGTTTGAAGATACCTTTCTCTCTCTTCTATCTCATCCAAAGAACCCATGGTCGAAGCTCCTTGCACCTCCGCTATTATCATTCACTGCTACTCCATTCACTGCCACCATTTAAGACAATGGTTCTCTCAAGCCTGCATTGCAACTCCATGGCTAATCTAAGAAAGGAAGTTGGGGCTTGTGTTCGATTCGGTATATGGGGTTCATTAATGGTGGATTTGGGTGAGGAGTTTTGGTTTCGGCTAAAATTGTTAAATGATTGTATGGGATTCATTAATGGTGAGTTTGGAGCCTTGGGTTTAGGGCCATGAATTTTTTGAGATTAGGCGTAATATTCTGGTTTGGTTTTGTGATGAAGGAGGGCTTAGTGGAGCATAAATGACATAGTGAGTTTCTAACTTCCGAGCCAAATATTTGAGGTGGTGAAGGTTTTGTTTCTAATGCAGTTATGCAACTGAGATGAAAAATTTCATGGCAAAGGGAGCCAGTAAGCTACAAATGAAAATTTTTTATATGGTTTATTTTTTTCTCAATTTAAAAAAGTTTGGTTGTTGTTTGTTTATTTTATTGTCCAAAGAAAAATCTCTCTCTCCCAAACGAAGTGCCAAATTAATGAAGCTAAGGACTAGGGCTGTCCATGGGTCGGGCAGGTCGGGTTTTTGCCCAACCCGCAACTGACCCGTAACAGTTCGGGTTGGTGGTTTTTCAACCCGTAACCGACCTGTAGCAGTAACGGATTCGTCGGTTCGGGTCGCCGGCGGGTGGTGGTCGGTTTCGGGTGAAACTGATTCACCAGAATTCTTCGAAACGCGGCGAGATCTCGCCAGATCCGGCGAGATCTTGCCAGATCCATCCAAGATCCGGCGAGATCCAGTCGGATCAGGCGAGATTTCTGCCAAATCATGATAAAAAATCACTGGTTCGGCTAAATCCGGTGTTTATTGTGCCAGAAATTGACAGATTTAAGTGAAAAAAGGTGCCGGAATCTTGAAAAAAGTGACCGAAATCTGGAAAAATGGCCGGAATCTGGAAAAAATGGCCGGATATTGCATGAACTTCGGTTCGGGTCGGGTTTCACGGGTTTTGAACTGAAAAACCGATAACCGACCCGCTGGGTGTCGGGTTATCAAAGTCGGAAACCGAGTCCGACCGCCGGAGTCGTCGGATCGGGTGGCGGCGGGTCGAACGGGTTGGCCGGGTCTCCGGTTTGCCTGGACACCCCTACTAAGGACTATAAAGAGTAGTGTTATTGACTTCTTGTGATTTGTGTCTTGTGATATATCGGGTTGTGTAAAATTTGGATTGTGAAAGTATATACTAAGTTTCACCTCAAATACTCCACTGTTTGATCCATTTTATGTAATGTTTTGATGTTAAAAGTTGTTCTCAAATGAAAAAGCTATAAGTGGGTTACAGAAGTCTAACAGAGCTAACTTTAATTAGGTACAATGATAAATTTCAAACCACAAGTAGGCAACTTAAATTTCAACCAAAATTGTAATTTGTCCTTTAAAGAAAAAATAATACATGTTACATAAAAATAAAAATAAAAATAAAAATAAAAGAAGTTAATTAATTTGAATTTAAATTAATACAACAAAAAGAAAAGAAAAAAAAAGATTTTGTAATTTGTTTGTTTTTTATTAAATTTCAAACCATAATAGAGTGTGATTCTTGGTGAAAAAGTGACCCTTGAGGATGGGTCACAACATTTGGCAATGGTTAATTACCGCTATCAAGAGTGCTGTGACATTTCATGAAGGAATGAATATGTTTATATAAACAGAGTAATGGCTCATTTGGATAGATGATGATTATTCTAAGCGTGTGATTTTGAAGAGAACAACACACAAACAAATATCTCTCTCATTTTTCTCTTCAATTTCATCAGAGCATTTAAGTTGTGAATGTAGTGTATTTTGTTTTTATAAAAAAATCACCATACGAATCTCAATGATACTCTTTTTTTTCTTTTTTCTTTTTTTTGATAAACTCAATGATTCTCCATATATGAAAGGCATTGCAGAACCCTTATATAAATCATGTTAATTTGTGAATCTAAGGAATGAGAAGGTACTCTTATAAACAAATTACTTGTTTTAATGTTTATCACTTCTGCTTTCCAACAAAACCGATGAAATAAGTTTATCCAAAGAGTTAGAACATTGCAAATCATTCTTGATAAACTTCTGTGGGGGCCAATTAATCAAGAGGTGCTATTAAGGCCATGCCAGCTGGGCCCAAAGCCCAATCCGAGGATGTTAGACCATCCGAGGAGGCCCAAACAAGACTGTGAAGAGAACAAAGCTAAGAGAGGAGTAAAGACAACATGAGATGAGTCCAATAAGTGTCCGAGGATAAAAGTGTTATCGGCAGCATGTAGCTGAGGTGAATTTGAGTGTCATACCATCACAGACTTACTTCAGAGTTGCACCACAGCAAAAGACGGGATATTGGACCAGGGGAGAGACAGGAGAGGTAAACAAATATCTATAAGGCTGCTGCCTTCACATTAAATGCTTTCCAACTAACTCTCTGACCGCATTAATGTGAAGGTAATGCCTGAACAGTGATGAAACAGCCTTACAGCTGCTGGTTGAAGTTTCCAGGAAGTGTTGGATGGGACAAGAAGGGATCCCCCAAATCCAACCTACACGTGTGTGGCGAAGATGACACCAAGATGGCAGTATATAACATGGAAGAATGCATTGAGAAAGGGATCAGGACTCTGATACAATAGACTTCTGAAAGAAAACCATAGAAAAAGAAAAACAACATAGTTGATTCCGAGGATAAAATCCGGGAATCCTGTCTGCATTATATCACAATAAATCGTCCTGTTTAATCGCTTTTCCTCTGGAAGAAATCTTGCTCTTCTACCCACGCTCTATAAATTTATTGTGTGGGTCGTTAAAGTTTGAGCCCATTCCTATTTTGGGGTCAATACAATTTCAGTCCCTACAACTTCAATTTTTCCCAAAAACTTCAACTATTAGAAAATGGTAAATTAAATTTTTTTAACTATTATTCTAACACACATTTTCACGTGTTAGAATAATTAAATTATTAAATTCATCACTTCTTAATAGTTTTTTATACAACTAATAATTTATCAATATTCAGCTTATAAATCCATTATTATTTTTATAATGAGAAGCTATACATGGGTAAGAACTATTTCCCTGATCAAAAAAGAAAAAAAGGAATTATTTCCAAGCCCAACTTGTTTGATTATTGACAACTATATATAGGCCATATGATGGGTTATGTACAAAAAGAAATCCTCTATTTCACTTTATACTATTTACGTCAATTGTAGTATGTATTGTCAAGTGTCTGATTTCTTTCCATATAAAACTTTGGTTGTTTTATAAAGAAAGTTAAAAGAAAAAAAAAATGCATGCAAATTGTAAGTGGAGTATAAAGTGGAATACAAAAAAGTAGGATAGAGGATTTGCATTCGGTTACATATAATACCTTATATATATCTACTTACTCATGTATATACAACTCATAGTTTTAAAAACCAGACCAAACAGGACGAATGAACCGGCCGGGAACCAATTCAGTTCAGTAAAAACCCTTAAAATTGGTCAAAAACCAATCAAAAATTGAGAACTGGGAGTAAAAGCGATTCTTTAATTGTTCCAATTTTTAAAACCATGATACAACTACACACCGATAGTCTTGTTAAAATAACCAGAGCACTAATAGATAGAATCACATACGGACTTGGCACTCTAAAGGGTAAATTAATCATCAATAGAATCAAGATTTTCATAGCAACAGCTCTTCTCTCTTGTCATACAGGGACATGAGTTTCTCACTTAAAATCTCGCACTCCAGTCCATGAGTTCTTTCAACCTGTATAACTCAAAACAGAAGAAATAAAAATAAAAATTAGAACAACTATAGTATAATTAACAAACTAATATCTAAGAATATTTTTTAAAGGTGATTTGCACGGTTAAATAATAGTCAATGGAGGTTTTGATACGAATGCTGGAGAAGGAATTGAACTTGAATTAAGTCGGTTAAAATGAATTGACTAAATTAGATGCCTTAACTTGTGTAAATGAAGGATAAACTCGTTATTTAAATATTAAGTGGAAAAAGAATAGTGCATGGCATAATGTTAAAGGTTATAGTCAATGGCAAAGCCACAAATTTTTTTCAGGTTATATAGGGATACGAAAATTTTTAGAGTTAAAAACTTGTTTAAATAACAATTTATCTTTAGAATTCACATTATTAAAAATGCAATAAAAGTCAAAAGCTAATTAAATATATGTATATATCTTACATAAGTGAAATAAATAAATAGTGTATCAATTTATGTAACTCACTAATAAGTAGCAGTTCACCATCGACTTGCATAAAATATAAATATTTTATTCACAAATTTTTGAAATGATTCAATTCACACTTGTTTATAATTAGCATTATAATTAAGTGATTCTATGTCTATAATTTAATAATAGAATTACATGTGTAACGACATACTTTGAATTTACAATGATATCTACGATCCTAAACAACAAATTAACTATTAGTTTTGAAAGAAATCTTCAATTAAAAAAAAGGAATTAAAAATAAATTGTTAAACAAAACCAATAAAAAGTATGAAATATTATTAAAAATTTAAGGGGCCCAAAAATTTATAAATAAATAAAAACAAGTTTCTGATTAAAGAATATAATGAGTGATGGAGTGCAAAAATTCAGGGGAGCCCTCCCTCAGCCACTGCTTAAAAGGATGAGATTGAGAATTAAAGAAGGAAGAGACCTATACAAAAACAAACCTGAAGATGTAAATTACAAAAAATCCTCCCTCCAAAAGACTCAAATGATGACGCATTTAATAATATAAGCCCATCCTCCTCTAAGTTGCAAAGAATCTCAGATAATGGAGTCTTGTGGACTTTGCCATCTATTGATATTTGAACCACAATTTGCCTACTATCAATACGACTTGCCCAAATAGATATTGAAGTGCTTTGAGCAATGATTTTTGGTTTTTCCTCTTCAAGAGTTTCATCTTCTAGCCTAGAAATCCTTGATAGAAGCTCTTCCTTTTTATGAATAAGTCCCTTCACTTCCTTTTGTAGCTCTGGTATGTATTTTACCACACTTGAAACTGTTTTCGGAATGCTTAACTTCTTCTGTACCACATCAAAAAAAAGAAAAAAAAAAAAGTCAAAATTGCAAAAATGTTAGTGGAAATACGGTAATTGAAGATGTTTTTAATATAAATGAAAGAACTAGTACATTCTTTGACACTTATTTTTAGCAGGAAGAAGATGAGTGAAGAGTAAAAAAAGAAAGGTGATTGGAATAGACATTTTTTTTTTTTGGGAAACAAACACACACACAAAGGAGAGGGAAAATGGTTCTAACACAAAGATATACCACAACTCCACTCAAAAACCATGGTAACTTTTAAGGGGAATTTTCACCAAACCAAATTGGAGGAAATTTTCACCAATCCACTGCATGGTAACTCAGAAAATAATCCACTTGTATTTATAGTCACACGACCTATCAAAGACACACGTAACTTATTTAAATAACTTAATGAATCATAACATGATTATGATGACAAAGTTTTCCTCTAAAACATTTTTGAATTATGCATCTGTTAAACCACTGCATAATGGGTTGGTGGAAATCTTTGTCGATCAGATTAGCCACTTACCTTTCCCTTTACTCCCTCTCCTATCTCTCATTTCTCTTTATTCCAAACATACCTAAACTCTCTTTTCCATCCCCACTCCTCAAGAGAAAGAAGAAAGAAGCCGAAATTTAAAAAGGAAAAGGGGGGATTAGTACCGTTCGATCTGTGCCTGGAAGCAGTGAACGGAGAGAGGAGTACAAATCATTCACCTTCTTGCGACGATCACGCTCACTAGCATTGTGGTTAAGCTTCTTATGCATTTTTGGGTCACCATAACTAGTTATTGGCGGCGTAATCCGATCAAGCTCAACTTGTGCCTGCTGAGATGTAGAGAAATGAAGAACTGACTCTACTGTCTCTGAGTCTCCGACGTGGTTGAAATTCTGGTCATAATTTGTGTGATTATTCTCCAAGTACCATACCGTGGTTGAAACCAAAGATGGTGATAATGCTAACATGATGGATTAGTTGATGGAGCAGTTTGAGACTCAATTAGTTTGCCAATAAAATGAGATGTTCATGACATGTATTTATAGGTATATATATAGAGCTGCCGGCCAGTAGTATCAACCATAGCAATATTTTATATTCGTTTATTATAAGAAGGGATAAGACGGTTAGCTGAGGTTACATTATAATATATTGGGTGATAAAAGAGATGATCAAATGATATTTAGTAGCTTCTGAGAAATTGCTATTCGCATATATGCGCTGTCTCTGCCCACAAGCGAGAGACGAAGGTATATACTTGTGTATATGTATGTCATGATTCTAATAATACCATTTTTTATGTTTTCTTAATCAATATTTCATGCTCGATCGTCTAATGATGACATACCTCCTGACGCATAGTAAATCTACAGTACTTTAAAATATTAGGATATGTTTAGTAACTGTTTTTTCTCTTTATTTTCTATTTTTAAAAATAATTTTTTTATTTTTTAGACTAAAAAATTTGTTTGACAACCCAAAATGGACAAAAAACAAAAACTGTTTTCAAAACTCAATTTATAAAGGAAATTGAAAACATTCAAAAAATTGTTTTTAGTTTCTAATTTTGACAAGTCAATGAAAAAATGCATTTAATTTAATAAATCCGTCTCCTTTAATGAGTTAGCATTAGAGTTCAAATCTTAGTAACAACATATTTTAGTATTTTCTTTTTTTTTTTTCTTTAAAAAACTATCTTTTTTAATTTCAACTAACCAAACATATTTTTGATTTCAAAAATACAATAAAATTGTTTTTTCTTTATATTCCTAAAAACAAGTTTTTGAAAATAGAAAACAAAAACTATTATCAAACATAACCTTAGGACGTAGATTATCAATATCCATCAACAAATAATAATAAAAAGGTCTAAAATAAGTTGATATTGTTAAAGAACAAGTTGCAATTGAATTTGCTCAAACCACTTAATAACTGTGAAATCTTTCCTACGACTCACTGAAGTCTCGCTTGAGGAAACACTAAAGTGTTGGAGAGTATATTTCACTTGAAGACCAAATCAAGAAGCTGATTTGTAAGAGAAAATTATAAGATTTGGACAATTAATATGGAAATCAAATTGAAATTATGTTTGACTATTATATGTACTTCCATTATTAAATATGGGTCTCTTGTAATGTGTTATTAAGCCAAATAAATCAAAATATAGTCTTTTAGTGTTTATTGGTGTGGTAGGTCATTATGCTAAACCACGTAACTTCTTATCTTTAATTCTTTTTTCCTTGCTTACACTTTCGCATCTTTTACAATTTTCCATTATTGTTCTTTTTAATTTTCACACTAACGTCAACCTATTGCATATGCTTGAGCGAGTTATTAATTAAACAGCTCTAATTAACCCTCACACGAGCATAGTCTATTTTCTGAGTCTATTTGGACTAGTTTCGCACAACCTTTTCTTAACCTAACCTATATATAATTAGTGGGTTCTAGTTAACTCAATTGGTAAAGTTTCTAATTATTGAATAAAAGATCTGAGGTTCAATTCCTTCCTACACCAAAAATCAATTAAGGTCTTAGTCTAATAATAAAGAACACAATCATCATAAGTGGACACCATATGTTGAAACTCTATAAAAAAAAATTTTAAAAATAAAAAACTTATGTATAATTAATGCTATGACTTTTATGAATAGAAAGGTAGTGCAATTATATCGCAGAAAATTCTGAATCATTTCTCTATTTTAAATCCATAACTTTATCATTTAGTTCTTGATTTTGCACATTTATGTCATATATATATATATATATATATATATATATATATATGAATTGGGTTTTAATTACACTGGTACATTGTGTAACTTTAAGCAATGTTACAATTCTCAATATTTTTTTTACTTAATGCAAACTTTGACAAATCTACCATTAGATTATATTTTCTTCTTATATTCTTCATACTTGCAAAATTTTAAGATGATCAAATATCAATAACTATGTCATCAATTAAATATTTAAAATTAAAGTTTTTGTAGTTTAAATTTATGCATCAAATATGAGTTTATAGATCAAATAATAAATAACATCTTATTAAAACGAAATTTGACATACATGTTAAGAATATAGAGAAAATGCAATCCAACTGTGAACTTTTAAATTATTAATCTCATAAAAGTTATTAAGTAGTATAATATTGCTTAAAGTTACACTAAAGTGTAACTTGAACTAAACCCTCTATATATATATATATATATATATATATATATTCTTTTTTTATTTATTATTGTTGTCCTATATATTGTTGATTAAAAACTTTGGTAAAACCATATATTGTTAAAACCACATATTGTTAAAACCACATAATATTCAGCGTTGCCTTAGCGCAGGTAGTGTAAATTTAATGTATGGGCAGGTTTCCTATTCCTCTCCTTTGCCCCACTTCCACTTTGGGGTGGGTCTTTCTTCCCCTGCCTCATCCTAGCGGGTACCCGCTCTGCCCCATCACATACAAGTTTTTTTTATATATAATTTATTGAAAGTTTATTTAAAATATTTAATACATTAAACAAAAACACAAAAAAACATTAAAAAAAATTCTAACATTACAAATCATTCTCAAAGCATAACAATACAATAATTCAAGTATTCAGAAACATAAAAACAATTCAAACATGACAATACAACAATTAAAAAAAAATTAATTCAAAATTTAAAAATAAAATAAAATATAAATTCAATAATACAATATCAAAAGATATCATATATTTTTATCAAAAAAAAAAAAAAAAAGACATCATATATATAAAGTTTGAAGGGTAAAAAAAAAAAAGCGCACGCACACACACAAACACACATTATGTCTTATAAAAAAAAAAACCAATAAATTTTTTTAATTTTTCAAATATAAACGGGGCAGGTGTGGGGGAAAAATTTACCCCCCATCCCCACCTCGTGTGTTATGCAAAGTGAGTAAAACTCATCCCATTAAGAGTAGGTGAAGCAAGTATCTATGGGTGTGGGTTTAAATTGTCATCCCTAAATGTGATTGTAAGCGACTAAATTTCTCGGTTCGAAATGAGTCAAGCAAGTGAAATAGTTTCGCAAATGCGAATTTGTATTGATGATTGTGTGGTACAATTCTCTGTGATTACAAAAGATTGATCCTCTGATTCGATCTCCTTAAAAGACTTTGTTGATTGGATTTGTGGTAATGTGATTTTGATTCGAACACCCAATGTACTTCAATTTGGCTGAAGAATGGATCGTAGATCTTTGGAACAGAATTACAATGAATCTCTGGCTATGAGCTTGTTAGAAATTCTTTGTTCTTCGTGTTCTTTGTGTTCTTCGTGTGTTCTTCGTCTTCGAAGGTTTGTTGTGGAAGTTCTCCGGGGCTTTAGAGGCTTGAATCCGTGGAGCTTCACTGATTTGTGGTTGTTTGAGGTTTCTGGAGGCTTTTGAGCTTGATTCCAGTGAACTTTGAGATCTAGGCAGATAGTTTGGATGATTCTGCTTCGAATGTTCTTTGTATTTGAAGATTTGTGGTGGAAGTTCTTCGGGGCTTTGGAGGCTTGAATCCGTAGAGCTTCACTGATTTATGATTTGTTGATGTTTTCGGACCTTTGAGCTTGATTCCCGCAAACTTTAGGATCTAGGCAGATGGTTTGGATGATTCTGCTTCGAATGTTCTCCGATTTTGGGGTTGAAGTTCTTGAAGTTCCTGGAGGCTTCAGGGCTTGATTCCAGCAGAGCTTTTTCACTTCTGAATCCTGGTCCTCCAAATGTCTTAGGAAGGCTTCTATTTATAGGAGTTTGGAGGTTGGTGAGCGACACATGGCGGAGCTTGATTGGTGACACATGTCACAGCCTGATTGGTCCGCTTGAGTCATCGCTTACACGTGCGAGGCTGCTTGTGTCATCGCTTACACGTGCGAAGCTGCTTGTGTCATCGCTTACACGTGCACTGATGTGTGATTGGTTTTTGCATGACACTTGGCAAATTTTTGTTGGTTTCTGAGTAGTGATAGCAAAACCTAGCAGCAGTACGTGGTGCTTTGTAATTGGCTGTATTTTGTAGACTTGGTAATGTGACGTGTCAGCTTGTGATAGGTCGGGAATTTTCCCTCTCTACAAATGCCCCCTCGAGACTCGTTCACGCACACAGTCTTGGAGTGTGGTGTGGGGATGAGTTTCGAAAACTGGTTTTTACACTTGACTTTTTAAGTGAAGTAGTTGAAGGTGGTGGAGCTGTTGAAGGTGGTGGAGCTGTTGAAGGTGGTGGAGTTTTCAGAAGGATGAGATAATTTCCGAAGAGTAGACCGACCCATATGAAAGGCTTTGATGAGACTAAAAAGGGGTCTACAAGTATTTGAACGTACTTGCGTGATGGAGCCTTTTCAGCAGAGGTTAAGTTGAAGTAATTTCTGGAGAGTATTTTGGATCGTTGGCGGCGATCACAAGATGTTGAAGATGGGGAAGATGAGAGAATGGTGGCTGGGTACAGCATGCAGAGTCATGGGGCTAACCTCGTGTTTTTAAGAACTTCTGGTGAAGTTATCTCGGAAGATCATGCTTTGGATTACAACGAGGACAGGTGGGAAAGTGGTTGAATGCGCCTGCGTAATTGTATCACTCAAGTTAAGTTGAGGTAATTTCAGAAGCTTATGTATTCTGGGTATGCTGGAGGTGGCAATGAAGAAGATGGAGATGAAGCAAAGCAAATGAGCAAAACTTACACCACCATGGTGCTGGCCCTGTATGCTAGGCCCCTTCTGGTGTAGGTGTCTCTGGGAAGTACACCTTTGGATATGTGATTGACTGCATGCTGAATGAGATCCGACGGCAAGTTATTGAATGTGCCTGTGTAATGGGACCATGCCGACGGACGTTAAGTTGAAGTAATTTCAGAAGAGTACCTTCTGAAATTCTTCAAGCTGATTTTAAGTTGGAGTAATTCCAGAAAATGAGTTTTGAGGTACCAGCAATGATGACCTTCGGGTCCCATAGTAGTGGGGACATGGAATAAGGTTTTGATGACCATTTACCGGCACCAAAGGCTGAATTCTGATGAGTTGGCGCCTTGGAGGTTGTTTTAAGTGTTGATGGAAAACAATTTGTAGGATACCCCAACACTTTTTTACCATCTTCACCTACTGCCACTTGTTGGAAAAGCACAGAAAAGTGAAAGATGGAGCTAACTTGTGATTCTGGTCTTAGAAACCAGCCAAGTTGCTGTTTGTTCCGAACCACTGCTTCTGCTGGAAGACCAAGCAATTGGAGAGAGACTACAGGAGCCCTGAGGTTAGGAACAGGTGTGTCCGCTGGACTTGGATTTCCTGGCCAACCAAGTCCAAGGAAACATGGAACCAAAATGCAGACCTTGTTATGAATAATTTTGTAGACAAAGGTGGTTGTTAAGTGGAGAAACAAAATTTGTTTGGATCTCAAAACTGCAATGATGTTGTAAATAGGGTTTCGGCCGAACCATGGGAGGGTTGATCTCAAACCGATTATGAAGCAAAATCGGTTGCTAGGTGTTGAGAATGATGAGGCCATAGTGAGAAATGGCTGTGGAAAGGAGGACTTGAAAATCTAAAAGAAGCAACTCTTCATTTCATAATTCAGTGTATTTTTTTTTTCTTTTTTTTTTCGGATGATTTTTTTTTGATGAACCCGGCCCTTCTATTTATAGTAGGGAGATGAAGAATGGTAGATAGGTAGGTGAGAATGGTAGTTGAGAATTTTTGGTGAGAACGGTAGATGGGAACGGTAGATGGGAACGGTAGGTGGGAATGGTAGGTTGGAGACCAGTAGGTACCGAACGGGAATAGTGGGTTGAATTAGTGACCCAGTGTAATTTCAGGTTCAAGACACACTTGTGAGAGTTCATTTGTATTTTGAGAGGAAGTCTTGATGAAGTCTGGAGAATAACCCTGAGGAGATCCCAATTAAATGGATGAATCTCAAATTTTGATCTTAGGAGCTTAAGTTTTGGACACTGCTAGTACTTCAGAGAAGTGGGTCAGAGTGGTGGTTTTCAAGTCATAAAAAATTGAGCAAGATAAGTCTGGCTTGAAAATCTTGACTTTAGGTCGATTCCAACACAAAAGTCAACTACCTTGGAATTGAGTCATTTGTGCAATTTCTGAGTCTCAAATGACGGAACGGACTCCAAAATCGGAATGTACGCGAAAAATTGAGCAAGATAAGTCCTTCTTAAAAATTTTGACTTTTGGTCAAGATTTATGCAAAAGTCAACTTTCTGAAAATTTGACGTTTGCGCAATTTCCGAGTCTCGGATGAAGAAACGGATCCCAAAATCAGAATGCACTCGAAAAATTGAGTCGGATAGGTCCGTCTTGAAATTTTTGACTTTTTGGTCAAGGTTAAAGGTCCACTTGGTCAAAGCATTTTTTTTTTTTTTTTTTTTTTTTTTTTTTTTCAGGCGGTTCGGATCCGGGTCAAATTTGTGGGTCAAAACCGGGTCGGATCTGGACAAACGGGTCAACCGGTTGCTTGATGATGACGTCATCCATGACGTCATGGAGCGCGTCAGCGCGCTTGAGAAACTGCCAGCGCGTGTACGCGCGTGAATTAAGGCAGCGGCGCGTGAGTTTGACGGAAACTTTTGCCGGAATTTCTGGAGGGGCGTGGCGGCGCGTGGCTCATCGCTTGGGCCTGGAATTTTGGCATTTTGTCGATCTATGGCCGCTGGATCGAGTTGTGAGGTTGATTTTCTCAATTGGCGAACCGTTTTGCACAGATGTGAAGGAAGAGGCCACGACCGTCGAAGCCTACGGTGGCGCGTGGAAGAGCGTGGCTTCTCAGCTGGACCTGAAATTTTCAGGTATGGTAGATCTTGGGCCGTAGAAGGCCACTGTAGGGTCAGTTTTGTGAAATGAGGTCTGGATTTTCACAAATTTGGTAGAGAAGGTCGCGGGCTTTTGTTGGACTATGGCCTTTTGGTCTAATTTTGTGGTGGCCGCCCTGACAGGATGGTGCCAGGATTCAGACTTGTGAGGTTGGTAGTGAGCCATCATCTTTTGTCTCTATGGCTGAATGTCCTCTTTCATTTCAAAATTTGGTGCAGACTTCCCTGACTTTGAGTGCATTTGAGCTTGCAAAATTTGACTTTGAGCTCTGATTGTTTTCACATTTCTGAAATGTGAATGCAATTTTTTCCATTGGCCGGTTGGTGGAACCATTTAATGGTTTGCTGACTTTCTTCATTTTTCTTGTCTGTTGTCTCAGAAATTTTCTATATAAAGGCATGCCATTGCCCTCCTTCGTTGCTGAGACACATGCTCAACCTTCAGCTTTCTTCTCATGCTTTCCAGATTTTTTTTTTTTTTTTTTTTTTTTTTTTTTTTCTAACGTGCTATGGAATCTTTTCCCTGACAAGTTTTTTTTATTGCTTGTTTTTGTTTTGCAGCACAGTTTTTTTGGCAATTAAGCTGCACTAACACTTGTCTTTTCAACGCAGCCATTTCAAGAGTCTTTGCAACGTAGCCGCATCAAGAGTTTTTTTTTTTTTTTTTTACCACGAAGCCTTGCCAGCATCTGTCCTTGTATTGAAGCCGTGCTAACATTCAACTTTGTCATGGAGCAACGTCAACACTTCATTCGTGCCAACATTCATCTTTGTCATAAAGCTGCCTCAACATTTCATTCGCCGAAGCCGTGATATCGTTCATTTTTGCCATGAAGCTATGTCAACACTTCATTCGCCGAAGCCGTGACAACATTCATGAAGCCACGTCGAAACTTCATTTGCACAGAAGTCATGACAACATTTATCCATGCCATGAAGCTACGTCAACACTTCATTTGCATCGAAACTATGTCATCGTTCATCTTTTTCATGAAGCCATATTTGCACCGAAGTCATGCCAACGTTCATCTTTTTCATGAAGCCACAACAACACTCCCCATTAGCACTTGCACCTACATTGGTATTGCACCAATATTCAGAGGCAACATAGCTCAGACATCGAGGATGCATAGCACTGTGGCCAGACATCAAGATTTTGGTGATGCCAACAAGACGTTGAAGATGCAAGGAGTTGCCAACAAAATCTTAAAGATGCAAGGAGTTGCCAACAAAATCTTGAAGATGCAAGAAAATGCCAACAAGATGTTGAAGATGCAAGGAGTTGCCAACAAAATCTTGAAGAGGCAAGAAGAATGCCGCCAAGACTTTGACATTGCAAGGACATGCCCTTGGAGGAGAGATGATGCAACACTAACTTCAGATGTTGGAGGAAGGTGACATTGTCCAACTTTTGGAAACATGATGTGAAACTGCACTACTCAGAAGGGAGATGATGTGGTTCAAATTTCAGAGTTGTGAAGTGGCACAACCTAGAAGAAAGACGATGTAGTTTAGACTTGTAAGGTACAAAAAGATGCTCCCAGAAGATAAGTGATGCAAAGCATACTTCAAAGATGTGGGAGGATGTCCATAGAAGATGAGCAATGCCATGTAGACTTCATTTCAAGTCTTTGCAGTTGTCATTTTCTACCATAATGATCTTTGAGCATCATGTAGTGAGCAATTGATTGATCTTAAGCGACGCCTTGCCAATCAAAGGGTTCTTGAAAGTACGTTGATGGCCTAAGCTAGACAGGCAATACTTCTTCTTTTCATGTGACTGAACTTAGTGACAAGTACTAAGCTGCCTACGTACCTCGGAGAGGGATCAAGTCATCACGTAGTTCAACAGATTTTTTTTTTTTTTTTATAATTTCTTTTCTTTTTTTGATGATTTTTTTTTTTTGATAATTTCTTTTTCCTTGATGATTTTTTTTTTTTGGATAATTTCTTCTTTTTTTTTGTTTTTTTTTTTTAATAATTTTTTTTTAGTGCGTGACTGAACTCAGCAAAAGATACTAAGTTGCCTACGTACCCCGAAGAGGGATCAAGTCATCACGTAGTTCAAAAGATTTTTTTTTTTGTTTCGTTTTTTTTTTTTTTTTTTTTTTTTTATAATTTTTTTTTTATGTGTTTTTGCAAAAAGGGGGGCGCAGTGTATAATAGTGGGTACACCACTGATCGAACCCGAGACCTCCTCAAGGGTGACATAGGCATCCAACCGCTATGCTACACTCGCAATTGTTGACATGGAGTGGGATTAATTTCTCCTTATTGGTACGCTTTCAAGGGTAATGGGAAAACATCATGTACTCTTGCAGCGCTACAGTGGGTAGTTTAAGCTCTTACCGAGGAGCAATCCTCGATGTTCAAGCATAGAAGTTTTTAAGGAACTTCCCATTGATGGGGTCGATC
This sequence comes from Quercus tomentella, assembly GCA_028535165.1. Classification (NCBI taxonomy): domain Eukaryota; kingdom Viridiplantae; phylum Streptophyta; class Magnoliopsida; order Fagales; family Fagaceae; genus Quercus; species Quercus tomentella. The sequence continues at coordinate 37,005,759 of JAPQVY010000012.1, forward strand.
CTTGCATCATCATTGTTGATCAACTTGTGAGCTCCAATGGTGTTTGCCCCCTGCCTGAGAGTTGGAAGTACATCACAAGCAATGGTCACATGGTTTGACCCAACAACTTCATCAAAGTCTAGATCAATTTTGTTTTCTTTGGCAAGCCTAATGATTTGTTCTTTGAAGACAAAACATTTTTGGATTGGGTGGCCAATGATACGGTGATATTTGCAGTAGTTAGGGTCATCAACTTTCCCCATGTCTTCTGGCCGCTTGCATTCTGGCAATTCAATCAGCTTCAATTGCAATAGTTGTTCTAAGATGTTTGGCACATCTTCATCGGGGAACGGATATACTTTTTGCTCACGTTCCTTAAAAGTCAGGCGGCGCACTTCGTTCTTTTGCCATCCTTCAAGCTGTTTTTCTTTTGCATTTGCTCCTCTTCTTGGAACCTTGACTTCGGCAGTGTTAACAATCATTGGGTCTTTGAGGCTGACTTTTGTATCATTCCTCTTTACTTCCCTTCTGCTTTCCTCAGGTATGGGAGGGTTTGTACTTCCGCGGCTAGCAATGCTCAGCTCCATGTCATGCGCACGAGTTGCTAACTCTTCAAATGTTCGGGGTTTTATCCCTTGAAGGATGTAAAGAAGTCCCCAATGCATGCCTTGGATGCACATTTCTACAGCAGATATTTCAGAAAGTCTATCCTTGCAATCTAGACTCAAAGAACGCCACCGATTGATATAATCAACGACGGGCTCATCCTGCCACTGTTTAGTATTGGTAAGCTCCATCATGCCTACCGTACGCCGTGTGCTATAGAATCGGTTGAGAAACTCTCTTTCAAGTTGTTTCCAACTATCAATTGACTCAGGTTCTAAGTCTGTATACCAATCAAAGGCATTTCCCTTTAGTGACCGGACAAACTGCTTTACAAAGAGGCCTCCTTGAGTCCCTGCGTTCTCACAAGTTTCTACAAAGTGAGCAATGTGTTGCTTAGGATTTCCATTGCCATCAAACTGCAAGAACTTGGGGGGTTGATACCCATTTGGCATTCTCATGTTGTCGATGCGCTTTGTGTAGGGTTTTGAATATGTGAGAGAACTTGTAGAAGAACCTCCATATTGTGCTCGGATGGTATTTGTTATCATGTTTTGTAATTGTTGAACTGATAACGAAGCAACCGAAGTAGATTGTTCCTGTTGAGGAGTGTCTTGATTTTCTTTCCCTTTGTCACCTTTTGTAGAAGTGAAGCCAAATGGGAACTCAGGATCATGGCTTGATTCGCCAAGATCTTGTATTTCAAGTTTATTTATTAGAGTTGAGATTTGGAGGTCCTTATCTTCAAGTGCTTTTGTGAGAAGGACGACCCTTTGTTCCATTTCAGCCATCTTTTCTTCCATGGTAGAGGTGTTAGTCATCATGACTGACACAACTTCCCAAGATGATGGAGAAGGAAGTGAATTGAAGTGAGCAGGTGAAATCTCATCTTTTGGGTTCCCTTCGATGGGAGAGAAATCGTGCGACCAACTTCTTGTGAAGGAAGAAGGGGATTTGCCCCCATACTTGAGGTGTTCCAAGGTGGAGATGTCCTTGTTGATGACCTTATTTCTTGTAAGAGGGTCTAAGGAGATGATTGTCTGGACCTTGGCTTCCTTGGTTGATTGAAGTTGATTATTTGCTTTAGGTTGGCTACAATTGATTGCACCAATGCAATTGTTGGTGGTAGCTGTACCAAGTTTAGTTGAAGTAGCTGTTGTTGAAGCTTGAATGTTCTTGCTAGAGGCCATTGAACTGGTAGCAAGATGATGTTGATTTCTTTCTTTGAAGGAGAATGAGATGAGAGGCAGAGATGTCCCACCGGGCGTGCCAGAATTTGTAAGCGACTAAATTTCTCGGTTCGAAATGAGTCAAGCAAGTGAAATAGTTTCGCAAATGCGAATTTGTATTGATGATTGTGTGGTACAATTCTCTGTGATTACAAAAGATTGATCCTCTGATTCGATCTCCTTAAAAGACTTTGTTGATTGGATTTGTGGTAATGTGATTTTGATTCGAACACCCAATGTACTTCAATTTGGCTGAAGAATGGATCGTAGATCTTTGGAACAGAATTACAATGAATCTCTGGCTATGAGCTTGTTAGAAATTCTTTGTTCTTCGTGTTCTTTGTGTTCTTCGTGTGTTCTTCGTCTTCGAAGGTTTGTTGTGGAAGTTCTCCGGGGCTTTAGAGGCTTGAATCCGTGGAGCTTCACTGATTTGTGGTTGTTTGAGGTTTCTGGAGGCTTTTGAGCTTGATTCCAGTGAACTTTGAGATCTAGGCAGATAGTTTGGATGATTCTGCTTCGAATGTTCTTTGTATTTGAAGATTTGTGGTGGAAGTTCTTCGGGGCTTTGGAGGCTTGAATCCGTAGAGCTTCACTGATTTATGATTTGTTGATGTTTTCGGACCTTTGAGCTTGATTCCCGCAAACTTTAGGATCTAGGCAGATGGTTTGGATGATTCTGCTTCGAATGTTCTCCGATTTTGGGGTTGAAGTTCTTGAAGTTCCTGGAGGCTTCAGGGCTTGATTCCAGCAGAGTTTTTTCACTTCTGAATCCTGGTCCTCCAAATGTCTTAGGAAGGCTTCTATTTATAGGAGTTTGGAGGTTGGTGAGCGACACATGGCGGAGCTTGATTGGTGACACATGTCACAGCCTGATTGGTCCGCTTGAGTCATCGCTTACACGTGCGAGGCTGCTTGTGTCATCGCTTACACGTGCGAAGCTGCTTGTGTCATCGCTTACACGTGCACTGATGTGTGATTGGTTTTTGCATGACACTTGGCAAATTTTTGTTGGTTTCTGAGTAGTGATAGCAAAACCTAGCAGCAGTACGTGGTGCTTTGTAATTGGCTGTATTTTGTAGACTTGGTAATGTGACGTGTCAGCTTGTGATAGGTCGGGAATTTTCCCTCTCTACAGTGATATTGAACGCTCCAAAGTGAAGTGGATGCATCATTCTTGATGGTTCTGATGTAAAAGAAATCTAGAGGTTCTAAAAATGATGCATTATTTATTTGCGTAACTTAGTGGTATAACACATATTTTCCAAAACCAGTGCATTAATCATTTGTGGTCGGAGTTTGATTAAGAGGTTTGGTCTCTGCCGCTTAGAGAGAGAGGTTTTCCTCTCTTGTCTAAGGCAGTAGAAGTGTGTTGGTCCCTTCTTTGAGAGGAGAGTTTGCTCTCAGTAGGTAACAAGTGTACCTTCTGAGCTAGTGGTATTTTGGTTCTTTCGGGGTTGTGGGGAGACACTTTATTTCTTGATCCTTTTCCAATTCTCATTCTCATGAAGGAGTTAGCAAATCAATTGACCAACTTTTCCCTTTCAGAAAAGGAAACCGTTGGATTCACCCTGTCCAAGGAACAAAGATCTGGTGAATATTTGCTAGCTGCTCAATTCCTTACCCCACGTTTCCTAAATATGGAAGCCATGGCTCGAACTTTCAAACAGTTGTGGAGATCTACAAACGGGTTCACAATCCGTAACCAAAATGAACACCGAGTGTTGTTTGTTTTTGATAATCCCAATGATATTGAAAGAATCCTCAAAAACCAACCTTGGAGTTTTGATAAACATTTAGTGATGTTGCAAAGGTACAATACAGATTGTCCAGTGCGTGATCTGGTTTTTTCAAAAACCTTATTCTGGGTTCAGGTTCATGATATCCCAATTCGATATATGACAAAGGAAGTGGCAGAGAACATCTGCGACATTGTTGGGGAAGTTCAGAAATCAGCAGGAGCAGTAACTGATGAAGGCGGACATTTCATTCGAGTTCAAGTAATGATTGATATTACACTGCCTTTATGCCGAGGTAGGGTGATTACACTAGAGAATGGGTCAAAACATTGGGTCCGATTTAGATACGAGGGCTTGCCAAATCTCTGTTTCTGGTGTGGGCGCTTGAACCAGGCTGACAAAAGTTGCGAGCTGTGGTTGCAGAGTAAAGGCACACTTAAAGTGGAACAACAGCAGTACAATTCCACTCTAAAGGATGTCCCGTACACATCTAGTGGAAGAGATGTTATCGTGGTACCTAGTTTCTACAACAACAGACACCCATTCACGAGAAATAATTCCAAGAGGCAAGGGAGAGGGCGGAGATAAGGGTGAACAATCCAACAGAATCGGAAAACCAACCGGCAATGGAAACTCAGGCGGAGACAAACCAGGGAAATATGGTAACCGATGAAGGAGTTATTCTGGTAATCAATATCAATGAATTACCTGTTACAAATGAGCCTGCCATTAATGCCACGTTATTCCCTGATGAGGATATTGATTCAGTTCCTCCAACGGCTGTCACGGTGTTAACGAATGCAAACAATAATGGGGAGCCGAAAACTAAGGAAACAGAGTTAATTCCAGACTCAATAACTCCCGAGAATTTATTTGATATTCAAATCAAACAGATTGATACGGATTTGGCTTGATATGATAAGGATCAGACTATTAAGGGCAATTCGGTGAGGGCCATTAATGGGAGAAGTAATTCCGAGGTTTCCAATTCCGTTCCACCAGTTAAAAATAGGGGCACACAGAAGTCGACAGGCAACCAAGGAAAAAATTTCTTTGCCGTAGAGGCAACTTCTATTCACACCCAAAGCTTGACAAACCCTAATCCAAAGTGTTTTAAAAAACCAACAAAGTGGACTAAGCAAGCTCGTAGACCTACACAGGGCAAATGGTCTTGACTTCAACAAGCCCAGGTTTCTCCTCCTTCTCTTTGGGGGGGGGGAAAAGAAGATAAGGGTCTAGGTAAAAGAGCAATGGATGACAACAGAATTCTCCTTGAGCTACCAAATAAAAGGCGGCAAGTTTCCAAGGAGGATGTCTCTCAATCACAGATATTGGTAAAGGCTGTCCCACAGCCCCGCCAGATGCAATGGTTCTCTTAGTAATGATCTGCCATGGGCTTGGGAACCCATGGACAGAGAGAGAGCCTGGTGAAATATTACGGGCAAAAGATCCCTCTGCCATGTTTATAGCCGAAACATGGGCAAACGAAGCAAGGCTAGAGCACATCCTCAATATGACTAAGTCTTTGATTAAAAGTGATTCTATTGTGGAAGCAGCTTTCATGGATTTCAAAGAGTTGCTGTCATGGATGATCAGAACAAAACAAAATAAAAAGTCGTTCTCAGTCATGTTTTGGATATTAGGGACACATCGGAATCGAGTCAGAACTAACCAACCTTGTTGCATTCCAAAGCAGCTCATCAACGTGGCCAATGAAATCCTACCGGAATTCCAGGCAGTGCAACAACCTCTCCAACCACAGTCCACCCCGATCCGAGTTCATTGGAGAGCTCCTATCTTGGACATGGTTAAGGTCAATCTTGAGGATGCACTATTCAGTTGGGAGCAAAAACCAGGGTTCGGTGTGGTTTTGGCAAGATGTTTAAGTAAATTACACTACTCTCATGTTAAGAGAGAAGGTAATATGGTTGCTTTTGTTTTAGCTCTTTTTGTTTTAATTGTTTTAGATTATAGGGCGTGGATGGAGGATGCTATCACAGAGTTCCTTTCTTTTATTTCTAGCAGACTCTGATGTTTTTCTTTGAATAAAAGGCATTTTGTTGATTGTCAAAAAAAAAAAAAAAAAAAAAAAAAAAAGAGAAGAGGAATCATAGATTCCTATTATACTAATTAATTCAATTAAATGCAAGTTATTCCTTTTGTTCGTTATTTATTTATTTATTTGATTGTACGTAATTCTATTCATTTATGTTAATATATTTGACAAAGTCCTATAGATACAAGTCGGATCCATTTAATCATAAACCCATATATAAAAGAAATTTAAAAAAAAAAATCGACAAATAGAAATATTGATGCATTTAATCATTCAATTATTGTTCTAATAAAAAAGATTCTCAAAAAATAAATAAAAGATAAAAAGAAAAAAGAAAGTTCTAACCTCTTACAATTCCATCTTACTTCCCACGCGAAAATTCTTTATCTGCAAACTGATACGCTTCAACATTAGTGGAAACAAAGTTTTATCTATTTTTCCCCCAGGCCCCAAACCTCTTCACAAAGCTTTCTATATCCAGTCATGCTGTTAAAACATGCATTCTTACTCAGACATAAATGGACCAAAAAACAGAGAGGAAGTTCTCTATATTCAATGTCACAAGATTGGCTTTTCAAACATTTATTTTACCAATCATGCAAGATTGCGGGTCCAATATTTTTTTTCTTTTTTTTTTTTTTCTCGATCTTTTGATAATTGTTAATTCCTAGTTAGGGCCTCATCCATGCATGATTAATGGGTCCTCCAAAAAATATATTAATAGATAATTGAAGAATAAAAGGGTGAGGTTGAGGAAGAGAAACAAAGAAGATCGATCAATGACTTCATGTAATCTCTTTCCAAAATTTTCTTGTGCAATTTGCAAGCACATATATACACACAGTGAGAACGAAAGATTTGCTGGAAGTGCATGTACTCCACGTTCCATGCATGGCAAACACGAGCCTCAAGTAGTTAACCACTCATACACACGTGCATGAAGTGACACTTCACGTGGAAAGCACACAATCTTCTGAATTCTCAGTTAGAGCTCCCAACCTCATGGACAAACAATTACTTTAAAAAACAAACATGACACAATTCTTCTTTTGTATGTCTTCCAAAGTCTAAGACAATAATATAAGGAAATATTATCTTAATTATAGCTGATTAGCTGCAACTTTCAATATAATCTTCGGATCTTAATTTAGGTTTTCTTCTTCTTCTCTTTTATTTTTTTCCCTTATAATTATGTGTTAAAGATAAACTTTGAACTTATGAAGATCTATATATAAGAACATAAAGTAATATAAGTTATGACCCACCAAAGACACCAAGTGTACATGTTTAAGTTTAAAAAAAAAAAAGTAATAGGAAGTCACTCCATAGAAATGTTATATAACTTGTTAATACTCTTGAAAAGTTCAACCGAAGTTAGGTGCAAATATTTTAGCCAAAATGTATTTTTCAATAAACTTATTGTGACCAAGGACGGAATTAAGATTTCATCCTTAATTGGGAAGATAATGTATAAAAGGAAATTCATTTTTTTTTAAAAAAATAAGAATTATAAAAAGATTAAAGACTAAATTAATACACTATAAGTAAAAGTAGCTAAAGTCTATATATTTGTTAACAAAATATAAATAAAAGAAAAGACATTAAATTTTTCTAAATATATTTCAACTTAATCATATATCAAGGTATAACTCGATATTATTTTAAATCTGAAGTCATTTATGATAAATTATGTACTAAAATTTTAGCAATTTCTCTCAACTTTAAGCCAAAAGATACCCATATTCCCTTATATAAACGAAATTTTTGTCATAACCTATCTACCACCTAATCTTAAGCCTAAATAAAAAATTTTAAAATTAAATTTAAAAAAAAAAAAAAAAAAGCTTTGAGAAAAAGAAAATTGAAGAATTGATGACTATAACAATGATAGAAAATATGAGAAAGAATATTTTATAACATAATTTGTTACTCGTTGTTCTAGCTATATTGGCACCAAAAAATAAGGAATTAGTTAGCCTCTACTTTCTTTATTACGAAATTAAATAGGAAAAATTTAAGAAAAGAAACGAAAGTAAATTTTTTTCATTCATAAAGTTTAAGTATTTTATAGTTAAGTAAACAAAATTATCATAATATTGAACCAAACATTTTCTTTTCTTTAAAAAAATTTCAAAAAGAAAGCAACTATGAAGGGACGAGGGGCAAAAGGCCTTGCTCTAGTAGACATCACAAGTAGTATTGAGGATCTAGAGCTATTAGTGATCTATGGACGAGTTGGCAGCAATTTGTGACGTAATTGACTACACTGATAATATCTATTAATTAGGTGTTGTATGACCAAGTTGAGACCGAATGTAAAACGAGAAAAATGATAGTTTCTACCAAAGTTTTAAATTTCATTCTTTTTCGGCCGAAACGGTCAGAAAATATTGTACCAGTATCAAATTGGAATGAGAAACCCCTTTGTTCCACCTCGAGCAAAATTTTGGGACATTATTGGAAATTTTGGTCATTCCAGTTGATTTTAGCCAACAACGGATGTTATTCAAATTAATTTCAGCTAGTACAAAACTGCTCCCTCTTCATCATCTTCTTCTGGGAAAAATATAATTTTCAATAAGCTTTTCTTGAGACCCCAATCACACGTGTAAAGCTTGTTGACTTTTCAATTTTTGTTTCTTTAATAATGAATACAACCATCAATCATGTATCATTGGGTTAAGATGTTTGGGAGTGAGAACATTGATTTAAAATTTTAAACACTGTTAGCAAATTATATAAGTGTTGTCCAATAATTTTTAATATACATTAACAGTAATTTCGAAATGGTATACTAGTTTGTTTCGATTCCAAAATCTTTCATTCCTGTAACTTAACCGAAAAAGCTTTCAAGACCGAATTCAAAACTTTGGTTTTTACTTGCTTTTAAAATGGAAAAAAAAAATAAATGAAAATGATCTATTTTAAGGGAAAGAATTAGTATTTCATAAATCTAAATAAGAATATGATGTAATGATTTTAAAACAGTTAATATCATTCCTAATTTTGTGGAAACAAATCAAAAATAATGTTACAGTCAACTCATTCTTTATAATAGTTCAATAGTTATGGAGAGGGATAACACAATTTATTTAATGTATGAAAAACTAAATCTTTATAATCTTTATTTTAAAGTCAGACGGAAATAATTCTTAGATGTGAAATGAGTACCAACCCCAAGTTCGGTCAAATCTTGATCCAAACTTCAAACTATCAATGGGGCTCAGCTATATATATATATAGTTGCAATAAGGATATAGAGTATAGAAACAATTTTTTTTTTTTCATAACATTTAAGGGAGTTGACTATGATTAGTACAGTGTAACTTTCACATAAGACCGCTACTTCTATTATACACAATTAAATACAATTTGTGATCCCAATGGTTGGGGGGAAAAGTGAAATTATTTTTTTGGATGCATACTGGTTGTATTCTTTGTGCTTTGTGTTTCCAACTCGAATATACTCATGAGCACACTTCGAAACTATCTGCCTCTGTTAAATAACATTAATTGTTTTACTTGTCTTTGCTAGTTAATTATAGAAAATTAGCATGCTGAATGTCATACCTGACCTCAGCTTACTGTCGAGGACCACTCTATAACCTATATTGTTAGCAACTTAGTTTTTATAACTTTTCGACTCAAATCATACAAATAATATATGGATGTTTAGGGTCTTTTACCAAGAAAAAAAAATTCACAAGGTGATTTATTTTTTTGCTAATACACAAGGTGATTTATTAGATACGGTTTCATTGAATATTGATATATTTGAAATTATTTAGACAGGCGCGCCATAGATAAAAAAAACAAAAAACAAAAACAAAAAACAAAAACAAAAACAAAAAAAAAAAACATAGGTTATATCGTTAGAATCAACAAAGAAAAAAAGGTACTCATATTATATATACATGTGGGTAGTTTTTTTCTTTTAAAAGGATTAGCCCTCAAAAATATAACACATGATCTTCAATTCTCAAAACTAGGAATTTCTATAGGGAGCATGGTTAGTGTGAGAAATATCAATCTGGTAAAAACTGATTTCTTGATTTCATTGATTGATGATGAAAATACATACTCTGCAACTGACTTAACAACTAATCCTAGCTGTCACAGTAATAACTAACTGCCACACGTGTGAAATAAAAGCTAACTAACTCTAAACTACAGGTCGTTAAGTACAAGTTTCATTTACAGAACAAATGCTACACTGCCGTTTATGCAGTAACTTCATTTTCTTCACTTGGCAACTTGAAGCTTGAGTCCCTGAAGGCTGTTCTTGTTCAAATTGCTTGGATGACTTCAACTCTACTTGTTCTGCAATTAATTCCTTAGCTGCCTTAGTTGAAACTCCAAGTTGCTTCACTGCAACTTCCTTATGCTTCACTGCAACTGCCTTTTCCTTTTGGCTTTGATAGTTAGTAATATACAAGATATAATATATCAATTACCCAAAAAATATATAATATATCCGGTATTAAATTAAAGTTAGGTCAAGTTTAAGTATTTTTATACAAACACGATATAGAAAATGTTTGCTACATTTAATTATAGAATAACTTATAGTTTACTTTGGTTCCGTTTAATAAATGAGGTTTCTCTCTTTTTTTTAAATTTTGGTCATTTTTAATTGTTATTTTATTTTATTTTTTATTTTTTTTGCTTTTCCTTTTATTAATCTCGATGTGTCCAAATTTCTTATTGATTATTTGGCCATTATATGGATTTTTTTTATGTGTTTATAAATGTTTTTATGTCATTTTCTTAAATTCTTCTAAAAAATGTTTATTTTCTTAAATTATTACCGCACATATATTCCATAAAGAATTTCCTCTGAGGACAAGGGTAGTATAAGGCCAAGATTTTTTTTCCTTTTTTTTTTTTTGGTAGACAGAGGGAGGAGAAGTGGTGGTAAAAAAAAAATAATAAAAATAATAATAATAATAATAATAATAAAAAGTATGGACTACATAGTAACCTTGTATCCGACCATCTTCTAATGCTCGGTAGGTTAAGCCGAGGCCCATTTGGATCTCGGTGCCATTGTTGCTTGGATGCATCTCGAAGTACATCAGTAATGCCTTAGGGGATATCGCCGCCGAGCTACGTTCAGCGTCTAGCACGAGTTCCAATATTCAAGTTCCTATTTCCAAAGTGGAGCCCTCCTTTGTCAAGAATAATCCAAACGGGCCCCACCCGCACAAGAATTGTTAGAAAACAATCATTACTGACCCACTAAAGGAAGGCTATAAATAGAAAGAAGTTAAGAGAGAGAGAGAGAGAGAGAGAGCAATAGTGTACGGTTAGCTTGATTAGCACTCTTTGAGGGTTTCAACCTTCATCCTGAGGAACTTCCCATTATAGGATATCCTTAACCCACAGAAATAAGTAAATTATAGGCGCAATCACTCTACTAGCCCATTAAACGAGAGCACGCACACGCACACACACACACACATATATATATATGGAGAGAGAGAGAGAGAATACGTCAATATAAAGATAAGGACAAAGTTGCACAGTGATACGGTGATACCAGTTAGAAAAGTAAGTTATACTTGTATCATCTTATGTCAACTTCAAATTAAATTAAATAAATGCATATCTAATCTCTTGAAATATTTATTTTTGTCAAACAACAATAAAGACATTATAGGAATATCTAATCTCGAATGTTCATGATCGATCTCTTGGATATCTAATCTCGAATGTTCATGACAAAATTGTTGTTGCAAAACTCGATCCCATGAATTTCGCTTAGTTAGTCTAATGATTGGACAATGCAAGCAGCTCTATTATGTGGGTCATATTTATTGGTACATATGGTACATAAAGATCTTTGGTAATAGCAATATATATTAAAGGAATCATTTTACTTCTACTTCTAGTTAGATTAGATACGATACTTTTCCATAAAAAAATAATAATAAAAATAAAGGTGCTTAGATACAATACTAGAATGGAAAACAATCAAAACTACCATGATTTTCGCAATCATTAAACTATGCATGCAACTCTATTATGTGGGTCACATGGTTCATAAAGATCTTTGGTGATAGCAATATTTATTAAATGAATCATTTAATTTACTTCTAGTTAGATACAATACTTTTCCATCAAAAAATAAAGTAAAAATTAGATACAATAATTTAATGGAATAATAAGTAAATGTTCACAAAAAAAATGTTTTTGTTAATTTCTTATAAAATTTACAGCATCTATAAGCTCGAGGAAGGAATGAAATGAAGTTTAATTCTATTAAAGAATAGTACGTCCAATGATATCTCCTGCCCTAGGTTGAAAGATTAAAAACAAAAAATCAAATATTTAAAAAAAGGATGGTCATGAAAAAAAATAATAATATAAACTTGTTTAGTTGTTTGATATTTGAGTCATTTGACTATTTTAGTTGAACCTACTTACCATTTCTCTCTTTAATATAGTAATTATAATTTTTATAAGACTTTTACTATCCATTTCATTAATAGACAACTTAATAACAAATTAAAATAAAAAATATGGTATAAGTAAATATAATAGATCACATTAAAAAAAAAAAAAAAAAAACCAATATGAGAAAGAATGTGAATATAATATCTAGACAAAAGAAATTAAGAAAAAAAAATTAACAAATTTTTAAAATATAAGTAGATTCAGTACTCTCTTTTCTTAACATTATTTATTCCATTCAAGTATTGTGTCTTTTTTTCTTTTTCTTTTATTGATGGAAAAGTATTGTATCTAACAAGAAGTAAAATGATAGTTTTCAAGCTTGGGCCAGTGAAATAGGCCCGTAGGGCTGTGCCTAAAAGAGTTTATGACTGAGAAAAAATTTCAGGCCAGCAATGAGCCTGGTCAAATTTAGCCCATTCTGTATTTTAATTTTATCAATTCGGTAATTTAATTATTACTTAAATAATATTACAAATTTTATTTTTATTATTAATTAGGAGGCTTTAAAAAGTTGTATTTTGCACCAACGAAGCCACAGCTTGTCCCAGTGGAGCCTCAAAAATATCCATGGACTAATTAGACAACTAGCTTACTGGGAACTTTTCATATTGGTGTTATGCAAAAGAGGGATATCCTTTAGTTTTTTATTATGTAATAAGCAGAATAAGAGTATGGTTGTTATTATCTTAAATATTAATTTATTTTGGCTATTAGTTTATGTACATTTTTTTTAAATAAAATAAATCAATGAAGATAAGTTCATCTAAACATACTCAAGATGTTCAGGTTGATCATAAAATATTGTTGAGCTTGTGGTATTACTATTAGAGCCTTAATTTAATCTGTAAGGATTTTTATAGGTTTAATTGTGGAAGATGTTAGTTTTTAGACCCCTTAACACAATATGTTTAACCTAATATTAAGCCAAGTTGATTAACAAGTTTGTTAATTATATCCAGGTTAAACAAATATGTGTAAAACAAATATAATGCGGAAAGTAAAGAACACATAGATCTGATGACCCAAGAAAACCAAACCGGTAAAAAACCTGGGAATGATTTAACTTAGCTATCCTCAAGGTAAAAACAGATCTACTATGAAAGAATTGAAGTTTAAACAATAAGACTTAGACCACTAACATCCTATTGTTACCTCGTGTAGAAAACTTACTACCACAATCACGTGACAGCTCCGAGTCCACGGACTACTTCTTTTCTTGATTTACTGCAACCACAAGTTCTCCTACTTGTGACTTTGAGACACCTCTCAAAGGTTTCAAATCTTCTTGAAAGTTCTTTATGCAGCAACTGAAGCAATCATCAAGTTCTTGATGTGAATCTTGATCTTGATAGCTCTATGTGTGTGTTTGAAAGTAAACATCTCTCAGATCTCATAAAAGATTCAACACACAACTCAACAAAGACTTCTAAAACTTAGCTAAGGTTTTTTCTTTTATACTTGGAGTGAAACACTTAAACTTAGACGTCATATGGGCTTGGGCTGGTTTGAGAATTTTGCAGAAAATTGCTAATCCACAATTTTCGATCGATCGAGTCTAATTTTCGATCGATCAAGCCTTACAGAAATTAAATAGTAATTTCCTGCAATTACTCGATACAAAACTTATATCAAACCAAACTTTGAGCAAGTCTAAACCTAGACTAAATGTTTTGATCATGATTTGCCAACATATACAAATTGAAGTTCTAATACATTAGTTCCTAAAGTATTAGAACCTAACAGAAGAGATAAACATCAAGTATATTTGGAGATATATATACACACACTTTGGAAAACCAATTTTGAGCTATCTTGCTCTAATCTACTCGTGTGGCAATCGAAAAGATTATTTTTTATCACTAGAGGAAGACATCAATTCGTTTTTTATGTAGGCAAAATTCGAACCTCAGATCTCTTATTTGAGGACAAAAGAGAGCTTATTAAAACCTACACTCACATGACTTTTAATGAGTCATATGACTCGTTAAATAATACACATGGATAATCTTATATTTGTAACATAATTGATTGAAAAATATAGCACCAAATCAATTTGAAGCCAAACTTTATCCTTTTTTTGTTAGATTTGGAAATTATCTAACATTATAGTTTTGCATGTTGAATATAGTTTTTGAGTTAGATTTGGAAATTATCTAACATTATGGTTTTGCATGTTGAATATAGTTTTTGATGCCACCACATAGCAGGTAGGAATGGCAACGGTTCAGGTTCGGGCCGGATTTTTACATACCCGGACCTGTGGCTCGGACCCGGTCCGTTTATTAAACGGATTTTTTTTTTCCGGGGCCCATTTAGGCCAACCAGATTTGGGCTCATCCGCGGCCCAAATCATGGCCCAACCCAAAAAAAAAAAAATTTGAAGCCCAAATTGGGGCCTCAAGAACACCCTAGTTTAAGGCAAACCCAACAATACCCAAAAACCAAACTTAACAAAATTTAAACAGAAAAATCCCAAATTTACAGTAGCAATTGGAACTTGGAAGTCAAATGCACATAATTGAAGTCACAAAAACACAAACTTTGGCACAAACCCAACAGTACCCAGAAGCCCAAACTCACCAAAATCCACAACTAAAGAAGCTCTTTTCAAATCAAACTTCCCTATGCTGACTTGCTCCCGTCATTATTTTTTTTGAGAATCCGTGTAGATCATCATTTGACTAAAAGCTTAGACAAAGAAAACTTTGAATACAAATGCAAGAATGCTTTAAAGCTAACCCAAAAACTAACCATCGCTGGACAATACCAAATACATCAATATCAAAAAAAAAAAAAAAAAAAAAAAAAAAAAAAAAAAAAAGAGAAATAGAGAACAAAACAAATCGAGACCGACGGTGGTGAAACTGACAGAGCAAGGGCGGCGGTCTGGTGGAGAATGATTGAGAGTGAGAGTGAGAGTGTGAGAGAAGAGTTTGGAGAGACTGAGTCCATGTGAGATGAGAGGCGGCTGAGTGAGTCTGAGGTGTGAGCTGAAGAGGGAAGAGTGAATGTTAGGGTTTATAGGTGTATATATATATATATAGGGGTATTTTAGTAATTTAGAAAATAACCGGGTCGGGTTCGAGTCCAGGTTCGGGCTGGATTTTTATAAAAACCCGGACCCAGTTCGGGTTTTTTTTTTTTTTTTTAAACCCAAACCCGACCCTATTCGTTATCGGGCCGGGTACCTGCGGGTCGGACAAAAATTGTCATCCCTAATAGCAGGAAACTCTCACTATAGGAATATCCTCCAACTTTAGTTCACCATACTAAGTATCTTCATTTCACTTCACCTTTCTCGTATATTGACCCTTTGTTAGGTTCTAAAGATTTAGGATTAAATGTTTAGAATTATATTTTGTATGTGTTGGCAAACCGAGAACAAAACATGTTTAGTCTATGTGTTAGACAATGCTCAAAGCTATAAGTTTCAAGCTTCAAGTTCGAGCTAACTGCAGAAAAGATGAGTTAGAATTTGCCAAGCTCGATCGATCGAGAATTAGGCCCAATCGATCGAGAATCGCAGAAATCAAATTCTGCAGAATTTTTAAACCAGGCCCAAGCCCGCGAGAACGTTTAGGGTTTCAATCTAACTTGTTCACATATAAAAGGGAAACCCTAGCTACGTTTTGCAAACTTTTTGGAAGACTTGTGTGTTACTCTTTATGAGATTTGAGAGGTTTTGTACCTTCTAACTACACAAACGTCTACCGGAGCAAGATCTAAAATCAAACGATGGTAGAACCTAGTTGCTGCTACAAAGATCAACAACTGAAGGTGATCTGAAACCTTTGAGTGGGATTTCAAAGTCACAAGCGTGGGTGTTTATGTTGCAATAAATCCAAGAAGAGGAGTTCATGGATTCAAAACTTGCACGTGGTCGTGTCAATAAGTTACTACTTGAGGTAGCAATAGATTTAGGGTTAAATATGGTTGTAAAAACTTCGATTCTCTTATAGTGGATTTACTTTACCTTGAAAATTGCTAAGTCAAATCCTCCCCAGGTTTTTACCTTGAAACGATTCGTTTCATCGATTTTCCTAGGTCATCATATCGTGGTGTTATTTACTTTCCGCTACTTTGCATGATATGATTTATTATTGTTTAACTTAGATCTGAATAATTAACCTAAGTAATCACTTGGCTAATATATTAGGTTAAACAATTTGGTTTAAGGGGTCTAAACAAACAATCACCTTTCACTCTAGTTACCACCTGTTGAAGGTTATGGCAACAGATGCGTTGAAGACAGCTTTTTGATGAAGTAGCATTAAAAGCTTTTGGTGATTCTATTTGGACTAATAAATGCACCTACTAATGAAGAAGGGATTCAAATCTTCTTAGATAAATTTGCAGTGGTCATTATAGATGATATATTGCTTTACTCAAAAATTGAGGAATATGAGAAACACTTCAAGAAGTTACATGCAAATTTGTTGAAATGTGAGTTCTAGTTAGGGAGTTCCATTTTTCAAGCATGTAATATCTAAGGATGGAAAAACAATTTGACCCAAAAGAAAATAAAAGCAATAGTGGGAAGGAATAGACCAAATGATGTGAAGAGGTCCATAGTTTCTGGGTTTTGTTGGCTATTACTAGAGATTCATTGAGGATTTCTCTCATATAGCCAAACTATTAACCCGCTCAACTCAAAGCGGAATAGAATTCGAGTGGTCTGCTTAGTGTGAATAGAGTTTTCTAGGCCAAAATAGGGATATACCCCTTTCAGCCAATTTACTTTCCAGCAAAATGCCCCATGTTTAAAATTATTTAGGGATATGTTCCTGTTTTAAACTCTATTTGGCGAAAATCGAGTTATAGGCAATCAAACTTAAAAAAATAAAATAAAATAACCTGCATGGAACTCGAGTTCCATTCAAGGAACTAGAGTTCATGGAACTCGATTTCCAAAAAAAAAAACCAAATCAACTATTTTTATTTTTATTTTATTTTAGGGAATAAAGCCTTATCCATTTCTTTACTTCACTATTCTTTTATTTCTTAGATTATCCTACGATGCTTTGAAAAAATAAGCAATGAGTAAAGCATATCCAAATGTAATAGAGTAAAATAAATAAGCAAAAACATATAGTACAAACAAAACATACCTGGAAATGTAAATTGTAGAACACCCTCCCTCCAAAGGACTCAAAGGAAGAAGCATTTAATAGTAGAAGCCCATTCTCTTCTAGGTATAACAATATTTCAGATAATGAACATATGTGAACCTTATTAGTGGTTATCTGAACGATAACTTCTCTATCATTAAGCTGACTTGCAGAAACAGTAGAAGAAGATCTACGTGCTGCATTTTACTTTGCATCTTTTGATGACTTAGATCTCCTTGACTAGAAAGTTTTGATAATAGCTCTTCCTTCTTTCGAAGCTGTCCCGCCACTTGCTGTTGTAATTCTGGAACGTACTTTAACGCACGGGTCACTGTAGCTGGAATGCTTAACCTTTTCTGTGGGATTGACGTCAAAAATGTGAAAATTATGAATAAATAAAGGATTCTAATGGCAACTTTAGTAGATATAGGTATGTTTAATAGTTGATACTAATAAATAATAATCCTTTCTTTGTTGATGCTTTGATGATTTGATAGTTTTTGGTGGAGGATTTGAGACATGAATGTCTTCATTAAATGTACTAAGAGGTGTTAATTAAGATACTGTTAGGTTCTAAGACTTTAAGAATTAAATGTATTAGAACTTTAATTTGTAATGTGTTGGCAAACCATGATCAAAACATTGAGTCTAGGTTTAGGTTTGCTCAAAGTGTGTTTATTTGTAAAGTTAGAATCGAGTGATTGCAGGATTTATTGGTCTAAATCTGCAAGACTCGATTGATTGAAAATTAGACTCGATCAATCGAATCTCGTGCAGATTTATTTTTCTACAGAATTTCCAATTCAACCCAAGCCCGTTTGACGTGTAGGGTTTTATGTTTTACCTCAAGTATAAAAAGAAAAACCCTAGCTACGTTTTAGAAGTCTTTTAATATGTTGTGTGTTGAATCTCTTGTGAGATCTACAGGTGTTTACTTTCATACACACTTAAGGTTATCAAGATCAAGATTCATGTCAAAAACTTGGTGATCGCTTCAGTTGCTGCATAAAGAACTTAAAGAAGATCTAAAACCAAGTGAGAGTACTTATGGTTGCAGTGGATCAAGGAAAGAAGTAGTCCGTGGACTCGGAGCTGTCACAAAGTCATGGTAGTAAGTTTTCTACTCGAGGTAGCAATAGTATGTTAGTGGTCTAAGTTCTATCATACAAACTTCAATTCTTTCATAGTGGATCTGTTTTACCTTGAGGATAACTAGGTTAAATCATCCCCAGGTTTTTTACCAGTTTGGTTTTCCTGGATTATCATATCGTGTGTTCTTTATATTTCTGCATTATTTACATAATATGATTTGAATGTGTTAACTTAGATCTGAATAATTTATCTAAGTAATCACTTAACTAAATAACTAGGTTAAACAACTTGTGTTTTAAGGGGTCTAAAAACGTACAAATACAATACTCTTAGAAATAATCATTCTTAATTACTAAGATTAATAATTCTAAGCTCCTATAATTACATAATACTAACATGCTTGCATTTATGGAACTATAAGTGGACTAATGGTAACTATTTAAAAAAAAAATTAATAAGATTACAATATATTATACCAATTATACAAAATCCTGCCAAAGGCCTTGTAGCTGAATTGGTACCTCCCCATGCATAAAATACTTGGGGTCTAGAGGAGAAAGAGTTCGAACGGCTAGGTTAGCAGCATATTGTAATTATTTCTCAAAAAAAAATTATACAAAATTCTATTTGTTTGATAATTTGATAGTTACAATGATAAAAGAAAGGGATTTAAATCTTAGTTCTCCTCGTAAAGATGTGGAGGCTATGCCACTACAAACTCTTGGCTATAAAATCTAAGTTCTTTATTGTTGATCCTTAAACAATAATATTTAATGTATGTGGCTAAAAAGTTCTCCTCATAAAGATGTGGAGGCTATGCCACTACAAACTCTTGGCTATAAAATCGTAAGAGTTCTTTAATATTGATCCTTAAACAATAATATTTAATGTATGTGGCTAAAAAAAATTTATTGTCAAATCCAAAAAATAAAACTCTCATTCGGTATAAATAGTTGTCTAAAGAATTTTAGGATATGTTTAGTAACTGTTTTTTCCCCTTATTTTCTGTTTTCAAAAACAATTCTCTATTTTTGAAACTAAAAAACTTGTTTGGCAACCCAAAATGGATAGAAAACAAAAACTGTTTTCAAAACTCAATTTATGAAGGAAACTGAAAACATGCAAAAGGCTGTTTTCAGTTTCTAATTTTCAAAAGTCAATGAAAACACGCATTTAATTTAATGAATCTAACCCATTTAATGAGTTAGCATTAGAGTTCAAATCTTAATAACAACATATTTTAATATTTTCTATTTTTTTCTTCAAAAAACTATCTTTTTAATTTCAACTAACCAAACATGTTTTTGATTTCAAAAATACAAGAAATTTTTTTTTTATTTATATTCCCAAAAACAAATTTTTGAAAATAGAAAACAAAAACTGTTACCAAACATAACCTTAGATTTTGTTGTACATATTTGACGCTTAGTTTTTGAAATTTTTTTTAATAGTCAATATATTTTTATTTCTTTTTGCTTCCTAGTGTTTTGTTAACCTGAGGGATATAAAGAGCACAAAGTTCCATAAGATATCAATTTACAAGAAGATGGACTTTTTTAACGCTCCATTTGTTTTGAAGTAAAATATTTTCTAAAAAATGTTTTTTCCATTTTCAGATATTTATTTGCATATAAAATGTGATCAAACTTGTAAAATGTTTTACGTTTTAAAATTTGGAAAAACATTTTACAAAAACACGCAGTGGCTTTCCCTCCCGCCATTTGGCAACTAGGTCATCGGCTCAGTGGGTGGGGCAGCTAGTGCAAGTGGCCAAAGCTACCATTTCAGCTATCGATACCAACAGTGGCCACTAGCAATCCAGTGGCCAAAGCCGCCATTCCGACATTCAATGCCAACATCCAGTCGTCGGAGCCACAAATCAAGCTACCAATTTTGGAGGTCTGATCATCAAACCTTCAGCACCAATGGCTGTGCAACCGATTTTGGTGTTTTGCTTAAAACAATTTTATATATCACACTAAACACCTAGAAATATTTTACTAAAAATGTTTTAAATGTAAAATATTTTATAGTTGAAAAATATTTTACTTCAAAACAAATGTAGAGTGACTGGAATAATAGTTTCCTAAACAAGGGTTATAACTTCATTATTTGTGCATCAAATAATTAGTATTTATGCTAGGCAGCTGGTGCAAGTGGCTATAAATGAAGTTATTTTTTGAAGCAAAAATTCAAAATGTTTAATAACTTAAAAGTTTCAATAAAGCAACATTATCTAATAATATGTGAATAAAGTTAGACATATATCACAGCTACCGTATAAATACTCAATTTAAATACAATATTTTATATAAAAATTATAAATCTTTCAATTACTAAACTGTTAATTTTTAGACCCCTTAACACAATATGTTTAACCTAATGTTAAGCCAAGTTGATTAACAAGTTTTTTAATTAAATCTAGGTTAAACAAATATGTGTAAAATAAATATAACGCAGAGAGTAAAGAACATACAAATCTGATGATCCAAGAAAACCAAACCGGTAAAAAAACCTGGAGAGGATTTAACCTAGCTATCCTCAAGGTAAAAACAGATCCACTATGAAAGAATTGAAATTTGTATAATAAGACTTAGACCACTAGCATCCTATTGCTACCTCATGTAGAAAACTTACTACTACGACCACGTGACAGCTCTGAGTTCACAGACTACTTCTTTACTTGATCTACAGTAACTACAAGTTCTCCTACTTATGACTTTGAGACACCTCTCAAAGGTTTCAGATCTTCTTGAAAATTCTTTATGTAGCAAATGAAGCAATCATCAAGTTCTTGATGTAAATGTTGATCTTGATAGCTCTATGTGTGTGTTTGAAGGTAAACACCTCTCAGATCTCACAAAAGATTCAACACACAACTCAACAAAGACATCTAAAATGTAACTAGGGTTTTCCCTTTTATACTTGGAGTGAAACACTTAACCCTAGACATCATATGGGCTTGGGCTGGTTTGAGAATTCTGCAGAAAATTGCTGATCCACGATTTTCGATCGATCGAGTCTAATTTTCGATCGATCGAGTATTGCAGAAATTGAATAGTAATTTCTTACAATTACTCAATTCCAAACTTACATCAAACCAAACTTTGAGCAAGTCTAAACCTAGACTAAATCTTTTGATCATGGTTTGCCAACTTATACAAATTGAAGTTCTAATACATTAGTTCCTAAAACCTTAGAACCTAACATAAACAATATATGACTCGTTCAATTTTATATGAAATATATTATCTAATCAAACTTATGGTGTTAAAAATCTAAGGAAGAAATTGATAAAGAATTTCTTTGTGATATTATTTTAGCCGCCTTTACAAAATGCACAAAGTTCTTCACTCACATTTTCAAGTAAAATAACAAACACATACCTAACTATGTAGAAGTATATTTATACATGTTATTTAAGTTTCATGCAATTATTTTAATGCAAGAGGTGAGCCCCAAAAAAATTTTCTATTTTCATCCTTACTTGTCTAAAAGAAAATACTATGAGCTATTCTAGGACCATAAACTTTACCACACCCTTTCTTACAATTATTTTATGTGCAAATTGTGATTGGTTGTCTATTACTTTCACATGAACTCACTTTTCTTTCTCCATCACTCACAGTTTATAACAGTAGAGTTGTGGCAGAATTATGGCATGAAATGTCGTGACACTAAAATTTCTCGAGAGAATATATATATATATATATATATATATATATAGTGGTGGAGGATTATCAAGGAAGAGCATGATAAGATTCTCAATAGAATTATCAAGGATGAGCACGATATATATATATATATATATATATATATATATATATATATATATATATATATATATATATATATATATATAGTTTTAATTGAGCTGTGATTTTATGATGTTACATGCTCAATAATTTTTAACTTATTTTGACAAATTCTAGTGTTATATTATGTCATCCATGTGCTCAAAGTATCATTTTAATTCAATATCATTTATTTTTTTCATCAAAAAATCATTTGTTTAGTAGAATTCTAAAATAGTTTTAAATAAGGCTAAATATTATTTCAGCCCTCTAGACTTTGCATGAATTTTGTTTTCATTACCAAACTTTAAAATTTTTGTTTATCTTAAACTATTGAAAATGTTACACTTATTAATTTTCAATTTAAAAAGTTCTTTTTTTATCCCTAAATTATAGTAAAAAAAAAAAATTTATCTCTAAACTATTGAGAAAATTTTCTTTAGAAAGTTTGGGGACAGCAACGTAACGAACTTTTTAAAATTTATGGGATGAAAAAAAATGAACTTCATGAAAACTTAATTTAGGGATGAAAATAATGTTTTATTTTCTAAAACACACAACAAATGGGTAAATTGATCTATTAATACTAAATTACATCAAACTTAACAGCAAAATAAACAGCAGGGGATCAAGTATAATCAAGGTAATAGCTTAGGTTCCTTCAAAAATAATAATAATAGGTGATAGTATAGGGTGAAAAAGTATAATGTGCCCAAATTTTTTAGATAAGGTCATTTTAATCTCTGATTAATTAATATTAACAAACATGATAGACATTTGAAACTAAATGCGGATTTAGCAAATATTGATTATATGAGAAGTAATTAAATGGTATAATATTGTAAAAAAGTCATATAATATCTTGTATTCAATATGTATATCTATTATCTATACATATATTACCTTCAACCCACACATGCAAATAATTCCAAAATAAAAAATAAAATAAAATAAAACCCAGCACATGCAAGATGCAATAATATAATTCTCTTCATTTGGTTTAAATTTTTCAGAATTAATACTATATCCGTAAATTAATTATCATGGGGTGGAGTTTCAGTTTTTTCTCTCTTTTTAGTCTTGCACGCTGCAGCTATTAATACTTGAAGTTGTTTCCTAATCTCTTAAGTAAATCTAAAATAAAATTTTAAATAAAAATTAACAAAAAATATTAGTAATTATTACCATCTGATCTTGCGCCAGAAGTAGTGAACGGAGAGTAGAGTACAAAATACTGATCTTCTTCCAACGATCACGCTCGCCAGCATTGTGATTAAGCTTCTTCACCACCAAGGGGTCACCGTTACTAATACTCGTCAACTTTGTGTATGGATTCTAATCGACTTGAGGCTGAGATGGAGGAACATGAAGAAGTGACTCTGAGGTTTCAGTGTCTTTGTAAATGTTAGTGTATAGTTTAGACTAAATTAGCCCATTAGGCTTAGTCTAGTATACTGTACTTGTAGTTTACTCATATTACTTGTACTGCACACATACCTAGCCTATATAAGGCTTTCTATTGTACATTATTATTTACACAGAATATATAGATTATTCAGTCTTTCTCTCTTACTTTATATTCTTATCATGGTATCAAAGCCAATGCTCTGACTTTCTATCACCTATCGTCTTCTCCAGCGTCTTTTCGCTGCCCTTGCCTTTTTCCAATGCCCACTGTCAGAAGCAAGTTACCGCCATTAGACCCACAACACCAAAAACTCTCGAATCCAGTCTTTCTATCCATCACCCTGCCAAACTGAGAGCACAAATTGATAGATCGCACAATTCCGAGAAAAACCCAACCCGAATCAACTCCATCCAGCATTGCACGTGCTCCCACGCACCACCAGAAGGTTCCGGCTCGCAGCAACACGCGCCCACATGCCTACACGTGCCACTGCCCAATCTCATGCACCTTCACGCGCCTCATCTGCCTTCACGAGCCCCACGCGACATTCACTGTCGCGCCGCCACGTCAGCCTAGTGACATCAACACACATCATCCCCGTGACGTCAGCCCTAGTGACGTTAGCATTCGTTGACTTTAACCACCGCCGTTGACCGAGATCAAAATTTTTCAAAAGGGCCTATCTTACTCAGTTTTTCACGTAGATTCCGATTTCGGGCTTCGTTTCTTCATTTGAGGTCTCTAAATCCCACTTTTTGGTCATTTTCTTCATTATGGCTCAACAAAACGAACGAGATATCATTCGTCCTATCACCATTATGTTGGATGGTCCTACTAGCTATCGTGCATGGTCTCAGAATATGACTGTCTTTCTCAAGGGTTGTAAACTATGGAGATATGTGACTAGTTCAATTCCTAAGCTAATACCAAACCCTAAGTCCAAAGCCACAGTTGCTGAAGATGCCTCTAAGACTACTATTACAACGGATGATTATGAAGAACACCTAGAGGAATAGGGGTATTTCGAGTAAGATCTTGTCTTGGTTTATCAATACATTTATTCCCTCCATTCATAATCTTCTTCCTCGTCTTAAGACTACTGAGGCTGCTTGGAAATTTCTGGCCGATCGCTATAATTGTACTAATGATTCAAGTCTAGAGTTCCACATTGAATCAAAACTTTATCAAATGCGCCAAGAGACAGGTCAGTCTATTTTTTATTTTTATTCTTAGACTTTTACTATGTGGGAACAACTCACTGCTGCAGATCTTCCACTAGTGTGTTCTAAGGACATTGAGCTCTTTGTCAAATATCGAGATCGCTGTAAATTTATGCACTTCATGATGGGTTTACGTGAGGATTTTGAACCTACTAGGGCTTCTCTGCTTAGCCAGTCTCCTACTCCTTCTCTTCATACTACAGTCAAGAAGCTCATTTCTAAGGAGAACCGTCAGCCTACTCATCACATGTCATCATCTGATCATGTATTGGCTACACCATCTCCACAGCCTCCCATTGTTGCATTCACTGCTCCTCCACGAATAAACTCTGGGCATCCTACATCTTAGTCTTCCAAAGGTACTCGCTGTGAGTTTTGCCATGCCAAAGGCCATGACATCTCAGTTTGTCGCAAACTGCAGAAATTTATGCAAGAGCAGAATAAAGCTTCTCTTCGTCGAGCAACTGCTGTATGTCCTTCAGATTCATCGGTTCCTACAGGTCCATCTTTGGCTTCCTCACTTACTATGGCTAATATTGAGGCAGTAGTTCAACAGGTTTTATCCCGCACTTCCACTGCCCTTTCTGTCACCTCAGGTAAACAACCTTGGTTTTTTTATACTGCATGTTGTAACCATATGACTCCTGATGAATCCCAATTTTCTAATAAGGCACCCTTAGAACATCCAATCACCATTTACACTGCTAATGGAACTCCTATACCTGTTAGTCATAAAGGAACAATCTCTTCTCCTTGTTTATCCCTTAGTGACACTTTTCATATCCCAAAGTTATCCTCAACTTACTTTCTGTTGGCCATCTTTGTGAATTAGGCGTAGATCTTCTATTTACTAATCATAGTGTGGATGTGCATAATCCCCAGACGGGTCAAGTACTTGGGACAAGCCGTAAGGTTGGTCACATGTTTGAGGTTTATGACTTAAAGATTCTTTCACAAGTTGTTTCTGCAGTTGCTACCACTGCCACCCCCTCACCTGATCTATGGCATGCTCGTCTTGGTCATCCCTCTTTATCTCTCGTCTTCAATTGTTAGCTTCTCAAGGTCATTTAGGTTCAGTTCAGTTTCAAAATTTTGATTATACTTCCTGTCATTTTGGCAAACAAACAAAATTGCCCTTTAATAATAGTGACTCATTTTCTTCTACACCTTTTGATCTTATACATTCTGATATTTGAGGTCCTGCACCTATTCCCACTAATGGGAGATCTAGATATTTTGTCATATTTGTGGATGATTTTTCTCGATATACTTGGATTTATCTGCTTCACCATAGGTCTGAACTTGTGTCTATTTACCAAACATTTTATAAAATGATTGAAACACAATTCAATCGCACCGTCAAAGTCTTTCGATCAGATAATGCTCAAGAATATAATGATAAATCTTTCATATCTTTTTTAGACAGTCATGGTACCCTTCCTCAACGATCTTGTCCTTACACCTCTCAACAAAATGGTTGTGCAGAACGAAAATATCGTCACATTCTTGATGTTGTCCGCACCCTTCTCATTTCTACCTCTCTTCCTGAGCATTTTTGGGGTGAGGCCGCACTCACTGCTGTGTACACGATTAATCATATTCCTTCACCAACTACACACAACAAATCTTCATTCGAGCTTCTCTATGGTCAAACTCCTAAATACTCCTCTCTTCAGGTTTTTGGTTGTGCTTGCTTTGTCTCTCTTCCTCTTCATGAACGAACAAAGCTCCAGCCTCGTGCTCGTCTTTGTTATTTCCTTGGTTATGGTGTATCTCAAAAAGGGTTTCGCTGCTATGATCCCATTTCTCATCGCCTTCTTGTCTCCCATCATATTGAGTTTTGGGAACATCGTCCTTTCACGAGTCTTCAGTAGTTTCCTGCGTCCTCTTCCTCAGAGTCTCCCATTTTTACTGATTTTTTTCCTCCCTCTTTATCTTGAACTTGTGGAGGATTCTTCAACATCAACTACCTCTCCAGACGACTCATCTCTGGTTCTGTCTCCGACATATGACCCACCTGTCTTGGATCCTGTGGCACCACCCTCTCTTGAGTCTCTTGTTGGTCCTGAACTTCGTTGTTCCACTCGGGTAAGCATTCTTCCCCCCCTCATCTCACTAATTATCACTGCTCTTTTGCTCTTGCCACCCTCTATGAACCTTACACCTATCGTGAGGCCTATACTAACCCTCTTTGGCAGCAAGCTATGAACGAAAAACTAGATGCCCTTCATAAGAATCACACTTAGGATATGGTTGATTTGCCTCCTGGTCAGTCTGTAGTAGGTTGTAGGTGGGTTTACAAGATCAAGACCAAGGCTAATGGATCTGTTGAACGGTACAAGGCTCGCCTAGTTGCCAAGGGCTTTACTTAGGAGTATGGCATTGACTATGAGGAAACATTTGCTCATGTTGCTCGCCTTACATCTGTCAGATGTCTCATTGTTGTGGCTGTTGTTCGCTGTTCGCCGTTGGCCTCTTTATCAAATGGATGTGAAGAATACTTTCCTCAATGGAGACCTCCAAGAAGAAGTGTACATGCAGCCACCCCCTGGCTATCCACACTCAAGCAGTCAAGTTTATCGCCTTCATCGTGCTCTTTATGGCCTCAAGTAGGCTCCTCGAGCTTGGTTTGAAAAGTTTAGCTTAGTTGTTGCTCAGCAGGGTTTCACTTCAAGTCCTCATGACACTACTCTCTTTGCCCGAAGATCCTCTGCTGGTATCACTCTTATTCTTCTTTATGTTGATGATATGATTATTACTGGAGATGATTCTGCAGGTATCCGCTCTCTTCAGCACTTCCTTAGTCAACATTTTGAGATGAAAGATCTGGGCACTCTCAGCTATTTTCTTGGGCTTGAGGTTACCTCATCCTCTGATGACTACTATCTTTCCCAAGCTAAATATACTTTTGATCTTCTCTCCAAAGCCGATATCACCGACAACAAGACTGTTTCCATTCCCTTGGAATACAATACAAAGCTCACACCCTTGGATGCTGAACCTATATCCGATGCTACTTGCTATTGTCAGTTGGTTGGTAGTCTGATCTATCTCACTGTTACTCGTCCGGATATTTCACATGCCGTGGGTATGGTTAGTAAGTTCATGGATGCCCCTCATTCTGTCCACTATGTTGTCGTTCTTTTGATTCTCTGATATGTCAAAGGTACACTTTATCATGGACTCCACTACTCCTCTTGGTCTTCTCTCGAGCTTCATGCTTATTCAGATGCGAACTGGGTAGGTGATCCGACTAATCGATACTCTATCACAGGTTTCTATTTCCTATTGGGTACTTCTCTTTTCTCGTGGCGTAGCAAGAAGCAGGATGTGGTTTCCCGTTTCAGTACTGAGGCTGAGTATCATGCCCTTGCCAACACCACCTGCGAGCTTGTCTGGCTTCGCTGGCTCTTGGCTGACATGGATGCTCCATAGCCCACTGCCACTCCTCTTTATTGTGACAATCGTAGTGCTATCTACATTACTCATAATGATGTCTTCCATGAACGCACCAAGCACATTGAGATCGACTGCCACATCACTTGCCAACATCTCAAGAAAGGCAATCTCAAGTTGTTCTCCATCTCCTCTATTGACCAGCCTACTTATATCTTCACCAAGACTCACCTGCCTAGTCGTCTTCGAGATCTTATATCCAAACTCCAGTTGGCTTCCTCCTTGCCACCTCAAGTTTGAGGGGGGATGTTAGTGTATAGCTTAGACTAGATTAGCCAATTGGGTTTAGCTCAGTATACTATACTTGTAGTTTACTCATATTACTTATACTGTACACATACTTAGCCTATATAAGGCTCTCTATTGTACATTATTATTTACACAAAATATACAAACTATTTAGTCTTTCTCTCTCACTTTATATTCTTATCAGTAAACGTAGTTTTGGTTGGCATGGCTTGTGGAAGTCTCTAAGGACCATCCAATGGTTGAAAACAATGGTGGAAATAATGCAAACATGGTTTGTATTGTTTTGTTGCTCTTTCTAATTTTTGAGGCTAAGAAATGATATACGTATATGGTTGGAAACATGAAATAACGTTTATATATATATATATATATAGAGAGAGAGAGAGAGAGAGAGAGAGAGAGAGAGAGAGAGTTTGCGTATGCTTTTTTAACATGTATAGGGGGAGAGAAGATGTTTAGAAAATTGCTGCCTAGGAAAATTACTTGGTAATGGTATGATTAGGAAAGTGACCTAATTGTTTTCCCCCACTTGAGCACTATATAATATATATACCTGTGCGCATGCGCATGAGCAAGAGATACAGTTCTGTAGTGTGGGATTGCGTAATAATGTACAGCACAGCTTTGTCTTCTCCTTTACATCTCTGTAGCACATTCACTTTGCTTTGTCTTCTTCCCATACTAAAATGGAAAAATCATCAACAAAAATACAAAATACAAGAAGCCAAAAAATCATTTACTACAATCCCACCCGTCCAATCAGAAATTATATTATTTAAAGTCTTTATTATATTTACAAAAACTTCCTAAGGAGAATTAGAAATTATATACATCATGTAATGTGTATGTAACAGTAGGGGCGGAGCCAGGGGGTCGAGGGGGGCAGTCGCCCCCCCTAGCCTGCCCAAAAAATACCTTTAGTTTTTTTTTAGATGAAAAATACATTTATTTATTAAATATCTCTACCTACTTTTTGTTTTTGGGTTTGTTAAATGCCACTTTGTTTCTTTGGTCTTGAAAAATAGCATAACTTCTAAATGAATTATTGAGGAACCTTAAGTCCTCCACTAGATGTCTTGCACAAAAATTTTTTTAGTTTGTCCCTACCATATTATAATTTGAACATTTTATGGGAGCACATTAGCCAAAATAATAGAAATTCACATATTGCACTCAGTATCTATCTAACTACTAATAGTTTCATTCTTAACTTGAGTTTTGACTCTAAAAAAAATTAAAATAAAATAGATCACTCATGTTAGAAATATCTCAATAGATAACTACAATATTATGAATAAGCTTTTTTTTGTAGAGTTTTTTTTTTTTTTTTAATGTATAATTACGTTAAATATCACTTAGTATTTAAATGAATAGCTTTTAATTTTTCAAATTGGTCTCAAATATTATATATTCACATAAATTTGGGTAAGTGCATATATTATATATAAATTTTGCCTCCCCTCAAATCAAATCCTAACTTCGCCACTGTGTAACAAAATCTTTTTTTACTCATGTAAACTCGTATTTATGTACCATCGTTCTCACATAATGACAACGTGCCAATAAAAAATTAGAAATTATTTTATAGAATAGGTTTGTACATAATATATGTTTCTCCCAAAAAAAAAAGTGTATATAATATATTTTTCACGTGTAACTTCTTTCCCGCATTTACGAAAGCCCCTTTCTTTTTTGGGGCGGCTTCTCAAAAAAAAAAAAAAAAACAAAACAAAACAAAACAAAACGAAACGAAAGATTAAAAATTATCTTACAATATAGGTGTCTAATATCATTCTCACACGGAAGTTACATTGACCCTTTAAATGAGGTATTTCTCCCGATCGGACATACATATTCATCAATTAAGGCATTTGATGAAGCATCGTGTAGGCCTCACAACCATTTGGGATCCAAACATTTATATATATAATGCATGAAATAATTATTGCTTTGCATGAGAACTATCTATCATGATCATGCAGACAAACAAGGAGGAAAATAAGGTAAAAGAGTAAATTTAGCCACCTTTTGTTTTTGCTGAATATTTTCCCTCAAACCCCTTTAACAAAACCGTCTCCATGACTCACATTGTATAAGCAGGCAGTGTTGTTCATGCTATAAACGGGACAAGCAAGAACAATGAGAGGAACCCTCACTCTTGCAGTATATATTCAGTTCCTTAAAAGTGCACTTTCTGGACTTTGGGCTTCTAAAGGAGTGAGAAAGAATTGAGAAGTAATGATTTAATTACAAACGAACTGTAAACTATTTAATGCAAAATTAAATTGAGTGAGTTCATCAATTGTGAAATCTATACCCCAAACATATGAGATGAGACTTTGTGCCTCTTGTAATCATGTAATGATAACAGAGCCATACAAATGCAATCAGCTTATTTAAAAATTTTGTATAAAAATTCTATTTATAAAGCATTTTCAAGATTCAGACCTTATTTAGGAGATTAGTGCCAATTTTGCATCATAATATTTTCCTCTAGAAATATACTATAACATTTTTGAGAATCTAACAGTTTTAGCTCGCTAAGAGCATTCCATCAAGTTCAACAAACCACAGTTTTACAACAAATTTAACTAAATTTACCTAAAACCGATTTGCATCAGGCTCAACAACATGTGGACCAAATTAATTTGTGAGTAGTACCTTTAATACACTTATTGAGACACGGCTCATCAACACATCAAACTAAATCAGTTTGATATAAATATATATATATATATATATATATATATCAAAATCAAGGGGAAGAGGAGTTCATGGAGTCACCAAGATCGCCAGAAGAACGACATGGGTCATATCGAGCTTCAATTTGGGTTGAACAGAGAAGAACGATCAGGATATGTGTGTAAAATTTTGATTTGTAATTAGTAATTTGTGGATTTTTGTTTCAGTGAAGAACAATGAGAAGGAAGAAAGGGGGAGAGGGGAAGTTTCTTGGAGAGATTAAAAAAAAAAAACTAAATATTTAAATAAAATTAAAGGTAGAGTAGAGAGCATGATGTAGGTGTTTGTGGAAAAATGGTTGACTAAAATAGAAGAAAAAAAAAAGAGTTTTTAGATCAATTTAGTTAAAATACTATTGAAATTGGTGTGAATGCTCTATAACATGGTATCAACTTGATACCGTGTTATAGAGCATTCACACCAATTTCAACGGCTCCCATGACCAAAAAGGTTCTCTTCTCTTTTAAATTTTTTTTTTTTTTTAATACAAGATAGAAATTCTACTTTAACTTAATCTAAGTATATGCGTGTGAAACTCCCTCCTAGAAACTTAAACCCCGGCCCTTACCCCCCACACTCTACAAGTACTTATACTCGTGAAATGACCATCACACCAAGAATGTACGATGGTCTTTAAATTTTAATAAGAGAGGAGAAGGCTACTCCCTCTTTAGTAGCCTATAATTATAATTAGTTCTATAATTATAATTAGTTAATAAGGACCCATTGACACAAAAACTAACACCTAAAGAGGTGGAAAGATACAAACTAGCACCTCTTTGCCCATTATCCCGAGACATGGGAGACTTTAAAAAAAGACTTTAACCATTATTGGCCTTGGCGTGTTGCGATGTAGCATACAAGTCCATTAATATCGGACATAGCTCAAATTTTATGAAAAGAAATGCCCTTACCTATTTTATTTTATTTTATTTGAATGAGAATTACCCTGAACCAATGTTTACACCAACTCTCATAATTCTTGTCACTTATGCATTACTATATCATAAGACACGCCATGGAATTAATTTGCTTCCATAAAATTGGCTTTTAATCAAGAGGAAAAAAAAAAAATCAATATTAGACAACTGGCTAGAGTAAACGAAAAATATTGCAACTAACAAAACAGAAACCTAAGCATATGATACTAAGCATAAACAAAGACTAAAGCATATGATACTTAGGTGCGGTTTGGATCTGCGTTTCCTGCATTGCGTTTTGCATTTTCACCTTTTTCTTTTTTTTTTTTGGATAGCCGATTTTGTTGACTTTTCAGCATGAACAGTGCATCCGTGTACTGTTCACGGACCCACAAACTTCACTTTTCAACAACTTTTTCATTAAAAATGGGTCTCACGGTATTATTCACACATTTAAAAATTATTTTACTATAATGTTTTCAGTTTTCAGTTTCAGCAAAATAAGTTCTATCCAAACGGACCCTTAGTGCTGTGACTTAAATAATGCTCCCAAGTGTAGAATTGTCGCGAAATAATAACTCGGTAAGTCCGAGATCGAATCCATAGGGAAAAGGGAATTGATTAGCAAATCACAAGAGAATAAAACTAAAATAATAATGTTTAATTGAAGAGATTTTTGATGGTTTAGTAAAGGCATTTTAAATTGAGAGAAAATAACAATATATTAAGGCACTAAGGTTTAGGGATCCACACACAACACATCTATTGGTAGTTTTAACAATATTTATTTTATAACTCAACTAAAATTCATATGAAGGATGATTTTAATTTTTATTTTATAACTCAACTAAAATTCATACGAAGGATGATTTTAGTCGGATGATTTAACAATAAAAACTCAAGAATTAATTGTCTAAGGTAGTTTCATGAAATTGATTGATTTTAGGCAAAACAAAACTAGTAAATTAGTTCGCAGGGAATACTAAGCATTTAACGTGCCCGAAGTCTACAATAAATCAAAGAATTATATAGAATTAAACACTTTTCTAGATGAGTAAATCAATCAAAAACATAATAACATAAGCATTAAAACCATAAAATAATTGTTAAGAATATACCAATAAATGATTAGGTTTCACCCCTTACCTTTGCAAGGCTTCTAGCAAGCCATAATACAAATAAATCTCTAAAAACCGTAAAGAAACTTTAAGAAAACTAAATTACATTCTACGGCAGCTCCCCCCTGAATTTTGCCCTAAAGAGCCTTTAAATAGGTCAAGGAATCCTATTACAAGTTGAATTCCTGTTTGGAGAAAATCCTAGGTTTTTAGGCTTCAATTAACCAACGTTTTCGGCCCATTTAAATTCAGCATTAGGACTTTTGTTAAACTAAAATGTTTTATCCCTTTAAGTTAACTTTCCAGCCCAACTTGAATCATCTCGATTGGACATCTGAGCCAAAAGTTATGCTCCAAATACTAACTGGTACGCAAGCTGGTAATTGTATTCTTTATCTTCAGACCAAGATATCAACCGGTTTTTTGTGTATATGAAGATTAATCCTCAAATCTCTTATTCAATCATAAGAGATTTTACCAATTAGGCTCACTGGAACCCACACTTAAACATACATTTAAACTAACTAAATAGCAAGAAAGCAAAAAACAATCAATTCTGGGTTAAGCATGTGTGTGCAGGCTCATGGAGCTACGTACTTATGAATGAACTTGTGTACGCAACCCAACCTAAAACTCATTACACAACAAAGAATTAACCTACATCTATCTAACCTATCATGCTACTAAACTACTAAAGTAATAAGCCTACACTACAAAATAGTAAATAAAGTGGTAAAACAAATAAAAACTTAAAAGAAAAGGAAAGAGAAAATACCTTAAACAAAGAAGCTTTTGGAGCTTGATTTTAACTACTTCCCTCGAAGACTAAGACCAGAAATTGCCCTAGCCAAGAAGACTTTGAGTTGAAAATGTTTTAAAAGAAAAACACCCTCTTGAATCACTATTTTTAAAGTGATTTATGTGTTTTGAAAAAAGAGCATAGGAGGCCTTTTATAGTGTCAAAAGGGGGTGCAGGGCTCTTCCCAAATGATATGGGATTAGCTCCACACGCATTTTTGTCCAAAAAATTTCCTTACATAACTTTGGCATCTTTGCTATGTACGCAACCTCGTGAGGTACACAGGTTAGATTTCAGCATATGCACAGTTAGGGTATTGCAAGGTTTTTAAAGCACCAAAATGTCCTTCAACTCTAAGATTTTCTTTAGCTAGACCCTTGACCAATTATGGGCCCTTTAGTGTAATCGTCATTAGGGAACAAGGGCTCAGTCGCAAGGGATACAAAATGAGATAACCACACCACACCATTATCTAGCACCATTGACAATACTCCTTTGTTAGGTCTTTTTTTTCAAGATCATTTGTGTGGGCTTTATGTGCTTGACTTGTGCAATCCATACTTGTGACAACTTCAAGTACACACACCTCGTCTCCGCTCCAATTGAGAAAATGACCTTAACAACCTTGTCACCTTACCCCACACCCACTGGCAACTCTACTTGTATGTGAGGGTGGTCCTAGGACCACCCTCACTTGTCAAAAAAAAATTTATACATGCAAAAAACAATTATATAAATAATTATTTTAAACTAATATGTTCAGAGACCACCCTGACTTGAAAAAAATGTATATATATACTTTAAAAATACACACACACACACACACACACACACACACACACACATATATATATATATATATATATATATATATTATACTAAATTAACCTATTTTACCACCCTAATAAAAATGTTGAACACATTTACTTGAAAATCATAAGAATTTAAGTTCAATAAATATAAGAGTAATGCTACATCCATAACATTTTCACAATAAATCTTATGTGGTAAGCTGTCACTAATTCTAATGGGTTCAATATTGACATGTTTTACCCACCAATAACAAGCTAACAACTTGTTGCATAAGATTTGTTACGAAATTGTTGTGGTCACTTTATTATTCTCATATCAGCATTTTCAATTTGCATTTTATCTTTTATTAGTCTTTTTTTTTTTCTTATTCTCTTTGTTAGTACAAAAAAATTATAATATTTTATGTATTTGAGTGTTTTTTTTTTTTTTTTTTTTGGTGACGCCGATATATTCAAATTGTCTCTTTATTAAATTTTGTATAATTTAAGTTTCTTAGTGACCACCCTAAAAAAAATTCCTAAAGCCGCCACTGCCCACACCACCATGGACTCTAATACCACTTGCTATGGAGATAACACCTTGGGGAGACTCTAATTGAATAGTTAATATAACATATAGAGACATATTTAACCCAAAAGGCCTAAGCCCAACGGATATAAGCTTGTAAACACCCCATTTTGTAACTTTCATTTAATCTCACTTTCATTGCACCTTGCATCCTATTGCATATCACATCACTGGGATGTGTTATAATTTGACCGTATGATTTCTAATTGCATTGCATGATATAAATCTTAAAGTTATAATGATTAAAACAACAGTTCATGAGCCTTAATTGGACAATGGTATTAAAAGATATCAAAAAAACAAGTTTTAACAGTAAAATGCATTTGCATGAATTAGGTTATAACCATGCGTGATTATGAACTCTTACTTCTAATTGGCCTATTTTTAGTCAAATTAAATTAAATGATGTGTTATAAAGCAATTGGTTGAGGATATAGTATATGGCATGGTTTTTCCCGGTTCTTAACCGGTTTTCACCAAACCGGTTCTACGTCCAGTTGAATCAGCTAGTACGCCTTGTATGCCTCGGTTTTAAAACAGTGATATATGGTAAGGCTGCATGCACCTGATTCAATCCGAATACAAAGCATTAATTGAGTCTAGAAAAAATTAGTTAATTAAAAAATTAATCAATTAGACATATTTGGAATTAATTTTCTGAGCTTAAGGACTAGGGAATTTTGAAAAAAGAAGTCAAAATTCATAGAGGAATCAAATCACAACTGAAACAAAAATTGATAAACCAAAAAGGAAAAGATCCGGGGAAGATCTAGACCAAGTGTTGATCAGGACTTAGACCAAAATCCCTAGATCTCCTTCCTTTTTTTGCTCTGGCTTGCTCCCCACTCAATTTAACCCCCTAACATTCAGTATAAATATCCATCTCCAGTATTAGTTCAAGATACCCTAAGTTTTAGAGAAAACCTGAAATTTCTATGCCTTCCATTGCCCCTTTTATTTAGAGTTAGTAGTAGGAAGATGTCTTTAGTGTTTTGGTCCTTTTGGTCTCAACTCACTAGAAGGGGTAGTTGGGTCCTCTTGGTCTCAAGCTATCAACATCCTATTATCAAATTTTCCTCTAGAGAAACTTTCTTGCTTGGAATGCTTGGAAGTTCTAGTGCATGTAGGTAAGGTTTCTAAAAATTTCTTTTATGTATGCCCTAGTTCTTTTTAATTCAATCATGCTTATATTTTAAGTTCTTTACATGTTCTTGGTAGTTTGCATGTGTGGGTTCTTATTTTGGACAGTAGCCAGGCCCAAGGTGGGAACAAGGATCCTAGGCCCCCAAAGAGTTTTATACTTGTTGTTAGGTGGATTGGTTTGGTTCACTGCAACTATATTGGGCTGATTATGAAACAAGTTGTGCATAAAACATGGGCCCTACAACACATACGTATTCATACATGCAAATATATACATATTGTAAAATAAATGGTTGAGGAACAATAAAGAAATAAAGAAAAAGCAAGTAAGGACGTCAAGGATCCTCAGAAAATAAAGTGATATGTTATTATTTTAAGTTCTTAGTACATTGGACCCTATTTCTACTAGGATATGCTACGAGGTTCAAATAAGTTCAAAAGTCACAGACTTGGACAGCTCTTTGCAGGCTTTCAAAACTTATGAGGTTTGAATCCCCTTGAATCCAAATGTATCCTCTAGTACATATCTCAGGATCCCTTACAGTGTTTCTCTATTTTCTCTATTTTTATGAGGTTTAATCACTTTTTCTAATGCTTCTTTTGCTCTGATTAATTGTTGCTAAATGGTTTTTGCTGATGGCTTGATATCCTTTTTATAGTACCTTCTTAGGGTTTTTGGTGTGCCATTGATTCCCTTCATTTGCTACCCTAGGTACCAGAACCAATATTCTGTCAGCAACATTGGTGGCTGGTCATTTCCTCATCTTCTCACTATATTCTTCTTTTGAGGTTTCCCCCCCAAAAAGTCCCCAACTGACCTTCCTATTTTGGGGGGGTCCTAGGGGCTAACTTTTAATCTCTTTTTCCAAGGCTTCTAAAGAGACTTTTCAGAACCCCTTTTTGGATGCCTCATCCTTTGTCTTTTTCTCTAAATAGGCAGATTCCCCCCTGTCAAGCTAAAAGATCCCCAACCACCTTCCTGGCGAAAATGGGTAAATAACCATAATTTTCCAACTATATAGTTAGTAGTCTCAGTTCCCAAACTATATAATTTTCTAACATCTCGAGTCTCAAAGACTCGATTTTGGGCCTATAAATCGAGTCTTTGAGGCTCGGTTTTGCCAGTTTGATGTGGCAAAATTCCACGTAGACGCCACGAAAGGAAGGAAAACTATGTACAAAAAAAGAACATCAAATCCTGAAAGTATTTATTGGAATTTAATAAATTTATAACCATACAAGGCGAAGTACCAAGATTATATGGATATAGAACCACAGGACAGATTGAAACCACATCAAATAGTGCTTATTAGATAAGAACCTTTAAAATTGTGCCTTGTAAAAAAATATAAATATAATGAAAACTCTGCCGGCTCAAGAAGAACCCGAACAAAATTACCGTTTGGAGATACTTCTCATATAATTTCATAAGTGATCTTGGCCTTTCATAACCATCATCACTGCAAAACAATGCATAGTTCAAGATACAAATTTGAAATTTGCCTAATATCAACCCACAAACAGAACAAAGCGCAAAACAAAACCAAAAAAAATCAAACCCACAAACCAATCAAACCCACAAACCAATTCAAACTCAAAAAACAATAAAACTTCGATCTTTTTTAACAGTTCTATTAGAAATTCAATACATAAACCAAAATAGAAAAAAACTTGGTCAAACCAAAGTTTCTTTGATTTTTCCCACTCTTTCTCGGCAACCAAACAGTGAACTTTGTACAAAGCGACTCACCTTTTTTTTTAGTTTTGAGAGATCACGTAGACACTGAACGAACTCAAAGCTCTGTACACATTGCTGTGGCTTTATCAAATCTTTTGGCAAAGGCAATGAATATGAAATAGTGGAGACTGAGTGAGAGAACAGTGAGTGAGAGAAGAGGGTGAGTGAGAGAAGAGGGTGAGTGAGTGAGAGTGGAGAGGGTGAGTGAGTGAGAGAGGCTGAGGTTTAGTGTGAGAGTGAGAGGGTGAGTGAGAGCGTGAGAGTGAGTGTCTACTCTGTGTTAGAGAGACGGTGAGTGAGAGTGGAGAGTGTCCGACCTGTGTGAGAGGCATTAATTTTGAAAAAACCCAACTTGAAATCGAGTCTTAGAGACTCGGTTTCCCGTTTTTCCACGTGGACCGACCACGTAAGACCCAGATGGCCACGTCACATAACTCAAGTCTTAGAGACTCGAGTTCTAGGTGTACTCCACGTGGAATTTTGCCACATCAAACTGGCAAAACCGAGCCTCAAAAACTCGATTTATAGGCCCAAAATCGAGTCTTTGAGACTCGAGATATTAGTAAATTATATAGTTTGGGAATCGAGACTACTAACTATATAGTTGGAAAATTATGGTTAGTTACCCATTTTCGCCCACCTTCCTTCATGGTCCACCTTCTTGCTTTTCCCGAGGTACCAAGCTTCTTTTTACCAAGTCTTGATTCCTAAGTCACCAGCCTTTTCTGGGTCATAGGCGGCTGATGGGACATGTCATCTTCATTCCTCGTGTCCATAAGCATGCTTCCTTGAGCTGTCCAAATCCCAACTAATTCTTTCTTGCATTCCGAAGGATCCCCCCTAGTTCTAGCAATTCCAAGGTATCTTGGTCCAGTCTCTTTCTGGGGTCCTTGGGAGCTTTTCTCACAAAAGCTGAGCCAAGCTTCCTCTACCTTTTCTTCTTTTTTCTAAGGCCTGGGGCTTGCCCATTCTTAAGCTTGGGCTTCCTTTTACCCATTTTTAAATGGGCCTTGGCTCACGGATTGGGCCTTTCCTATCCTTAAGGGCCTATTAGTTTTGGATTTCAATGCTTGTAATATTTTGGACCTCAACAGCATGTTAGATCTAGGTTGTTCTTAGGCTTTGCATGTTCTAGAGTTTTTCAATTCAAATACATGTTCATATGCTCTTAGATTAAGGTTTATCATATCACCCACATATTCACCATGTCTTTCAAAATCGATATTTGCATACCTAGAATAGGGTTTCATCTTGCTCTTGAATGCTTGTTTCACTTATCAATAACATGTTCTAGGATGATATAAACTTTTTGGACAATATGATATGATCATTGGCCACAAAAGTCTAGAAGACTAGCTTCATTAGACAGGATGGATGCCTAACACCTTCCCATCTTGTAACCTAACCTCCAAACTTAGATCAATGGTTACTAGATTATGTTTATCCTTGTAATTTTCAATTTCTAGATTGCAACTAGGAATCAATGTCATGTACATTTCTTAGATTGTATTTAGGACTAAAGCCATGTAATTTTCTTGTTATCTTCAAAATATATACAATTTCAATTTATCAATAAAGAAACACTTTTCAATTTGGTTTTCTTATTTTTCCAATCAGATAAATGTAGACACCCCATTTTACAACTCTCATTTAACCTCACTTGCATTGCATCATGCATCTCATGGCATATCATATGACAGGAAAAAACTGTAATTTTGACAATCAAAACAATACTTTATGAGCCTTAATCAAACAACCTGATTGAAAGATATCAAATAAACAAGTTTTAACAGTAAAGTACACTTGCATGAATTAGATCCTGACCATACGTTATAATGATCTCTTAATTTTAATGGGTTTATTTTTAGTCTAATTTAAATTAAATGATGTGTCATAATACTGTAGGTTGAGGATACAGTTTATGGTATGGTTGCATGCACCCGATTTAATCCAGAGACAAAGCATTTATTGATTCCTTGCAAAATTGGTAAAAAAAAAAAAAAATTGGTTAATTAATTAATTGAACATATTTGGAATTAATTTTTTGAACTGGAGGACCAAGAAAGTTTGAAAAAAAAAAATGGTTGAAATTTGTATGGAAATCAAGTCAAAACTTAAACAGAAAAGATCAAACTGAAAAGAAAAAGATCCAAGAGGATCGCGAACGAAGTTTCAATTGGCACTAGGACCAGATTTCCCAGATCTCCTTACTTTTTTGCTCCAACTTCTTCCCCACTCAGTTCGACTTGGCTCCATACATTTTTAACTTACACTCTATTTGTTTCGAAGTAAAATATTTTACGCATTTTACCATATTTGTTTTGTTGAAAAATCTGGTCAACTGTAAAATATTTTACAATCAACCATTAAAATTCAAGCATGTAGAAATAAAATTTGTTACACTTTGTTGAAGGCCAAAATTTCACAAGAAAGCCCATTCCATGAAAATTAAAGAAGACCCAATTCAAGTAACAAGAAGAATCAAAATTAAGGCTCTATTTATGTTCAGATTTCCAGCAAAAAGGCCATTAAAAAATCCAGCAAAATCCAGTGAAAGAATTGGGCCGGGATACCTAGAGGCTGCTAGAGGCCCGGGATCCTCGGGACGTGCAGCATAGCTAATGTGGGATTGAGACAGCTCAAGAGAGGTACCACGAAATACAAGAAATGAAGAACAGATATGTCCTTCTCAAGTACCCAGTGGTGCAGCAAAGAATCAGAAAGTATAAAGCAAACATTCATGAACAAAGGAGCTGTACTACAAGGAACCAAGAACGAGAAAACCATAAGTAGAAGCGACTGGAAGGGAACTTTCAACCCAGCAGTAAAAGATTCCACTATTTGGGAATAATGACAAGCATGGAGGGCAGCCAAAAAAGCTAAAAAGGTGAAGAAGACCAAATAGCTGAGATCAGCAGCCTGAGGGGATCTTGGAATGGAAAGCCAGCTAGAGACTTTTAGCTTGGTCGCACCAAAAGGAGGAAATTATGAGAAAAAAGGGAAGAGACCAGCCCCTGGGCAACTGTCACAGCACGAGCTCTAAGGGGCAAAAGAGAGAAATCACTAGTACCTCGGAGCCCTAGAAAACACACTATAAAAGGAAGAGAAAACCCATGCTGAAGGGGAGGATTTTCAGTAGGAAGAATATCATAACAGAGCCATTAGAACTCTGTAAAATTCAAGAAAAACAGAGGAACGTCTCCCGGTATCCCAGAAACAGCCACTATAGCACATATTTGGATTCAAAAGGATTCAAACTTTGCAAGTCTTAGAGGCTTGGATAGCCATCAAAGTCTGTAATTTTTGAGCTTATTTGGACCTTGTAACACGTCTTAGTGAGCACATTTGTAATCTACAATTAAGAAAAACTAATGAAGTATTTCTTATTAATTTGAGAATCCCTAACAATTGTTTTGTGTATTTCCTAATTACTTTGCATTCCTTTTGCTGTTTTCATTGTTATTCAATACAAATATTCTCGTTTGCTAGTTTATGTGTATTGTAGGAAGCTTGCCTTGTGCACCACTTGGTTTTTAAACAGCCCCTTTAGCTGCCGTGAACCAAACCCAGTCCACCAAAATACAACTATTTGGCCCAGGATCCTTGGGCCTGTGTGCTAAAGAAAAAAGCACTCTCACACACTTAAAATGAGTGTAAAACATTTTACATCTCTCACACACATACACTTTCAGTTGGTTCTCCCCCTCCCTAACTTCTAATCAGCCACGTCGACCACCCTGGTTGCCCTTATGTTGCCGCTTATGGCGTCTCGTCACCACCACCGTGGTGGTGGCTTTCTTCACCTACATAACTCTCTCTCTCTCTCTCTCTCTCTCTCTCTCAAAAGCTTCCATGGCAAAGCTCCTCCAAACCCCAAACGTCGCCACTTGCCACCATAACTAGAGGCGATACGCTCCTCTCATCCCAACCTTTTTCAATCTCATCACCAGCAAAGGTTCTCAAGTTCTAATCCGTGTTTTTTGGTTTGTGAGTTTTCAATTTGGGCTTGAAATTTTTTTTTTTTTTTTTTTTTTTTTGGTTTTCTTTTGGGTGGTTTGGTTGTATTTGTGCCAATTTGGCAATTTAATGTCATATTTGTGGGTTACTGGTGGTTTAATGCTCAGATTTTTGGGTGGTGGCTAGTAGCTTGTGGTTGTCTTTTTTCCCACTTTCTCATATAGTTTTTGGGTGGTTGGTGGTGATTTGTGCTTGCATTTGGGGGTGGCTAGTGGTGGCTTGCATTTTCAAATGTTTAAATCATACCAAATACTTGAAAATGTTTTCTTTGGAAAATGTTTCACAGTAAAATTTTTTACAATTGAAAATATTTTACTTCAAAACAAACATAGTGTTAAATTTTTTTCCTAAGTTCCACATTGCCTAGAGACTCATCCCTAACCCCCAACACTCATTATAAATACCCATCTCCAGTATAAGTTGAAGGCACCCCAGAAACCCCAAATTTCAAATAAAACCTTGAAATTTCTCTCTCTCACTTTGTCCCTATTCTCTAGAGTTAGTAGCAGGAAAGTGTCTTCGATGTCTTGGATCTCCTAGTCTCAATTCACTAGAAGGGATAACTTGCTCCTCCTAGTTTTTAAGCTACCAATTTCCTATT
Organism: Quercus tomentella; assembly: GCA_028535165.1. Taxonomy (NCBI): domain Eukaryota; kingdom Viridiplantae; phylum Streptophyta; class Magnoliopsida; order Fagales; family Fagaceae; genus Quercus; species Quercus tomentella. Next base: position 37,048,603 of record JAPQVY010000012.1, read on the forward strand.
CACAAATCCCCCTCTAGAGAAGCATTCTTGCTTGGAGTTCTCAAGAGTGCTTAGGAGTATTGGTGCATGCAATTAGGTTTCTGCACCTTTTCTTTTTATTATGCCCTATTTTATTTAGATTTAAGAATGTTTTATTTTCAAGTTCTTCACATGTTATTGATTGTTAGCATGTTAGATCTAGGTTATTCTTAGTTTTGCATATTATAGGTTTTTCAATTAAAATAACAGGTTCACATACTCTTAGATTAGAGTTTATCACACACATATTCACCATGCTATCCAATATCAATTTCTTGCATGCCTAGAATATGGTTTCATCATGCTCTTAAATGCTTATTTCAATCTTGCAATCACATGTTCTTGAATGATATAAACTATTCGAATGATGTGATATGATCATTGGCCACATTCTTAATCTTGTAAGCTAGCCTCTGAACTTGATCAACTGTTAGTAGATTATGATTTCCTTGTACTTTTCAATTTCTATATTGTAACTAAGAAACAAAGCTATGTACTTTTGTTTTAGATTGTATCTAGGACCAAAGCCATGTAATTTTCTGGTTATTATCAAGAGGTGTACATTTTCAATTCATCGATAAAAGTGATGTATTTTTTCAATTTTAGTTTTCTATTTTCTCTATTAAAATTATTGGCAATTCTATTGTAAAAGAGGTTAGATAAAATCAATAGAAGCTCCAATCTTGAGAGGCACCAACACAACTCCACCCATTTGTGTGGGTTATGCCAAAACTTTGAATCTAAAAGGTTTGGGCCTTGGGGCGCGGTCTCTCACAATAAGTGGTGATGCCATTGTAAAACCCTTGACCTAGTAGTGATGACAACATCCATAGAACTTCCACTCTTGAGAGACACAAACACGACTCCACCCATTTATGTGGGTTATGCAAAACCATCTGAAAAGTTTAGGTCAGGGTGCAGTCTCTCACAGAGCTTAATTATGTTATATTAACTATTCATTCTTCTCATTATTATTCAATATGGGACTTCACATACACATGTATTCCCAACAAATATCACACAAAAAGTTTGCTACACTCACTTAAGTGTTACTTGATCAAACCTCTTACTGAGAGTTCACATGACCTTCACTTGAGTTTTGCTTGAGCGAAGTCAAAAAATTTTCAAAATTGAATAGTTTTAAACTCATTATATGGACCTTTTTGCTCATTTCAAGCCCTTTCACTCTTTCACGACATACTTCTTAATCTCCTTTATGTACCCTCCATGCAAATTTATCAATTTTAGTGAGGATATGTATTCCCCATTTGATCTCCTTAAGTAATCCCTTATTATTTCCCTTCTTACATTTCAGATTCTACGGTTAGCAAATTTTTGGGATTTTTCCAAATTATACATTTTTAGGTTTTGTTTTTTATTTTTCATTCATGGTTTAAGTTCAAATTTGAGGTTAGGTGATATATTTGGGTTGTATTTCATGATTCATTACATACATTCATTCCTACTTTTGGCAATGTACACCAAGTGTTTATCAAAATTCCAAAATCATAATGGGTCAAGCTTTCCATGTTCTTTCATGGTCATTACTTCATGGCTCTAGATGGAATTAGGGTTTGACATTGTCTTGAGATCAAACCTCACAGAATTTACTACGTTAAACAAAATCTACTATTAAACTTTTTTTTATTTTTGAGGTAATTTTTATATTTTCAGGTTTTGGATTATTATTTCCTTATTTCTTGGTGCTTTTAACTTTTTAAGTTAAATCATGGTCTTAGTATGGCAGGTTATTAATTAGGATTAGTTTAAGAATATATTATCTTGTTAGTCAAGTTTTATAGAGCCTTTAAATAGGCCTCTGAGTCTATAAACATTTCTTCTTCTTCTTTTTTTTTCTAATTCAGATTCAATTTAATAAAAATACAGACATTTTGTCTCTCTTTTCTGGTAGATTCCAAATTATCTCTCCTTGTTGATTGAAGGAAACCCTAGTTAATTCGAGAAACTCTTCATTAATCTGAGGTTAATTTCTTGAAATAGACATATTTTGCTTATTGTGGCTTCCACCCCGCATCATGCAAGGTTGGATCCCAAAGAACGATTTTCCTCTAAAGAGATTCTTCATTAGTTTTTCACTTCATTGCCAAATTTGTTTGTCTTTTACTACTTTCAATATTATTGTCCGTTGATTTGGTAATAAAACTGTGGTTGAGAAAATTGTTTGTGCTAATATGTTTGGAATAAGTCATAATTTGATGGTCATAAAAAAAAAAATGGCATAACTTGATAATTATTCAATTATTCTAATTCTTAGTTATTTGGGGGTCTAAATCCAGATTTTTCAAATATGATTAACCTAACTGCAAAAAGAGCTTAGTTAATAGTTGGGGCTTTTAGATGAGATTTTGAAAATATCCAAATGTGGAGATGGGTATGTTGACGTGACATGTGTACATATTAAAGTTGAGAAATCTAGACGTACGCATATAGTTGAGACCCGGAAAAAACTCAATAATAATATGTTGAGAAATCTAGACGTACGCATATCCAAGCAAAATATTAACAAAAATTAATATATTAAATAATTAGATGCATATCCAAGCAATTACGATCTCCTTAATAATTAGACACAAAATAATTAGACCCGGAACAAACTCAGCTTTTGACATAAAATAATTACAGTAATTACGATCTCCTTCCTTAAAGTTTAAAAGAATGATATTTTACCCAAATTTGAAGGGAAAAAAAAAAAACAATCAACCCCAATAATAATTGTTTGATCAAGCACAATTTGTGAACTAACATGCCCTTTGAATAAGGTCCATCTTATAACTTTTATAAATAAATAAAAAAGTTTCCAACATGTTTGTAAATACATCTTTCATAACTTTTTTAATTTTCCCGTTACTTAACTACAACTTTCCAAATAAATCTTTGAAAACTTAGAACTGAAAACTGAAATTTGGAAAACTAATAACTATTTGTCTTTGCTTGTGCAAAAGTCATCGCAAGTCTTTTGGTGTTCCAATTTTTTTTTTTTTTAAGAAACAAACACACACACAGAGGGGAGAGGGAAAGAGATTCTAACACAAAGGCACAGCACAACTCCACGAATTTTTTTTTTTTTTTTAATTCTAACTTTTATCAGTTATATTTTCACTAAACACGATTGAAGTTTGGTAAAGAGAATCATTTTAAATTTAGAATACCTCCTTTTTTTTCTTTTCTTGTTTTGGTATTGGTGGGGGGAATTGTTCCCACATTCCTTTTTTTTCTTTTTCTTTTTGAGTGCATTACTTGAATAATCAGTAACACCTTTGTTTTATAGTTGGAAAATTAAATAGGACCATGTCCTAATATTTAGGAATAAACAAAATCAATCATAATCCAAAACTTCCACGTTGCAAGAGGTCTGTCTTGAATTTTTTTTTTTTTTTTTTTAAATTAGATGCATTTTTTCTGGATATTACAAAGAGAAAGTTAAAAATAAAAAAATAAAAAAAAAAAAATTCATCAAGAGTTTGTTGGATTTGGGTCCTAAAAGTACTTCTTTCATTTTTTTTTTTTTTTTTCTCTTCGATTTATAAAATTTTGAAATACAATTTTTGTGTTTTGGATATTAGCAGCGAAAACTTGGATTTTTATGTTTTTTTTTTTTTTTAACTACTTTTGAATCATGGTTTTGTTGGCCTTTGGGTTTCGATCTAAAACTGTTTTATCCTTCTTCTCTTTTTTTTCTTATTTGATACAAAGGGTGAGAAAATCTGGAATACATAAATATATATATATATATATATATATATATATATAATAAAATAACACAAAAAGTTGAACAAATTTTAAAACCAACATCTTACAAAACTATGATTGAAAACTTATATATATATATATATATATATATATATATATATATATATATATATATATAAGTTTTCAATCATAGTTTTGTAAGATGTTGGTTTTAAAATTTGTTCACCTTTTTGTGTTATTTTATTTATAAAATTTTGAGATACATATTCTATATCTTAGGTATTATAGATAACTTTTTTTTTTTTCTTGAGTCATGGATTTGTTGTATTTTAGGTGAATCATGCACTTGTTGTATTTTAGGTCTTAAAAGTATTAGTTTAATTTTTGGCTAAAATGCAAATTGCACCCTCTAAATATGGCTAGAATTCATTTGCCTCTAACTTTACTTTCACTTAATTTAGTCCTAGAATTTTCAAATTTATTTAATTCATGTCTTCCGCCCAATTCCGTTAAAAAAAATATCGTTAAATACACAATTAACTAATAAAAAATTTTGAAAAAAAAAAATCTCACTTGAAAACAGTTTATAAAATTAATAAAAATAAATCGTAATTCCTTATTTCTATTAACAAAAAAAATCTAACGGAATTAGACAAAAAAACCTTTATTAAATAAATTTAAAACCTAGATAACTCAATTGAGCAAAAATAAATTAAAGCATAAAACTTAGAATGTCCAATTGCATTTTAGCCTAATTTTTTTTCTTTGACTTGTAAATTTTTTAGATACCTTTTCTATACATTTGATATTAGGGAGAGAATTTGAATTTTAGAAAATTTATCAAATTTCTAACATAACTTATGTACAATATTATATGCGAATGGATATTTTTATGCTTCACATTTTAAGATCTTGATTAAATTTGTTTTGTTTTTCATTTGATAATAGAAAAATTCTTTAATTGATTACAATATGTATATTTGTATCACCTTTATATAAAACTTTTCTGCACATTACATAAGTTAGCAACTAATTTTCTTAGCGTGGCACTGTTGTTTTCTCAAATCTCAAGGTAAGGGAGTATAATTATCCCAAATAATTATTAGGCCAAGTCTAAACTGAAATGATTCCAATTCTAGGTTTAAGACTTCATGCTTAAGCAAACTCATGTACATCTCAGCCAAAACAAAACAAGACAAAACAAACAAACAAAAAACAAAAATGCATAGCCTGCCACCCCATCATGGTCATGAGGAAGAAAAGATATATATTAACAAATTAAAAACAAAAACAAACAAACTCACAAATTTATGCCACCATAGTAAGAAGGCTCATTTTTCTTTTTCGCTTGAGACCTGAGAATAATAATGTGTGTATATATATATATATATATATATATATATATATATATATATATATATATATATATATATATATATATATATATCATATATATGGAAAATCAAAATCGCAGTTCCGTATACTCACCCCAGTGAGAAAAAGAGGGGAATTACGAAAATTTTTGTTATTACATTAAAAACACTCATTCATAATTTAAATAGGAAACCTAAGCAGCTTGTAACGTCATGAACTTGCGTTGTCTGATCACCATAATCAGATGGACCCAACGAGTAGGGGTGTGTTCGGTTCGGTTTCAGTCGGTTTTCATGGGTATGGCCAACCAAAACCGAATATTTCGGTTTGTGAAATTCTCAACCGAAACCGACCGAAATGGCCGAAAATCAATCGGTTTCGGTGTATTTCGGTTTCGGTCGGTTTTCGGTTTTCCAAAGAGGGGGTTAATAAGATTTTCAAAACCCTAAGTCCCTAACTTTACTCACAAAGCAATAGAGCAATAGAGAGAGAGTTGTTGAACAAATCAAAACGACAGAGAAAGAAAAACTTCCAACAATATTTGTTCAACAATTTACACACAGATTCCAACATAAAATTGAAAATATTTTGAATTAGCAAAAGGGTCCACATAGAACTTTACCGTTGCCGCATCATAGCAGGAGCCTAACACCATGCTTGAGCCTACACCATGTCTTTGTAGTGATTTTTCAGAGAAAGAAAGAAAAAAAAAAAAAAAAATGAGGAGGCGCTGAAGCGAGAAGGGTAGAGAGCGACACAGAAAATTGGGGAAAGGGGCGGCTGAAGAAAGGACCATGGGACTCAGAGAAAAAAAAAAAAAAAAAAAGGAGGCGCTGAAGCATGAAGGATAGAGAAAAGAGACAGAATTTTGGGGAAGGGGACGGCTGAAGAAAAGAAAAGAAAAGAATAGGAGGACATGGACTCAGAGAAAAAAAAAAAAAAAAGAATGAGGAGGCGTTGAGTTGAATGAAGCGTGAAGGATAGAGAGAAGAGACACAGTAATTTGGGGAAGGGGACGACTGAAGAAAAGAAAAGAAAAGAAGGTATTTATATCATGCTACTATTAGGGTTTTAAAAAATTAAATAGCAAAACCCAAGCGCAAAGGCTCGAACTGGGGATCAGTTAGCCAAAACGCAGGAAGCATACCACTAAGCTACTGATCATTTACTTCTTCAAAGTTACATAAATATGTACATATATATAAATCGGTCAGTTCGGTCAGTTTCGGTTTTAAAAAATCCAGCACCGAAACCTAACCGAAATATTTCGGTTTTCTAAAATTCAAACCGAAACCGAACCGAACCGAAAAATTGAACTCAGTTCGGTCAGTTTTGGCTGGTTTTTTCGGTTCATCGGTTTTTTGCACACCCCTACCAACGAGGTCATGCTATAAGGTGAATTGAGAGACCATTCACAGATAAATTCAAGACACATTTATCAACTGCCTCTGCCTCTTCCTCTTCTACCTCTGCCACAATTCCCTCCTCCTCCCCTTCCTCGGCCTCCAAATCTTGGTCTATCCGGCTTAAGCTCCAATGATTGGACCCCCTCTTTTCTTCCCACAATGCTGTTCTCTGTCCTCATCATCTTCCTTGTACTTGGCTGAACTTCTGGAAACGAAGGAAATCTCTCATGATCCACCAGGCCCAACCTTGATGTCATTTGGGATACTGGAAGACAAACCAGAACGATGCAAGACAAAAATTAAAGAGCAAGAAAATAAAGGATAGCTACCCTAGGAGTCAGCACTTAGGCTGGCCTGCTTGAAGTCAACACCATCACAATGTATAAAAAGCATGAACTGAAACTATTTAGGAATTTCAAAAGGGAAATATAATAACATTAAAAGATTGCACTCTACATATCAAGGACCATGCATGTGGGCACAAGATCTTGCCTCATCTACACCACTAGAAACGAACCATCATTAAAGATTCCAAATATCATTGCATTTTTTGGAATGAGTATATTTGGCAATGCCTCACAAAACAGAATCTCTAGGTGAATTATAGTCTTTAGCAAGCATGTAAAGTACCTGAAAATCAATTGTCTCTGAATCCAAGTGCTTCTCAAACTTTAGTGATAATTGGCTTAGCTCGTACACTTTGACCTGTGTTGGATATATACCTACATTTCAATGATGAATCAGAATGATTGGTGCATACCGCAAAATTGTTGCTTTTTTGGACCCATTCCTTCTTATTTGTTTTTTAAAAGAATGTTTTCTCTTCATAAAAGATTGTAAGTATAAAAATGAGCTTTGAAGCACCTGACACTATAAGAAACTCCCCATCAGGAGTTGCCTTAATCTTGGTGGTTGCAGTTTCAAACCTCAGATCCTGAATCAAGTCCACCCTTTGCGAGTAATCTAACAAATAAATGATAAAGAAAGAAAACATCAACACCATCAATAATCATTTTGATTGTACTAAATAATGGGGCGATAACTTTCCATGATCAAGATACAAAGTAAATCATAAATAAATAAATACTCACAAAAATGATATAAATGAACACTATGTTGCCCCATATGTGATCAGTTATTCACAATGTGAAGTCATATTTGGTTCCTTTTTAAATATCATCGTCCTCAAAAATTTAAAACCTACACCCTTCTTTCTTTTACAATAAAACTTTCACTACTTTAAAATTTTTTAAAAATTAAATAAAAAATAATACCCATTACAAGTTCACAAAGAGTATAAAGCAACTTTAGGCATTAGGCATGTCACTGAGTCCAAATATTTTCGAACTTTTCCTAATGTTTCACAAACGAACTTGTCCCAATAATATTGCTTTTGCAAGCATGCATTTTTTATCATGGCAACTTAAAAAATAAAATAAAAAATGCAAATTACACAGCAATTCTCAAAACCCACAATTCTCCCTGTGTGTTAAAAATACTTATGATTCTCAATCAAAAAAAAAAAAAAAAAAAAAAAAAAATCTCAAAACCCGCAAAGGCAAAGAGTCTATATTTCACAAATTGACACCAGGGTTCAGGGTTTAAGAAAAAAAACTACTTAAAATGAAAATTACGCAGTAATTCTCAAAACCCAAAAAGGCAGAGTGAAATTTCACGAATTTTCTGAAATATAAACAAAAATTCAGATACTCACCAAATCAAATTAACCCAAAATAATTAAAGGGAAGCCAAAAAAGAGAGAGAAGAAGTGAAGGAGATTACTTTTGCCCTCGCGAAGAGCTCGAAGCTTCCTAGGGTCAAGCCAAGAGCGGTTCTGTGATGCCAAACTATACACCTTCATAACGTTTATGGAGGTCGACTTCAGGTTACCTCCTTCGGACGCCATTTTTGCTTTGCTTTGCTTAACCAATAAACAGAGAGTGAACAAACTGAGAACTTTCACAGAGAGAGGCTTTAGAGAGAGAAAATACGTTAGAGTGGGAGAGAGAGAGAGAGAGAGAGAGGGTTTTAGAGAAGGATAAACGAATGGTGGTAGTACTTTTTTTTTTTTTTTGATACTTCGGTTTAAAGAAAAAATGTTGGGCGGCGGCAACAAAAACGGCATAGAATGATAGAACAGAAGGCGGAAAACAAAATAAAGTGAAGCCCAATGTAAAGAGAGAATTATAAAAGGACCTCAAATTTTTTTAAATCTTTTTTTAACTTTATCACCCTAACCTAAATTTTTAGGGTGAAATATACATATAGAGAGGTAAAAGCAGATTTGGTAATAGTTTTCCATTTTTTTAGATTAGAAAACTTGTTTTGCAACCAAAATGATCAAATATTAAAAAAATATATAAATTGTTCTTTCTTTTTTTTGAGAAAAAAAAAATATAAAGTGAAGGAAATTGAAAACAAGCAACCAAAAAAAAAATTGTTATTATATAGTTTCTAGCTTTTAGAAGCCAATGAAAACATGCGTTGGATTTAAAGTAATTGAAATATATCTTGGTGTTTATGAAAGTGATAATAAGAAACAAATATAATGATAATAAGAAAGAAACGGTCACTTGTTTACTAAGTTATCACAAACTTTTGGAGTTAATTGATCAAAATGACGATGATATGACAACTTACATAAATCACATCGCATAATTTTTTTTTTTTTTTTTGATACACACATCGCATAATTGATTTTGGTGAATTAGAGGCATCATTGATGTGTGAGAGATTGGGTAATAGTCTCTCACACGTGACTGATTACCCATTAATATAGCTATATTACAAAAATGGAGCTATATTAATGAACTCTCATTAATATAGCTCCATTTTTGTATGAATAAAGTTTCCAACTATGAGCTAAATGCTAGTACTTGATTCATAAGAATCACACCCCATATTTTTCATGGGTGTGCATTACATTCATCTTTAGAAGAGTTAGAATTATGAACTACGAATGATAAAGTTCGTCATTCAATTAGGATACACCAACTACCAATTTTGTATAAAAAATCATTCAATAATAACTTTCCTTTCTTGTGATACAAACAGAAGATTTAAGCAAATTGTAAACATTGAAATTAGGCAATTTTCATATGACTTTCAAGGAAAGAAAATGTAAATTACATAATAACCTTTTTAAATTACTAAGTTACGTATATTGTTCCTATTAATTAGTCTTAGTCCATAATAGCAAAGGCAAAAATTTCATCATTTTCCCTTCCTCTTCAACCTAGTTTTTTTAAAGCTATTCTCAAAAAAAAAAAAGTTTTTTTTAAAGCTTTTTGCCCATATAACACCCAAACCCGCATTTATAGAGGTTGAGAAACTGGCAAATATTGAGGCTCAATTACAACAAGTTTAACGCATATATAGGAGTTGACTTGGCAACACTAATCAAAACTCACTTCATTGTGATTTTCTTGAATAAGAAATAAGCCATTACAACTACTTAATGGTAAAATTAGTGTTCACTTCTCTTGAATTGATAATAATAAAGTTATTGTTATCATCGGAACTTTACTCCTATCATTCTAACACCTTAACCTCATAAACATATAGAATTCAATATTTATTCTTCTCATTTTGACAAATTGACAACATTACATATCTCTAGTTTCCTCCAATATTTGAGTAATAAAGTAACGAAATGTAGCGTAACAAAATCTTATTCTATTCTTAACTAAGAAAGACATTATGAATAAATCTTGTATACAATACCAATTACTAGTTTGCATAATACTCCTTGTTTAATTGCTTGAATAATGTAAAGTGACACACAATTGTCATTTACACTCACACATAAAATAATAATTTTGCTCATTAGGTAAATTGTATTTTTTTACATGAGGTGAGCAGTTAGTTATTCTTCTCTTCTTAATTATTTTTAGTATCCATTTGGGTAATTTGCTTTGTGCACCTTATTTTTAAAAGTGAGATGCAAATTGAGCAGGTTTTGATATATTATAACTAAGAAAAAAAATGAGGTTTTAAAAAGTTGACCCTAAATAAGTATACATTAAAATTCAAAATTAATTTATCTACAAAATTTTCACCATTCAATAAAATTTGAATATTGTTTCTAAAAAAATTGAATATGATTCAAAAGTTACCAATAAAGAAGTGTGTTATGTGGATTTTATTGGATTAGATTGTTTAAGTGTGTTGTGCATGCATGTGTTAAGTCTCACATCGAATGTTTACTTAGTGGAATTTGCGTTTGTAAGTAATTACATAAAACCTCAATTGTAACTTGTCCAGTTTTTTTGTGGTGCAAGTGCAAATAAGGCTAACACTTTCCCTAATTCATTACAAAGGGTATTAGAGCAATCTTACATTTAACTTCTACAAAAGTCTTGTGATTATGAGAATTAGTTATCCCTATATTGTAATTGTTGGTGCAAACACAATAATAATGGCAATAACACAAAGGGAAACTAAATAATACTTCTAAATATTATTAATTTGAGATTAGAAAATACACCACACTATTTGGACTGAGGTGCAGCACTCGCTCTCTTTAAGGAAATTCAAGCCCTTGGTTGACTAAACTTTGTAACCGATGCAGATCTTCTCTAACTTGTCTCCCCCTAGATACAATATCCCAACAAATGTCGTATGGTTAGAACAACCTCTGCACAAAATGTTCAAGCCCAAAACTCCACCAGAAAAAGCACCATTTTTTAGTATATAAGAATGCTTGCAATTGCTAGATTTTTTGGTGTATTGTAAGTTGTAACGTTGTTATATTGCAGTAACTTGAATTAGGTCTGAAAAATGTCTATTTATAGGCTCAATGGGTTTCATGAAATTATTACCCAAATTAATTTGATTAATTAGGTTCATAATTCTGTTACACAATTAAATGGATGAGATAAGGAGTTTTTAAAGAAATAAATAGGCCCAATAGCTAATCCATTAAGTGGGTGAATTGCTCTTCATTTTCCATAATAAAAATGTCATTTACTCACTAATGAATAAGTCCAAATTTTATGTCCTACTTTTTCTGCTCCACTCTATACTCCACCAATAAAAACTTACCATGTGTTCACCTAATTAATTAAATACTATCATTATTGACTTATTAATACTACCATTATTAATTAATAGTAGTATTTAATTAATTAGGTGAATACGTGACAAGTTTTTATTGAAGGAGTATAAAGTGGAGTAGGAAAAGTGGGACAGAAGATTTGGACTCCTAATGAATATGGAAATTATATCTGAATGTATCTAGCCCAATACATATCAGTCCATTAATCACCACATTTAAAAAGAATAAAATAGTCTCTTTCATTTTCAATGTGGGATTAAAACATTTTCACTAACTTCTTATATTCCATATTAACTCCCACATTTTTAGATTTATGTTGTAATATAAATCCATTTTAATTAATTAATATTAAAATGCTCTAACAGTAATAATATCCTGAGTTACCAAAAAAAAGTTTATATTAGTTTTTATTTTGAAGAATTCTCCAAAAGTTTCTTAATATTTGAAATTCTACAATTTTTTTTTCTTAAATTACTAATTATTACATAGTTGTATACTTGTATTAATTGTAAAGTTGATGATTTTGACAAGAAGTATTAATCCATTAATTAGTTCAATCAACATTTTTTAGACATGATTTTTTTCTTTGGATAGGTAGATAGTAAAAAAAAAGAGGGAAGTGAGATTCAAATCATAAACATTGGACGCTATAAAGTTTTTTATCACTGTTGGACTATTACTTAAACCCTAGACATGATTTATATACAAGTGAATACAAAATCACTGATTTTTTTTTTTTTTTTTGATAAAGAAAAAAGTACTGAAATTTGTTTATAAATAAAGAATAAATTTTGTCCAAAAAAAAAAATTCCAATTATATGAACCAACATAGATGGGTCATGGGTGGGACAAGTCCCTAGTATTTGGGCCTGTAAAGCCTATTTAAAACCCCATAGACCTTAAGCCCACAATAAAACATATGAAAACGTTGTCCTTACCTTAATTCCATAATTTCTGCTCGCACACTCTCTATCTATTTGGCTCATACGATAATTTGTCGGAGGAGAAAGAAAATGGTGCGGCGTTATGCGATGAAAGCAGGGAAGAAGAGGAAGCAGAGAGAAGAGAGGTATGACAGAGAAGAAGAAGTAGAAGAAGAAGTAGCAGAGCAACCAGTGGAAGATGAAGCAATTGCAAAGAAAGCTATGACAGAGAGAACAAGTGATGGTGAAGAGGAAGAAGAAAAAGAGGAAGTGAATGAACTTGAGGGCATCCCAATTGACCCGAGTGACCTCAAAGTTGCCAACAAACCTAAGGTCATCTTCATTCTTGAAAGGGCTTCTTTGGAAGTTGCAAAAGTTGGAAAGGTATTTAATTTATAGTTTGGATTGTTTTTTCTTTTTGGGATTTTCGTATATATGTTGTAAATGATGGAACTTTTTGATTCTGGGTTGTGTGGAGGAATTTTGTATTATGGATTTTAAGCTCTCAGTTGTTGGGATTGCTTTGTGGGTTTTTTATTATTTATTTTTTGGGGGGTTTAAGTTCATGTATCTGTTAAAAAAATTTGTTTTGCTCACATGAGGGGTTGTTTAATTTGAATGTTTTATGGGGTTTCTTCTGGCTTGGTTGCATTGCTTTCTGTAATAATTTGTTGTCTCAAAATACCCAAAATTTGATTTTGGGTTACATGGAAGAGTTTTATTATTAGTTTTAGGTTCTCAGGATTTTGGGTTTAAGCTTTGCTATATGGGTTTTATTATTGAGATTTTTTCATGGTTAGTGATTCATTGTTTCTTTTAACTTTTTTCCCACCTCTGTTTGTAACTAGTTTTATCCATACAGACTTACCAGCTGTTGAACTCGGATGACCATGCCCATTTCTTGCTGAAAAATAACAGAAATCCTGCTGAATACAGGCCTGACATTGTTCATCAGGTCAGTGGACTTTGCAATTATATGCTGACATTATGCTTCAATCATTGCTCTCGATGTGATACAATATTTCCAGCTATGTACTACATGCCACGCTCTCTATGCATATAATCTGAAAAATCTATCTTGGTGGCTGCTGTCCTCGCTTCAGGATGGCTATGGTTACTGACATACTGCTAAAAACTGTTAACAGTGCTATGTCCCTCAGATAAGGCAATTGTTTCAAAATTGAGATGGCCTATATCATCATATGTTATACATTAGCTTTCTTCCATTTAATTTTGTATTTTCTGGTTTGGTGAACCATACATGATCTTAAAGCCTTGTTGCATTCAGGCTCTCCTAATGATGTTGGATAGCCGAATTAATAAGAGTGGGGGATTGCAAGCTGTCTATGTGAGAACCGAGAAAGGTGTCCTTATTGAAGTTAAACCACATGCTCGCCTTCCAAGGACATTTAAGCGGTTCTCTGGTCTCATGTGTAAGTTCAGTTGATCTCACCTAAACCTCAAAAAGCATGTTGATATTGTGTGTGTGTGTGTGTGTGTGTGTGTGTATTTGTGTTTGGTTTGGGAGCTTTCTTTGCTGTTTGTTTACTTTTTTTTGGCTACCTTGCAGTGCAGGTGCTACAAAAACTGAGTACTAGTGCTGTTGGTAAGCGTGAAAAACTTTTGCGTGTGATTAAGAACCCTGTAAGCCGGTATCTACCTGTCAACTCTCGCAAAATAGGTGAGGTTATGTTCTATGAGTTTTTCTGTGCTATTTACTCCTTTTCTGAAAATGAAGTTATTATTTTCTTTGATATCAGGATTCTCATTTAGTTCGGAAAAATTGGTTGATATAAACAAATATGTCGCATCTGCTAGCAGCGATACTGACCTTGTTTTTGTGGTAAGCTCAAAATAACTTTAACTTAACACACACACACACACACACGTTATCTGACCAAAACTCCTAAATCTCATTTAATACTCTGTGTTTTTAGGTTGGTGCGATGGCCCATGGGAAAATTGATAAGGAGTACGCAGATGATTTTATATCAAGTAAGTCTATCCAACCTTGCTTTCTTGTTTTGTGACTGTTTTTTTAGAAATTCCATATGGTCACATTCCTCTTTGTGTGCTTGATAGTGTCCTTCATGTTTGCCAGCATCACTTTCAATGAACTTGACATAGCCTCTTTTCTTCTGTTCTTTTTTCCCCAATTAATTTTAGAAATGGAGGATTTAGGTGGCTTTTGTTCCAGCTGACCACCAAAGATTATATGGCTATTTTATTAGGGTTTGGAATGCTTCTCAAGAAAATTCTGACTTTGTCAATTAAGTTGTTTCTAGATTTTCAGAAATGTATTGCTTTCTCTTAAGTTTCAGTATTCATATCTGATTAAGAAGATACAAGTATGCCTATTAAGCATGTCAATAAGTGTGTCCCTACCCCTCCCCCCCCCCAAAAAAAAAAAGGTGTAGCGAATGGATAAAAATGTGGCTGATTTGTCCTTAATCCTCTTACTAGACATACTGTAGTCGTAGCCATTTGCTACCTGTATGAGGTGGGGCAGTTCCCACCTTTTCTTTCAACCCAATTCAGGATTATCAGCCACACCATTTGTTGGGTAAAGGAAAATTGCACTGTTCTGTAAAGTTTAGTTATCTCATTTTCCCCTCAGTGCGCATTCAGTAGGTTTTCTGTGTCTTAATAAAACTGCCTCCTCAAACTCTATCATAAATCATGTTTATAATATTCTTAATTATGAGTGGTATAGAATTATGAACAGTATTGGGGAAATAGCACAAGGATGGCACAATGCCAACTCTGCCCTGAACCCTTGTTGGGTCACCTTGCGTATTTCTTTTTTGCTTCAACGACAGTTAGTAATAACCCAGACCTACCATATTAGAAAATTTGGGCAGTGTGAATGTGCCTGCGAGCATGTGTATCCATGTACATGTTCAAAGGTGTGCAGGTGACTGCCTTTGTATTTTTTTTTTAAAAAAATTCAATATCTTATAACACAGAACTAGGGAGTTGATTTAAGTCTTCACTGGTGGATACCCGATATGATACTGAATTGTAATGGCTCTAATGCAATCTTGAATATCAAAGGGCACTTACAAGGAGGATTTTAAGGTTATTTGACAACTTATTAATTGCTAAGTTTGTCTGAACTGCAAAAATAAATTGCCATAGTACTTGTGTACTTCTGAGACACATTGTTTACAGCTTTGTAAAACTACATTTAACATTGTTTATGATATTTCCAATCAAAATGTGTTTTGAAGTTTTAATTACTTCAAAGAATATACTCCTCTCCTCCGCTTTCTTTATAGTCAAATAAGGTCCAAAGCTGCTTGCAAGCAAGTCAACATGAAATATTTATACTGGAACAAATTAAGACAATCAGATGATATAGCTCATCTGATTATCATCATTGAAATATTTATGCTTCAACTTTGTGTTTCATATTTGGTTATTGTTGTACTGAGGCTTTTTTTTTTTTTTTGGCTGAAAGAAAACATTTGGATAGAAACCTGTGGGTCTATTAGCATTCTCTAATCATTTTATTTTGCTTTCGCCAACAGTGTACAATTAAAAATCATTGCCTGTCTTGTGTATCAAGAAAAATTATGTTCTATTTGAAACTAACTTACCTCTGTTTTTTGGCAGTTTCTGGTTACCCTCTGAGTGCCGCATACTGTATTACAATGATTACCAATGCTTTGGAGACGAAGTATAATATATTGTGAGCCACACTCAATTTTGTTATTTGACAACAATATGTATTATTTGGAAAGTCTTAAATTCATTGATTTTCAAGTAGTACATGTAATCTAGAGTGCAGTGCTTTGAGGAACTTAAGCAATTTTGTTTTGGGAATTATATAATTGTTGTTAGCTACTCGAAGGATTCAGGTTGGCATTTTCATTTACATTGTGGTTCTGATAGAAATTTTCTTTTCTTATCCCCTTTTATTTATTTATTTATTTATTATGGTTGTGGATCTGGTAGTCTATTGAGAATTGAGAAATGTCAATCCCATATAATAACGCAATTTAACTTCATTTTTTTAATTTAAAATAGAACATAAACGAAAAGAATCAGCTGCTTCTCGGTGAAAAAAATATATATATAAAGAAAAATTGTAACATGGACAAGTAACTATATCTTCATCTAGAAAAAATAAAAAAATAATCTCATCTAAACTGAGATTAAGTGTTCTACAGACATGTCAGCAATAAAATTACAAACATAACGGAAGACACTAGTTTCAATGGCTTTTCAATTTGCAATTACTATACCCACCCTCTTCTTCACCGCTATATAAACAGGTTTATGCATACGGAGGATATGAGCATGGGAAAGCATATAGAAAGTGGATTCAGAGTTTTGAGAATGATATATTTTTACTTAGATGAAAATACCATTTTGAGTCATTGTCAATTTGGTCCTAATGATTTGGCAGCTGACTAGCTGTCAATTTGATTGATGTTATTTTCAAGCTACAGTCAATTTAGTCTCTACTGTTAAATGAATCACAATTTTTCTTGCATTTTCTTGACAACCAAGTTCAAAAACCAAAAATCAAAACCAATCTCCAACTCCGGTAGACACACATATCAACTTAGCAACTAAAACAAACCCAAATTCGAACTCAAAATGACTTCAATTTGAAAATAACATAACTTGGATCAAATTGATAGTGACTCCAAAATGTAGGGACTATAATAATATTTTCGCCTTGTATTTATACATAGGGTGGAGATTTTTGGTTTATGTTTAACATTTTGAAAAGCATTTAAGGTAATAAATAAATAATTAATATATAAGATATGCGGGATGAGCTAAAATATAGTCAGGCATCCAATATGAACCCGTTTCATCTTTTAGGTTACCATTTCAAGCAAAATTAGTTCGCCTTTTTTTATATAGATACGTAGAACTCTTTTGAGTTCTCTCAATTCAAGAGCTAGCTGATTGGGAATACTGAACCCCTACATACATGCATACTTACCCTGTTACCCACGCAAAAACCTCTCCCATTCCAAGGCTATCCTATCTTTCTTTGGCCCGTGGAAGAGATAAATACCTTGAACACTTTTAGAAGCTATATAATATGAGTGATGGCCATAAAAAACTTGTAGCCCAATTGGCAGTTTCTTTTATGTTTCCACCAAAGATATTCATAATTCAAATCCTTCAACCCCATTGTAACTATTGAATTATCCAAAAAAAGAAGCTAGATGAGTGATGACTTCTTTCTACAATGTATAAGCACAATACTTTTTTTTTGTTTTTGCGTGAGAATGGAATGTAGTATAATCAATTACAACTAAATTTACATTTATTTCCCCCAGATTACTTATCTATTTCTCAACACCAAAACATATATTTACAAAGGATTCTAATATATACATGAACTATAATCATAATCTCTACCAGTAGTATTCTTGCATATAACAATTTTGGAAATCATTAAGTTCAATGATTTCCCTTCATTGCCCTATAGTGGAAGCAAGCTTCTTCTTGAGGTTAAGGACCTCAATTCCTTTTGAAGCTAACTGGTCCTTCAGCTTTCCAGCTGCCTCCTCAAAATTCTTGTTCATGAGATCTGACTCTTTCATTGCTTCCATGTATCTATTACGGAATGCATCCAGCTTTGCTTGTGTCCCTCGAAGTCTCATCCGAAGCTTTGCCTTTTCCTTGCTGTTGTCAACTTCATCCTGTTCAAGTACATATTGTACAAGGTGCATGCGGATAATTCTCTTTCAATGAAAAGAGCATATTAAACTAAAAGGCAAATAAAAGGCTACAAACATTGAACTGAATCCTAAGTCCTTAATGAATAATGACTAGACATTTAAGATATGTGATGACATTATGCGGAAAACGCGTAATGACCACTTTACCATTGTAAGAGCGGCAACTGTATGTCCCACTAGTTAAAATCACGAAACATGTCTAGGCTAGAATGTAGGACCTTTCCATAGGAAATTTGTTTATATGAGAAGAAAAGAGAACTTGGTACAGCTCCAGGATTGTGCTTTACAAACAAAGATAATTCCTGACAATTTTACACTATAATCCTTGAACAAACATATGTAGGTGTGCTGGGGTAAAATGTGACTTCAAGAGGGCTTTTGTTCCAAATGAGCTTCCTAGAAATTTTGAAAGCCCCATTTGGCAATAAGCTTTAAAATGTAAAATGTATTTGAATTCTGAAATTGTGGAGACACAATGCACAGTGGTCATCTTAAACCTAACATGCTAGGCCTGCTATCAGTGGATAAATTGATAAAACGACAGCTCTCAACATGATTAACACTTTTAGATAAGAATATAAGATTCAAATCTTATTGAAGAAAATTTTACAGGAAAATAATGCCATTTTAGTTGGTCCTTCAATGCAAGAGCATAAGCACGACAACAGATAAGAGATCTACCAATTTCTTTACTAGATCTCATACATAACAATTTTCCAGTCTGCATGATCCTTAATATTTTTTTAGAACTCCATTTGGTGAAATGGTATAAATTGCAGGCGCACAAGTTCAATTTTTTAGAGTGATCAAAAAAAAAAAAAAAAAAGCTAAAGATCAGAATCTTATCCAGATTAGCCCTCCCACAACCCTGCTTGGTTGGAACTAATTCACTGGCTTACGGCCATATTTGTTTATATTTCTGATGAAACGCTAGCAGCCAAGCAAATTGGTTCAGCATATTGTGTATTAGATTGGATACACAAGTAAAATCTTTTCTGCTCATTAGTGATTGTAGTTACCACTGGGCCTAAAGTCCTTTCTTATATCCTTCAGGGTACGTACAAGGAAGATATTGAAAATGGACTACCTCATTCTTAAGGACATAAAAGGTCATAATTGTACCTAAGAATCTCAGGCATGCAGACACTTACATTGTGCATCTTGACTTCCATGCTGGAAATTCTCCCAGTCAGTTCCTCCACTTGAACATTTGCGTCAGATAACTGGTTATACCCATAATAATATAAGATCATTCTCGGACAAGTTGGACAACAAATAAGAAGAGAACTTTTGAACAACCTACCATGTCATTGCAATTCTTTTTCAGAAATTCCATTTCAACATGGCTCTGCTGCTCTTCAATCTGAGTCATCAATTTATCCCTTTCCTCTGTCATAATATGAAGTTGGTCTTTAAGATTCTGCCAAGGAAAATACATTTATCAATCAAACAGATATGCTACAGGTTTTCAAAAACTGACACTAGTTTTTCAGTTGCAAGGGATAATTGTTTTCTGTTCCTTTTAAACATAATTTTTTTAAGAAAATAATGCATTTTGGATGAAACCTGGAAGTCATTTGAAAGTTCTGATATTGCTTCCAACTCTTTAATTCGAATCAATAAATATTCTCGTTCTTTATTGACACAACTAAGTTCGTTCTTAAGCATCACATCCTCTTGAACACAATTATGCTCTAAAGAGAGAATCTCCGAATCTGACTTCAACATCTGAAGCACAAAAAACAAATTAGCTGAGTACCAGCCAGTTAAAGTGAAGCAGCATTACAACCATTTATATAAAACAGAGGATAAAGCAAAAGAACTGACTTCTTGAGATTGTATGCTCTCGATTTTAGCTAATTTTAGGCCATTTTTCAGCTGATCAATCTCCAAAGACTTCTCCATGCTGCAACAACATCAAACAGAAAGATAATGGTTTGTTTATTGAGACAGCAATAACACTGATGTCAAAACCCAAATGAAAAAAGAAAAGAAAAGATGCATTATGTCTTTGTCCGAAAACAGAAGCATTGACGAAACTCCTCAACAAAGAGTTCAAGGAGGTTGCAGGCAAAGGACCATGGCAATCCCTCAAAATGAAAATTGATAACCATAACATAACCTTTCTCAGCCTCAGGTATCACAAAATAATTAATAACAAATTCAGATTCATATTCCCAAATGAAGAAAAGATCTAGGCAAACAGTATCAAACCATCTCCAAGGAAAGAAACCCCAGCTTTTGGAAATGTTTAAGGAATAAAAAAATGTTGAAATATGTGATTAAATGATTAAATTCCCAATAGCTTAAGTTTTTGGAACAATTGGTAATTTAACATAGTATCAAAGCAAGAGGTCTTGAGTGCAATCCTTGTCTCCGCCACTCTACCTCCCATTTAAAATCCCATGTGTTGAGCCTCACCTATTAGAGAGAGTTTGAGCCCACACATGAGAGAGTGTTAAAAATATGTAATTAAACTTACCATATCCCAATAGTTTAAGCTTTTAAGACAATCAGTAATTTAACAAAAGAAAATTCTCCTATCATATTCAACATTCACCACTATCCATCCAATTCTCGATCCCTCTAGATAGCATTTTAATATGGGATGACAAACAACTCAGTTAAAAGTAAATCATTCGCATAACATCTAGGCAAAGGTATCTGAACTACAATCTTTACCTGAGCAAGACATAGAAAGGCCTCTAGGCAACTGAAAGTGAGGACAATAGATCATGTTGACTATCACCGCACCGCCATTAAGCATCTTTTATTTTGTGGACAAGTTGAGATAATTGAGGGACAGAAATATGGAAAACACTATCCTTATAACCTTCATATATAATGGATTGAATATAATGGTCCATCTCAACCCATTATATGCATATATTATTAGTTGAATATCTACCCCAGATCTGAAAATCATGCGGTGCAAAGGTGGAACACCAGCTACACCAGCTACACCATCAGCCCGTGTGACTATGTTCCACTGTTTTCATAAATATCAACAAAAGTAATTTTTCAGAGAAAGGAGGGGGGGAGAGCATCAAGCTTGAAAATCATCTCAATTTGTCCTGCTCTGTCACCCTTATTTGTGAATGTATAGCACACTTGGGGATGTGAGGGTATCGGGTTGAGAAGGGATGGTTCTTACAACACCAGCTGAACAAATCTTAAGCCTTAACTACTATTGGAACTTTACAGTGTGCTATAGAATATCATAAATACATAGACCATGACTTTATAGAATAGAATACCCTGGGCTATCTTGGTTTTGTAATACCATGAGCTACCTTCGTTTTAGGGCTACCATACTAAGCTTAATTTATTCTTATATATACCATACCATATGATATATTAGGTTCATTGTAACATACAATTCGTATTAGTAAAGATGTAGTTGTTTGGGGCTTTCTATAGTGGACGTAGGACGTTAAGTCGAACCACGTTAATTCTCTTGCATTTGCTTTCTCTGTCTACACCAGTTTACTTTCCACTTTCTTTTTTAAAAATCTATATAAAGATTGAATGTTTTGTATTGAGACACTAAATAAATTAATATTATTTCATTGCAAAAAATAAATTTCTGCCTCAAAGTGACACCATTCTAACAATGTAAAGATAACAACATACTGTCAACATTTTTATTCTTAAGTTGGGCAGTTAAGGAATTAAAGATCCTCAAGCATCAAAGAAAGGCTTCTCTCGACAGATGACATAATATTACCCAGTAATGGCAAAAGTACTTCACTGTATGCAGCTGAGGTTTTAAACCAAGTGAAAAATAGGGCCACTCTCTGCAGGTTTGAGCCAGATAGGAAAGAGTTTGATTTTTGCCACACCCTGCCATCTTTTACTTACAAAGGATTATTATACTCCTCAGAAACAGCCCGGTTATTTCTATTCTCCAATCAAGGAAACTATATTACAGCCAGCAGAGCAAATATAACAAAGACCAAATTATCTATAACAAAAATAACAAGGCTAAAGGAAAGAAAAACACAGAAACAAACCTGCATTTCTTCTCCCATTCTGCATTTTCCTCAGAAGAAATCAATCTTTCCCTAAGAATCCTGCATTCTTCTCTACGGGACTCCAATTCATCCCTCACCTTACAATTAACAGATGCACAATCCTTATAAGTACCACCATGCGAAGAAGACCACAAGATTTGTGCAATTCAAACATTTTAGATGAATAATAACACAACACACTGCCGCATTTTAAAAATTATAAATAACAATTTCATTGTATATACTTTATTTAGAATGTATAGAATTAGTTAAAACATATATATATAGGCATGGTGAAGAAAGGCCATTCATGATAGAACAAAAGAGGGGGGGGGAGGGAGAATGATGCATTTAGATAAAAAGAAGAAATAAGTTGATGCAAGGAGCACCAAAATTATTTTAAATTTTATTTTGAATTCAAAAATAGTTTTCATTTCTTTTTGAATTTGGTATTTAACATTTTAAAGATTTTGTCGAATTTAATTGTGGCATGATTAACTTTCCACAATTAAAATAGTGGCTCTTGTAGTCATGAAGGCAGCACAATTTGAATAAGATATTTTTTATGGAGAATGCCTCTCTTAGTTTGGAGGTGATTCCAAGCACCCTTGGTGATGCCTAAGGTTAGGGGTGTGCAGAAAACCCACCGACCAGCCAAACCCGACCCAACCCAACCCGACCCGCCGGGTTGGGTCGGTTTTTAAGGCTTGGTGGGTTGGGTTGGGTTACAAAAAAAAAAAAATTTATGGCGGGTCGGGTTAGGTTTGGGTCATAAAATTACAAACCCACCAAACCCGACCCGACCCACCCATATTTAATATATATTTAAAATATATTTTATATTTAATAATTTTTAAAAAAAATCAATTGTAGGGCACTTTTATATATATATATATATATATATATATATATATATATATATATATATATATTTAAATATATATTATATATTTAATAATTAAAAAAAAAAAAACCAACTATAGAGCAGCTTTTTCAGTTCCTCCTACTAATTCTAATTTAATATATATATATATATATATATAATATTATATAATTAATAAATTTTTTTAAATAGCCAGTTCTTCCTATCCTATATAAAAGCCAATTAGTTCACACAAATCCTAATAAATTACTATTGTTGTTTAGTCATTAGTGTTGTTTAGTCATTAATGTTGTTTGCCTTTAAGAAGTTACATTGATACTAATCTTTAGGTTTTTTTAATATATTAATATATATTTTTTTCTACTCAATTCAATAATAATAATAATAAAAATTTATCAAACCCATGGGTTCAACCCGACCCATGTGGGTTGAGTTAGGTTGGGTTGGACTTATGTGATGGGTTGGGTTGGGTTGAATTTTTTTTGACCCACCATAGTGGGTTGGGTCAAATAATCCCCTCAACCCGACCCAACCCGACCCATGCACACCCCTACCTAAGGTTTTTAGGCAAATTCTAGGTGGTGAAGCTTAGGATTTGTCTTGTTTTACCTTCTTTTCCCTTCATCTCTATTTTTCCTAACCCTGTCCAGCATTACAAGTTAAAATACATCTATACTAAAATTCTAGAATAGCTTAGGCTGTGTTTGGTTCCCGTAAAATATTTTCCAGAAAATAAATATTTTCCGGAAATGCTATTTTTCGGAAAGGAAAATATTTTCAAGTGTTTGGTTGCATTATGAAAATTGTTGTAGAAAATATTTTCATGTGTTTGGTTCTATTCTGAAAATGCTATTTTCCTACAAATTTTTCACACGGCAATTCAACCCACGGCAGCAAACTCCGGCAATCAAAAGCCACAACCACCAAAACACCACCACCACACCACCACAACAACAACAAAAATCAAAATCACACAGAAAGAGAGATCGGTGGGTCGAAGGCGAGATTGCACAGAGGCGAGATCGAAGGCGAGATCGAGCAGTGAGATCGAGCAACGCGGTGCGATCGGCGCGGTGCTGCGATCGACGAGACCGGTGCGACTGGTGCATGCAATCGTCAGACTGGAGCTCGGGGTTCGCCGGCGATCGTCGAACTGGACTAGAGCTCGGGGTTCGCCCTCTTCTTCCTCTCGCTCTCTCTCTGCGCATGGGCTCTTCTTCCTCTCTCTTCTTCCTCTCTCCCTCTCACTCAACTCTCTCTCTGTTTTCCAGAAAATAGTATTTGAAGGTAAAATAAAAACAGAAATCAATTTACACCCCAACACAGGACAACTAAAATGCATTTCCGGAAAATGCATTTTCCATGCGCAACCAAACACCCGTAAATACGGAAAAACATTTCCGGAAGTAATTTTCACCCAAAACAAACACAGCCTTAAATCCGAAACAACAAGATCTCTTAATTCTAAGCTTGGACATTTTGTGTTGCTAGATCTCCTTGTCCCCATGAACATGTTGTTATACCACTTATTGTTCCGAAAAAGCATTGTTCAACTATCTAAATTCATGCTTATTCAAGGATGCTAGGATGATAAAAACGACACTGAATAAAAATAATTGGCAATACAAGTAGAAGCCAAGGACCTTATACGAGCGCCAACCATAAGAGAAACTTAAAAAGAGATACCTTAATAAATAGGTTAAATACTGAATGTAAAGATGGAACAAGACCTCTCATTGCTTTGGGTTTCCAAAGATTTGAGAAACCACCAATTACTTGCTGGAAAGGCTTTTAAATTCTCATGCCATAAAATTTGTGGTAGGTATTTTAAATTAAACAACACGATCTTAATAAATATCAACAAACAGTGCTATCACCTCTTCCCAAAGAGGATATTCTTTGGTCACCGAAAAAAAAAAAAAAAAAAAAAAAAAAAACATCAGAACAATTCAACATCATAAAATGGATCAGCATGGTGAGCTCACACTGGACATATTCCATATGACATGAGAAAAACTAAAAAAAAGACGTCTCCCTTTCAATATATCCTTCTATCTTAAATAGAGAACTATTATTGTAATTTTGTTTTTGTATGGAAACTTATACATTACCACTTGTCCCAAAAGCTTCAACTGTAATGAAATGGTAAATTTAATTACTTAACCATTACTCTAACAACCCCCCTCACATGTGAGCCCATACTCCCCCTTAATAAGTGTGGCCCAATACATGAATTTAATTATTTAACTATTATTCTAATAGCGACATTATTGGATGATGGAGGCAGCGTATTCAGTTTTTGATTATATTTAAGCAAAATTGCCAAGTGGGGTGGGGGGTGATAAGTTGTCTTGGAGGTTGAATAGAAGTGACAATTTTGATATTCGCTCTCTTTATAATGCCATCCGTGGAACCAATTCTCATTCATTCCCATGGAAGAGTATTTGGCACACAGGTCGCTAAGATGGTGTCTTTTTTATTTTTTTGTGGTCAGCTGTGTGGGTAAAGATTCTCACAATTGATGACCTCATCAAGAGGGACTTACTGCTAGTTAGTTGGTGTGTGTGTGTGCTATAGACTATAGTGGAGAAACGGTAAATCATATTTTGATCCATTATGAGATTGTTTATGATTTATGGTGTGAAGTGTTTATAATTTTTGGCATTCAAAGGGTGTTGCCAGACAAAGTAGCATCCCTTCTTTTTGGTTGACACAATTAGTTTGGTAAACATTCCTCGAATGTTTGGAACTTGGTGCCGGCATGGGTGATGTGGTTAGTGTGGAAGGAGCGAAAAAGTAGTACATTTGAGGAGGTTATGAGACTTATTGATCAATTGAAGTCTTTGCTACTCCGTACTTTGTTTGATTGGTCTCAGGCATGGGGTTTTTCCAACTGAACTTCTTTTTTTATTTCCAACTCTCTCTTAGATCTTCTTCTTGATTTTCTTGTATTTTTTTACAAGGTGCTTTATGTTCATCATCGTGAATATAGAGCAGTCCTTTTTGTCTTCAATAAATTCTATTACTTAAAAAAAAAAATTATCTCCAAAAACACACCATTAAAGTTTTCGTATTTTGAACTTCATTTACATTGTAGGATCACTTCATAGTAAGTTAAGCTTTTGAAACTAATTGTGACTAACATGGTAATAAGGCTGGTTTGACTGATAGGTCTAGGGTTGGAATCCTAGGAACCCCATGTGTTTCAGTTTCTGTTTTGGTGTTTGTTTCAATTTCAGTTATACATGTAGAGGGCCCACACATGGCCAGTGATATTGAATGGGCTTGCCTGTGAGGGTAGGTGTTAGAGTTCCTAATCGCTCAAGCTTTTGGGACCCATGCATCTAACATGGTGTCGAAGTATGGTTGTCTATGAGGTCCTTGGTTCACGTCTTCGTGACCCCCACCATTATGTTGTTTCAGTTTCGTTTCTAGTGCTTTTTCCAGTTTTCTTTCTATATGTGCGAGGCATGCATCTGGTTCAATGTTATTGGCAAGCCTGCACAAGAAGGGTATCAAATTTTGTGTGTGAACTTTATATATATTGTTCGGCCGCTTTCTAACAGCTAAAGCTTTTGAACTTAAGGGTATAACACTTTTTTGGCAAGTATCATAGTGTCTAACAAGTTGCATGCAAAGCTGGAAATTAGCAATGATGACTTGCAGCAAAGATATTGCACTCAGGAAAATTTTAAGGCTACAAAGTGTTCCATAAACTCATTAACTATAATAATACCAACAAATAACAACAAAATCATAACCTTGCAAAGACATGAAGGCAAGCTGTTAACAGGTGGAATATGAATCGTACCTGTGCCATTTCTTTTGATAACATCATAATCTCCACATTGTACGACTTTGCTTTCTCTCCTATGGCTTCAATGGAAGCTTTCTCCTTAGCAGACCATATTGCCCTTTCCTCCTCCATTTCCAAAAGGGAATCAGATAGTTGCTGCAAATTCCAAGATACAATCCACTGACCAATTTTGTACCAACAAAAACAAAATTACATATCATATAGATAATACTCTTAACCCAAATTTAAGCTACCATTGCCAGCTCTTCCTTTTCTTGTACCAACTTTTTGACAGAGGTTTCCATCTTTTGCTCGTTGGATTTAGATTCTTCCAAACGTTGTCTCTGAAGAGAGAAGAGTAAGATGCCAAATTTGAGAGAGAGAGAGCGAGGAAAAGAAGAAAATCAGTGTTAGTCACAATCAACATCGCTAAAATAAATTCCTAAAACCTGGGAGATGTAAGGAGAGATGCAGAAGCTTACAAGAGCTGAGACCTCTTCCTGAAACACTTGCAGTTCCTTGTTCGATGTGTTCAACTCATCTGACAGGGCTTCTAGTTTTGAAGTTATACCTTCATTTCTAAATATAACCTCATCTTTTTCCCTGTTTGCAGCATCCGATTCCTCTCCCAAAGAAGCAATAGCTGTCTCATATTCAAATAAGAGGACTTCCAGTTTTTTGTTTTCTTCCTGAACACCAGAAAAAGAAAAATTAATTATTACAATGTGCAGCATGACATAGCAAGAGCACAGACCTGAAAATGAAAAAAAAGGGGTGTGAACATAAAAACAACCATTTGAGTAGATTAGGATCACTTTTAAAGAATGGGAAAAACTCAAACATTCATACAAAATTTTTGGGAGAACCAATTTGGAGACTCATGTGAGTCATGTCCAAATAAAGGAAAAACCTATATGTCATGTGTGCAAAGTGCACAATGAAGCTTCTGTATAATTTTTATGGATAATATTTCTACTAATAGTCAATAGATATTTTTCCTAATTTTTTTTTTTTTTAAAAAAAGTATATTTGAAGATGTATAAAGTTAACAGTGGATCTGTCCTGGTGCCTAAAGTATGAAAACCCGTTTTAAGTTGAATGTTCACATTGGAGGACAAAAATATTGATTTGCTTCAAGTCACAGCATGAAGCTCTGATTAACTAACACGAAAGAAACCCTTCATTCTAGCACCAACTAAATGAGAAGAAAGATAATCTTCTACAGCAATAAAACTCAAAGCTGAATACAACTATTATTTCATATGTACAATGCATGAAAATATAAGAACAGATATTAAGTCCAACTTTCGTCACCTGCAATGTCTGTTCAGAAGGAACAGCCAGACCCTTTGCCCTTTTTGAGTCAAACACCTTTGAGTTCCTATCAACAATTGAATCACGCCTTCTACATGCAAGTGACTCACGCTTGCTTATATCACGCTCTAGTCGAGAGTTCTGACCAAGCAACCGTTTTAACTCTCGTTCGGCAGATGCTTTCTCACCCTACAAATGTGCAGATAAGTTAGTAAAAGATAATGATCTAAATTAAAGTTTAATTGTCACATAAAGAAATCAAGGAATATAGTATGAGACCTCAAGTTTGGTTTTCTCCTGGATGGCATTCTTAAGCTTGAAATCAGTCTCTTTCAGCTTTGCCTTTGTTTTCTCAAGATCTTTTCTCAGATTGTCCTTTTCCTTAGCCAAGGAACAAGATGATAAACTCGATATCTCTTTTTCGAGAGTTTGAATTAGTGAAAGATATTCCAACTTTTCCAAATCCTGTTCTTCCAAAAGTTCCTGCACAAGAATGTCACTTAGCAATAAATATATTGCACGTTGAAACAAAACATACAATAAATCCAACAAAACTTACTTTTAAGGAATTTTCTGAATGTTGAGTATCTACTCTTAGTTCTTGTATCTGGTTCTGGATATCAACAGATTGATTGTACAAAAGAATCTGAACCCAAATATTAATGCACAGGAAACTATCAGGATAATGTAAGTAATTTCATAATCTCATGTACCAATTATACAAATAACAGTACCTTCTCATTCTCAAGTTTGGTAACTCTCTCCCTCATGCGACAAGTTAACTTCTCATAGTTACTGACAATCAAATTTTGTTGCTGAGAACTCTGGGTAATCAGAGTCCTGAAATCCTGCTTAAAAAGGAAAATGACTGATTGCAACTAACAAAATACTGAAATAACTTCTGCAATAGTAATTGAATTTAGATAAAGTCCTCACGGGATGTTAAGTGTACTCACATGGAACACATCAAATAGAGAAGAAAAACTCTTAGAAACCTCATCCACAAGTGAAGAGACGCTCTCAACTACTTTTTTTGAGTTTTGGACTTCTGACATTAAATCTTGGACTTCCACTGAAAGCTTGATGACAAAGTCAGAATTCCCGCCCTAAATGAAGATGCTACAGATCAGTTTCATAGGCTTAGGCAAGAGAAATTTTGTATATGACAGATACAAGATACAGAATTTACCAAAACAAGAAATTTGTAAGAGCTAAGTGAGAAACAGAAATACATACATCAGTTATTCTCTCAGATTCATTGGAAGTAAGTTGCTCTTGAGCCATCCTAGCTTCCTCTTGTGCATATAGAAGCTCTTCATAGAGCTAAGAAAAATTATACAATATTTACCAGTTAAAAAGCCATATGTGACAGAGAAAGAAAAAAATGAAAAAGACTAAAACAACAACCTGAAAAGAAACAGATTCATGCATACGCATGCACACGTGCACGCATACAAACACACAAAGATTACTTAACAACATGCAACTCCAGAGGATACACATATACTACAACTACAACAACAACCAAGCCTTAGTCTTAATTCTTAAATTTAACTCCAGAGTTGACACATATATACTACTAATAATTAATTGCATGCATATGCAATTCCTTTGCGCCTGGCTTCTCAGTATAGAAGAATGCTCTGACCTTTAATGGTTATGAAATTTCAGTGATGAATATGAAACTCCTATCCAAGATGGCTCAACTATTGAATGGTTGAGACTAGAGGCATCTCTTTCTCAACTTTGCTTGATTTCTTGAAGCCCTTAAAACTTTAAGAGTTACTTTTTTTTTTCCTTTTTCTTCTTGTTTTAAGATTTTGTGTTTCTCTTGTATTCTTCCTTCTCACTAGGGTCAAGCCCCCTTTTATGTGATTTTTAACAAAATCTTCTACTTAATACTGCACCAAAAACCTAGATTTTTAATACAATAAGAAGAGTGAAAATTATTTCAGGAAAACTCTAATATCCATTCCAATTGAAGTCAGCAACATATCCAATCCATCCTTTCAGCTTCCTCAACTCATATTCCCTTCCCCAAGTGAATAATAGTAATACTACCATAATAGCTAGCCTTGAATGTTGACTTCAACATTTGTAACAAACAAATTGGAAAATTAACACATCAGACAGTAATTATTATTATTATTATTATTATTTTTAAATATTTTTGACAAATCCTGAAGTTATATGTACCTGAATGTATTAAATTAAAATTCATATGGAGTTTGGTTTCTTTTTTCTTATCCAGTGCAGTTTACCAATGTAACAGATTGGATTTCCTACTGCCTAGAAGAGTTTAGTAAAAATTAATTAAAGCATATACTACAGGCTTAGATCACACACCAAGGTTGTGCATGATTAAATCAACAAATACCTCTTCAAACTTATTCCTGGCAGATATGTTTTGTTCTGTTGCCAGTTCAACAATACTATCTAGATTTTGCTGGCTTGAAGACCTCTCCATTTCCAACATTTTAATCTGTGAGAGAGACAATTTAGAAAAGAATATTAACTGGAACAGGAATGCAGAATGTAATCAAAAAATAGAATAAACCTGCTCTTGGAGCCGCTTGATCACAAGAATAGCCTCTGACTCCCTTAGACTATCATTTTTGTCCCCATTAATGGTACCTTTATTGGCATAATACAGGGAATAATCATTGGATTTCTCACCCCAAAACAAATCAGCCTCAGCAAGCTTTCTAGTTAAGCAATCTATTTGTATCTCACTCATAGTTCTCTGCACCCAAAAAAAAAAAAAAAAAAAGTAATATAAATATAAATAGAAGAATCACAGTATGTAATATCTAAAAGAACAGATGCATCACGATCCATGTATAAATGAGTTGCAGACCCTTTTAATTGGTTTTTTTTTTTTATTAAATTATTATCACTAAAAAGAAAAAAGAATCAACATAAAACACAATAACCTGAGTTTCAAATTTTAAAAGCAAATCCTCATAATCTGCCTGCATTTCAACTAATTCATTTTCCGCCTGCAAGAAGTACAGAGATTAGGTTTCCTATCCAGTACAAGAAAATGGAAAGGAAAAGGTATGTTACAAACCAAGGGTAAGCTTTTCTTCTTGGGGAGTGGAACTTTTCTCCTACTTGTTACATGTAATAGAACTGAAGGAGCAGGGAAAAAGCAGTCTTCCAAATCATTACTTCTAACATCTTCATCTTGTTTGCAAGAGTCATCCAAAGCAACATCAATTTCCTTCACCAGTTCCTCAAAAGGAAGAAGTGGTCCCATATCACGCTTAGGTTTCATAGGTTTTACTCCAGAAGCATTTGATTGGACAGTGAAAGATTCCTAGAGTGCAGCAAAAAAGTATCAGCTTCATTTTTGACATATTGAATTAAAAATCCAAAGTTCTTATAATAGTATAAATGTCAAGGAAAACATCAACAAGAGATATTTTCAGAGCAGTCTATAAAAAATTTTACATGCATCCTGAGTTATGTAAGATAAGTAGCATCTGTTTACCCAAACCCTTCACAATGCCATGCTAATGTTAACCTAACCCAGCATGACAAGGCAAAATTATCGCTGTCAGATGCTCTAAAATGGTGGGATTTGATTGAACACTTGGATACATACCCACACCTGACACCCATACACAAGTCTATATAACCTTTTCTTTTTCTTTTTTTGCTTACAAGTGGCAAGGGGGCAATTAGAACCTAGGTTCTCCTGCATCAGAATTTTTTTTTTTTGATAAGTAACAAAAATTTTATTAAAAAAAGAAAAACAGCCAACCCAAGTACATTGAGAATGTACCATGGGGGCACAAATCAATAACCAAGATTACAACGATCAAGTAAAGCAGGAAGGGAAGAACAAGAAAAATGACAAAAGACCACACTCCAATCAAGGAGAGTGTGTAGAAAAAGAGACTTAATCTCTAACATAGAGCGTTCACATCCCTCAAAGCTTCTAGCATTTCTTTCGCGCCAAATACACCATAACAAGCAATGAGGCACAATTCTCCACAACTCTATGTTTCTATGTCGTCCAAACATACCGTGCCAAGATTCAAACAACTCAATAACCTTGTGAGGCATAACCCAATGAATTCCAAACAAACAAAACACCAACGACCACAACTCACAAGCAATGGGGCAATGAAGAAGAAGATGATCCACTGACTCCCCACAATTCTTACACATATAGTACCAATCAAGAACTAGCACATGTCGTTTGTGAAGATTATCTGTTGTTAAGATCTTACCTAAGGAAGCAGACCATGAAAAGAAAGCTACCCTTGGAGGAACCTTCGATTTCCATATCATTCTCCTGCATCAGAATTGAAGTTTTAACTTCTGCATTCTTTCTTTGCCAACTAGCATCATTTCCAACCCTATGCTTACTGCCATCAGCTTGAATCAACACTCAAAATGCTCCTTTTTGTTAAGGCCAAAACATACTTTTTGTCCCTGAAATTTGGCCTGAGTTTGACTTTCATTCCTTCAATATAAAAAGTTGTAATTTCATCCTACCATTCCAATCTACTGTTTGAAGGAATTGCATACATGACCAATGGGGTGCCGATGTAGCACATTAAAAAGCAGAGATGACCTAGAATAAATTTAATGGAAAATAGATGGAAGGATGAAATTGTTGCCTTATTAGATTTCTCAAGGATAAAATTGCAGATTTTTTACCTTTTTTTTTATAAGCAATAAAACTTTATTAAAAGAAGAAAAAAAAGGGAGGGGGGGGGGGGGGGGGGGGGGGAATTCCTTCCATCACAGAAGACATGTAATTAGAAAATACCAGCATCAAGAAAATGAACAACTAGGATCATTTTCAACTCCATTGTAGTCCTCTTAGAACCTTTAAAAGCTCTACAGTTGTGCTCCCTCCAAACACTCCACATAAGACAAAGGTATTGATTCCAAACAACACCATTACCCTGTTTAGCAAACCTCAGCATGCCAACACATTAACACATTAAGGACTCTTTGAGGCATAACTCATTGCACCCTGAATAAACAAAACACAAGAGACCACAATTCACTAGCATACTTGCAATGGAGTAACAAATGATCAGGCATCTCCCCAGCCTTCTTGCAAATGTAGCACCACTATACCAAAACTACCTTTCATCAGCAGAGATTATCAATTGTGAGAATCTACTCCAATGCAACAGTCCATAAAAAGAATGCTACCTTAAGTGGGACTTTAACCTTCCAAATACTCTTCTAGGGAAAAACACTCCTTCCCCTATATAGAGATTTCGATAAAAAGGCTTTACCTCAAATAATCCACTCTTTGTATGTTGCCAAAAAATCTTATCCACAACATTCCTCCTAATTTTTGTTGAATAGATGAGATCCAAGAATGTAGTCAATGCATCCATCTCCCAATCATGTATAGGTCACATGAAAATAACATCCCATAGCATGGAACCATCCCTCCAACACAAATGGTCTGCCAGAGTAGCCCCTTTGTCTCAAGAAATACCATACAGGTCAAGAAAGGCATCCTTTAGAATATCCCCCACACCACAAATCCAATCAAGAGCAAACATTAGTACCATGACCAACTGAAAAACTCATGGCTGGCAAAACGGTTCCACCCCAAGCAAATATACTTCCACAGACAAACGCTGAACCCTCCTCTCCTTTCTTTCAAACTCCACCCCCCTCCCCCATAGTCACACCATACTTACACTTCAAAGCATTCTCCAAAGGGCATCTTTCTCCATAGCAATTCACCATAATCATTTACTCAACAAAGAAAAAGGATTCATATTGCCTTAAGAATTTCATATTATGACCAATGAAGGCACTCTCACATAATCCAACATGGTCCTTTTGTGTCATATCAATTTTGTCTTGTGAACAGAAACAGAGAAATATAGAGAAAAGAGAAGAGAAAAACAAATAAATAAATCTTCCATCATTAAATCCTGTACACACTGAATCACCCCAAGAATTTCACCTATCTAGGCACTTCATATATAGCCCAAAGTAACTCTTCTAATGTCATATCAACTTTCTACTTGTTCCACACAAAATTTCTAAAATTTAGAGAAAAGAATTACCAATTTATCATAGGATTGTTATACAGTCTCAAACCACCTCAAGAATTTCATATTATAACCTTTCAAAGCACTCCCTACATTGCCCAACATACTAAATACTTACAAACAATTATTCCAATAAAAAAAAAAATCTCCTTAGTGCCCTGTAAGGTTGCATTAAAAATAATAGAGATGAGAGATACCACAAAACTCATTTTTGCTGTTATATATATGTGCGTGTGTGTGTACTTTGTGTATAATGCTGATTAATTTAGAAAGGAAAAAGAAAAAAAATTTACAATTCATGAATCATGTTGCCCAATCAGATACAATTATATCAAGACAAAAAAACCACCTCTCTAAAAACCTCTCGTGGAAGCTTGCCAGGGCACCATGTGTCCCGCCTCTTCCCCTGCAGAAGCAACAGGAAAGTTTATCAAGAATCAGAGAGATTGAAGAAGGGAAGGAAATTAACACGGTGAAACATCATAGCTCAAAGAGAGCACAAAATGCAGTTGAGCATTGGCAAGAGATGGCTATTGTTACAATTCTGTCAACAACAGTAGTCAATAAATCAATGAACATTCAACCCCTCTTCTTTAAAGGTCATCATGGTTTTAATTCCACAGAAACATGTGTTCAAAATAGCCCCATGAAGTTCATCAATATACTGCAACTAGATGATCCATAACCATGTGAAAAATAGCATCAAGACAATCATCCAAATATGTTTAATTTTCCACAAGCAGTTGGTGCAATGGATATTTGCAGTAGGACATTTCAATACACAAATGGAGCAGTGATGAATGCTTATTCATATAATCTTCTTTGGGTCACTACAAGTGAAATCATACAATCAATACTACCAAATTTTTATTGCCTGGAGTATATGCAGTGAGCCAAAGCCAGAATCTTAGATCTTATATATAGATAATGTCTAAACATCTCTTAAGTAGATAATAAAATTGAGCAATGAAGACATTTCAGTGAAGCCCAAGCTTTAAATTCTTGAACAGAGTCATCTTTAACCAATAATACGTGTTCATTGAGTAAACAAATACTCAGAGACCATCTAATATTGTCGTTCTTACATGCTGGGAGAACAGAGCATTTTAATTCTACTATTAGATTCTTAGCATCATAATGCACAAAGTATCTTTCTCAATCCAACTTAAAATAGAGGGGAAAAAATGAAAGTTCTTGAGAAAAATGACACATGGAACCATTTGAAGAGAAAATCTAAATGGGATTGAGCTTTCTATAACAAAAATCTTAATTTTTGATAATGCAGAATATGTGGATGATGGCTATTAGACATGACACGTGAGCCTACTGTAGAGAGGAAAAATTTCTGACCAATTACAAATTGCCATGTCATGCCATTAAATTCATGCAATACGTTCAAAACAGCCAATTACAAAGTGTCAAGTACTACTTAGTAGATTCCACTATCATTAATCAAAGACTAATGGAAATATTTCAAGTTTTTCTAAATAAAAATCACAAATAATGTTCAAAAGTCAATCACATGTCGACACATGCTAATATTTGTATTTAAATGACATAAGTAGTCTAATTAAATACTACCATGTGTTGATTTAAATTAAGACACTTTGGCCAATCAAAAAATGTCATGTATTCCTTGGAGAACAAGACATGAAGTCCCTCCATTTAAATTATGACACATGTCACCAATGAGAGTCAATCACGCGTTTCAAACCTCCTCAAGACTCCTATAGATAGAGACCCTCGGTATTATGGGACAGATTGAGGCACGTTCAGATTTCTCAAAGCTCGGCTGAAATCAAGCTCCAAAGCCTCATGTATTTTCATAGTGGATCCATTAATAATAGAGTGACTAAATATTATGCTAACCGTCAACCCATCACAACCCTCCTCATTTTTCACTTGGGACTGGCTGTAAAACAAAATACACGACACTAAGAACATACACAGGCGGAGTTAATAGTACGACAGGAGAAAAGAAAAATCGACACATGGGTCTAGTTTTCTTTTGTTAAAGCGAATGGAAGACTTGGAAGTATTTAAAAAAATGCATAAAGTCACTAGTTTTAAGCATGAATAGTTGCCACAAGCCCATGCCCACATGGGATGATTAAAACTTAGCAAAATATATAACATCACAGATTTAAAGCATGAATAGTTGCCAAAGCGGCCAGCAAGCAACACATGTTCATTCGGCTGCAAGAAAGTAATTGATTGACAAAGATGATTTGAATAAAGGTAAACCAAAGGGGGGCATTCACTGGCACCTGAGATGCTAACACACATACTACTACTAATAAAAACATGATACACGAGCATAGTACAAACCTTTTTATTATGGTCACGATTCTCATCCCTAGTTGAATACAAAACCATTGAGCTTAAGTTTTCAATTTTCTTAGCTTGCTCTTGCACTCTCTTCTCCCATTCCGCTTGGGCCTTCTTTTCCTCCTCCAGTTCCAAAGCTATACGCTCCCTCTCCAGTTCAGTCTGTCAATTCACATCTTTTAGAATAGATACAAACTCATCTGCTAAAATAAATCATCAAATAGACATCTTCAAACCTGTAGCAGTGTGTTTCGTAGATTGAGGATCTCCTCTTCCCAATGCTCTGAATGAGAATCCTGAAAAGGCGTGGAGGGAGGAAATGTCAAAACAGGCCCAGATTTCTTGAAACATGTCACAATTGATTCCATAAATTAACAAAACCTATTATAACAATTAGACAAACCTGTAGTTTGGCTCGAAGTTCCTCAATCTCTTTCTTTTGACGTTTTAACAAAGCAGCATCAGTTAAAATCTGAAATGAAATAGCAAACTGTGTTGAAATACAAGATAACAGAATACAAGATTTGACATGCAAAGAACCAGACACAATGACAATGACAAAAGGAAGTCAATATTATAAAATCTAAAATACTGCAAGAAAGAATGCAAATGAAAGAGATCTTGCTGGATATGCAAGCTAAATTAGAGCAAAACCTCATTCACCCGAGCACAATTTGTAACACGTAAAGCCCTGCTTGCAAATTGGAGAGTGCTTTTAGTCTCATCTGCATGAATCTGCCATCAAACAAATAGTATTAAGCAATCTAGACAGGTAGGACATCCAAAAACATATGCACAAGAATAGAAGTAAATAAAACATTTGAATAGTGGTAATTTTCCTATGTCCATATGGTGCAGTGCTGAAACGGCCTCAATCTCCCCCCTTGTCACTAATTGAAGAATTTGACGTTGTCATAAATTAAATTCCTTCTCTGAGAACTTTGTGCAAATGAATTTTACATGACCTTGTTCAAATAAGTGGAAAATTTTCAAGAAAAACTTGGGAAGTTTGTCTAGCAAGTGGATGAACATTCCACAAAAGTATTACTTGAATCCAAAACAAATATAGTCCACTACAGTACATTACTTTCATGATGGATTCCCAAATTTCACCCTTCCGGGTATGTCTCTCTTACACCAAATTTCTAGAATACAACATAAACGAATTGGTACAAACAGCTCATGACCAGAATACCTGTTCAAAAAAAATTTACACGTGCTTTTGCCACAGCAATAACCCAGGTTTTATCAAGTCTCGTTAGACAACACACAGAATTATTCATTTTCATATTAACTTTGACCATGCAAGCCCACCAAGGTCAAATGGAAGTACAGAGTTTTTTATTTATGTACAACACAGGGAACAAACAATGACAAATAATATCAAGTTTTCCTACAACACACTTTACTATTATTTTTTCTAAAAAGCCAAAAGCCTTGTAACTTAATTGGCACCTCCTAATGTTTCCAACAAATATGACCAAAGTTCAAATCCCCCCTCCCCCATTGTAACTATGAATTGTTAAAAAAAAATTATCTAAATCAATATTAGAAATGCTGTCATAACTGCATAGGCTAAACCAGAAAAGACAAAACTAAATCCATTGGAAAATAAAAAAACAGACACAGAACTCACTAGTTGCATATGAAAACACAACGCTAGTGTTTTTGATTGTCTATCAACTTTTGATATATCACAATATCTAGGATGAACAACAGATTTTTCCTAATATAATGTGTTATAGCGAGTATCAACAAATTTGATATCCCCAAAATATTTTCATATTAACATTAATTTGATAAGGTTGTTTCTATATCAATGGCTTTATAATAACTAACACCAAGAATAAACCTATGTCTATCCACATACAAAAATCATTAGCTTACAATTAATTTTATTTTTCATTAACAACTCCACGAAAAGTTACAATATATAAACCCCAACAACTAGGTTGTAAAAAGAAATGGCAAGATTTAATAGCAACAAGTTTTTTTTTTCCTTTTTTGATAGGTAACAAAAAATTTGTTACTTATCTAAAAAAAAAGTTAAGAGACTGATTAGTCCTAAAGAAAGGTGGTTCTCAACAACAAGCACATTTAACACAATTGACAATACACACATGTGCAAGCCTAAATGCATGATAATTTTTTTTGAAAAGTTGAAACCTACATGCTGATTCTTTAAAATGATGTTGGAACCCTAAAAAAATGTTATATCACTTGAAATTTATATCAGAGCAACATAGTAAATTACTTCTAAAAGGAGTAGCAAAGCTTAATAAATTGGCTACACAAATAGACCTGTGCAAGCGTGATATTGCATATGATAGCTGTATTTGAATTTCCACCTAGTGCAGGTTGTAGAATGCGTGTAAGCTTGCTATCTCGATAGGGAACATGACCCCTGCAATAAATATTAGCTATAGTCAATTGCAAAAAAATAGAAAGAGGTAACATTCTTTAGCAATCATAGAACTTACCCTTGACTTTCAGCACCTTCACTCAATTTTTTAATGACAGTTCCTAGGGTCATCAAGCTTTTATTGATGTGGGAACCCTCCCTAAGGCGAACACCTTCTGCTCCAGTTTTTGCAGCACGTTCTGAACCAGCAAGATCTACCAAATTCTGGAAACAAATATACACATTCAGAATGCATATG
Source organism: Quercus tomentella (assembly GCA_028535165.1). Lineage (NCBI taxonomy): Eukaryota > Viridiplantae > Streptophyta > Magnoliopsida > Fagales > Fagaceae > Quercus > Quercus tomentella. The sequence continues at coordinate 37,087,834 of JAPQVY010000012.1, forward strand.
AATATAGCATCCATAATTCCAAATGCAAACACAATGAGGAAGATGACCCCAAAACTGAATAGTAGGTTTTAGCAATCACATACCAAAACTGATACGCGAACAGCATCACAAGAATTGTTGGTATCTTCATCTTCGTTTTTATCCCGACTCTCTATTATCTATTCGATAGAATGATATGGTAGATGAACATATATAACCAGATAACTAATAAGATTGGAAAGATGAATAACTATACCATGCGAAAGATAGTGTGGGACCGACTACTGTACAAATTCATGTTTGTCTCTCCAATATGCCGATGAGCTGAAATTAAAGGCAAAAAACATAAGATTAGACTAACATTGTCCAGTATATATAATAGCAAGGAGACATCGAAATAAGGAGTGACCAAAAGTGCCCTACACAAGGGTGAGTATGAGGAGATTTAAAACTGGGAAGGAAAGATGAAAAATATTTTAACTTTTAAAGATTTAAGGTAATAAATGTTTAGAAATGTGAAGTTTTAAAAAAGAAAAGCCTCAGAAATGAGGAGTACTAAAAGTCAATAATTGAACTTGAGCACCCATAGCACCCTGACCTAGGTAACAAGTTATTCAAAATATACAAGAGCAACAATGTAAGCCACATGGGCAACATTTAAAGAAGATAAAAATGGCGCTTTTGAGCACTAATTAAACAAAAAAACAAAATTAAGAAATGTACAAAGAAAATTATACATTCTCCAAACTCCATGAAATGAAGGACTTGCTCAGGAGAGGCAACAATTTCTTCTCGCAAGCCAGCAACATATATTCCCCTCTGCAAATATGAGGGAAATAGAGTAAACAGACAGTGAAAGTGTGAAACCAACAAATATTACAGTATCATCACGGTAAATAGCACAGTACCTCAATACTTTCATGAATCTGCAGTTTTCGGTGCTCAGGAGCCAATAAATCATTTATTTCCTCATTATAGATCTCCATATAGGACATTCGCAAAAGAAACTCTCGATCCACATCCTAATATAGAACAATGAACTATAACATTTATATACTCCAAAATTTCAACAAATTTTATAAATAAAAAAGCTGTTACAAAAGTCAATGCACTAAAAGAGTTGAACAAAATTATAAATCCAAGTGCTAGAAATCAACATTATTAGGAAGAATCACATAGAAGACTCAGATAGATGAGTAAGCTGTGAAGGTGAGACCATAAGTAACAATTTCATTAGTTTCCCCATGCAAGACCTAGCAACTCAAGAGTGAAAATTTTCCATTATAATCAGAAGAGTCCGGCCCCATGCCTCATGTTTATATGCCCCAACAACACAAGATCAATCACCTTTTTCATGAATAAGTTTTGGCTCCAAAGGGAGGGAGAATGAGTGTTTTAAACTAGTGATCTCTACTTCATGAGGCCATGATCAATCAATTACATAGTATATGCATCATACCAATAAATAAGCCCTTGAAATTAAACGGAATTGTATAACCACTTGAAGCAAAGGAAAAACCCAATCTCATAAATGTTACCAAGGCAAGGTCAAGAACGAATCTTTTTGAATAAATTTAAAAAACATGAAATTGCACATTAATTTTCATGAAGCACAAGAGGATCTTGGTTGAAGTACCTGCTGAATTGTTTTGAACAAATCACGCACTGAAAGTGGAATAACGCCTGGTTCTGCTTCCGTGCCTCGCATTGTATAGGTTTTCCCACTGTTTGTTTGCCCATAAGCAAACACAGTGCCTACAGCAAAGAAAATGAGATTATTCTAAGCAGTCTCACAGCCGCAACACATAGTTACAGAAGCAAATAACAAGCCGAGTTTGAAAAAAGATAGAGATTCAGCCTAAAAATCACAAAATTTAAGAAATTCACAAATGTTTATAAATTATAAAATAATGTCAATCGTACAAATTTCACAGCCACGGCATATAATTATGAAAATTTTCAAATAAAAATTGCAGTGGAAATTGCACGGACCGTTGAAACCACGAACGGCTGCGGAGACAATTTCTTGAGTGCGAGCCTCATAGACCTGGAAGGTGTTGCAGTCATCGCCGAAAATCCGATCTACGAAACGAAAAAATTCAAAGAAAAGTGAATTTTTCAAGTTCCGAAACCCTAAAGAGAAAAAGAAAAAGGAAATTTGAGGTTAGTAGTTAGTACCGAAATCGAATTTGGAGGAGTTGTTGGTGGTGGAAATGGAGTTGCCGGAGATTCGCCATGGACTGGTTTTGGCGTCCTCTTGAGAGAGCGGCCTTGCACGCACAGCCACGTTTATTCTCTCCATTTCCGCTGTGTGTTTGTGTGACAGGTTCAAAACAATGAAAAGGCACTCTTGAAAATTGTTGTTCCCGCCTTGAGGACGAGTTTTGAGTTTCGTAGTTTTAAATTACGGAAATAACCTGAGGTATCATTTTGATTTTTTAGTTTCGTAGCTTTTTTTTTTTAATTTTTCATTGGTCTTAGTTGTAAGTCGCAAATTGCACTCTTTAGGTTTAAGTTTATTTTGATTTTGTCTCCCTTTTATTTATGTTTAAAACTTGGATTTTCATTTCTAACTTTTTATCAAAATCAAAATCAAAATTAAAATTCCATCTCGTCTTAATTCATAGAAATGCTATGTTTAAAATATTTTTATAACAATTTTATAACAAATCTTAAGTGGCAGGTTGTTATTTGGTTGTTATGAATGAGAAAAAAATAATTTATGTTTTAGATTCAAATTATAACCAATAACAACTTACTGCTTATAATTTGTTATGAAAATATTATGAATGTAACACTTCATTTTAATTCGAGTCATCTTGCCCAAAGCTTATTGATTAAGTGGCAATTAAATGTTCTTCTAAAAAAAAAAAAAGTGGTGAATAAATGTTGTGGTGGGTCTTTCGTGTTGTTGGGCTTTGATCTCTCCTGCTACACCAAGGCCCGTGATTCTGAGGTAAGAGAGTTAAGACTAACCTAAGTGAAACACACCTAAGGCCAACTTGTGCGCAAGTTGAGCCATCCCAATATAGACGCACCTTGGCAAGAGTCTTGAATGTACAGCGTGCTCATGGCAGGAATCACTGTTACAGATATTGCAGCAGGAAACACAATACGGCGAGATAACTAAAACATTTTACAAATAACACTAACACCTAAATAACACAACAATGGAATATAACAAGATCATGGCAGAATAATACAGTCACGAATAACAAGATTACAGCAAAAAATTTGGTAATAAGAAAACAAGCTAATCATTTATCAACCAAAAAGTAAAACTCGTCTGCCAAAGAAAGTGGGCTTTAGCTTTTCAGCAAACACAAGTCCAAAAAATAAGCCAATCTCCAATGTGGGTAACCTCAGAAAAGACTCCTGCCATAGAGATTACACACTTTAGAAAAAGGACCTAGATGGCTTAAACCCTAATTCTTAACTTCTTAGAGAGTAGATTTGTTAAGAGAGAGAAAAATGGGTAGCCTATTGATGCATGCCTCTATTCTCATCACTCATGTTTTTCCCTGATTTTTGTGTTTTTCTTCTCTCTTTTTCTTTCTTACTTTATCTCTATTTCTTGTTGTGGTTCTTCCCCCCTTTCACTGTTCACAACTATGGCCTCTTATACCACCTGTCATGGTAGGATTTACCATTTTTCCCCCTCAGCCGCTTTTGGCTTGTTGTGGGCATCCTTCCAAGACTGCCCACTGGCCTGCCGGTTGCCCAGCCACTACTATTACACTATGCTGGCTGCACCACGCCTCATTCCTAAACAAAAATGGCTTGTCTTGTCTTGTCTCTTACCTCTCTTTGTTTTCATTACTCTCATCTGGATAAGGGTTAAACCCCTCCCTTACCTACCTCTATGACATGCATCTAGTGGTTCCAGCTCATATTTACTTCTTTTGGGTGAAATGTTATCCTAACAAGACATTTCTCCCCAAAGAAGTTTGAGTGGGAACCCCAAAATAGACTCCCTCTTTCTCCCCACCGCCAGATCACGGCCTCTCATATCCTTGACCCGTGGCCCACTTCTTATGTATTGGCTGGATACAAGTAGGTGGTGCTTGGACCCTATGTGTATACTTCACTTCCATCTGAATCCATTACTTTTTTGGCCTTCATGTCTTTGCTATTGCCTCCGTGTTTGTCTGATTCTACTATACGTTCTGGTAGGTGTTTAACTCTTGTAGTGTGAAAGGCATATGGGCCTTTGGGCTCACGTTCTCTGCCTTCCATCTAGGGCTGTCCATGGGTCAGGTCGGGTCGGGTTTGGGCCTGACCCAGACTCGACCCGACTAGATCGAGTTACTAAAAATGTGACCCACAACCGACCCAATATATGGGTCAGACCTGGTGGTTTGGGTCATCGATTAAACGGGTCGGATTTGTCGGTTAGGCGGGTTTGGGCTTCGAATTGGGCTAAATTTGTAAATTTGCATAATTTTTTTTTTCAACTCAATTTTTGACAGGCCTTTTGGGCCCAAATTAATGGGCTTACTTTTAACAAAGATTTATATATTTTTTAACCATGTATATATATCATATGGGCCTCTTTTCACATCCTTTATTTCAAATTGGGCCTTCAAGCTTAGCTTGTATGCCATTACACAACTTTGAATCTTTTGGGCCTCCAGGCCTTATTAGGACAAATTTAATGTTTTTAGCTCAATCTAATGACAACAAACACAGTAAATAACACGTAAAAACTTGGGCAATTAGCAAGCACATAAAAACACACATAATATTACTTTATAACCACCTCTAAAAACCACACAATACAAGAAAGAAAAATTTTTCAAAATGCCTTAGCATTAAGACCTGGGCAGTACCTTAAAAATCCAAAAACAAATCAAGAAAGTCTGATAAGCACAAAAGCACATCTCAACCTATTAAACCTGCCAAGTTGTGCCAACCATTCCATAAATGTAACACAACTTACAAAAGCCAGCAAACAAATTCTAACAAATAATTCAATCACAACCACACCACAAGTATGGCAACAAAAGACAACAAGAGCATCTTGCAATATTTCCATAGAGTCAGAGAAGGTAGAAAGGTAGTTACTGCAAGTGTTAAGGCAGTAAACTACCAAGGCAGTAGCTAGTTATAATTGGTTACAATTATGAAATACCTAAGTATTTCCAAAAAATAGCTTTTCTAAAGCATTAAAGAGCAACTACTCTATAGTTTAGTCCATGACTTATAGAAAAGAAAACTAATAAACTTAATAAGTTTTCTATCATATAAGTAAGAGTTGATTTATAAATTATAAGTTAGAAAAGCACTATGTCCAAAAGAACTTCCAATATGTATCCAAAAATCTGCCTCCTATACAAAATGTGTCCTTCCTCCTACAAAAAAATGGGCAAAAAGATATTTATCAATATAAATACAAAGACAAGACCAAAAAATACAGAATAGTAATAACCAAAAACAATAGAGAGGGCAGAACCAAACTCAATAGAAATAACAGTAAGGGTAGAAACTTACCCAGTTAGTGATTAGTCATCAACACTAATTAAGATACCTTTGCTTGAGTTTGAACTTCCACCACTTGCTGCTGCTTGACGTATAACTAGAAAAGAGAAAGAAATGAAGGCTATTAGATTAAATTTCATTTGCATAAGACACATTTAATAGCACTTAATAGACAAAAAGTTTGGAAGTTAACATATTACCTAAATCATGAAATTCATCTTCTAAGGCCTTTAACTCATCCTTTGATTTGCGAAAAGAAATTGGAACCAAGGCTTGAAGCCAATCTTGTGCACAAACAAGATTTTGAACCATAAGTGGAGAAAGTGAACTCCGAAATAGATCAAGTATGCATCCTCCGATACTAAACGCTGACTCAAAAGCAATAGTAGAAACAGGTACAGCCAGCACATCCCTAGCCAATTTGGACAGCACTTTATACCTATTTGAATTGGCCTTCCACCACCCCAATATCTCAAATTTCACATCCCTCCTTCTACTTTCACAATTTTCAGCCAAATATTTGTCAATCTCATTGCTACACCCTATGGACTGCTCAGCTTCCAAGAAACAGTCAAACCTAGAATTAACCATCGCATATGGATCGCTACAACCAATTGACTCACCTTCTATGTGTGTCCTCTCACTCCCACTTGGTACTTGTACTTTTGGTGAATCAACACAAGAGTAATAATCATACAACTTGACCAAGGAACCCCTCACCAATTCAACCATCACATCAGCCACTTCATTCCCATAAATTTTAGAAAAACAAAACTTCAAAAACCTCAACTTCTTTCTTGGATCAAGAACCACAGCCACATGCAAGAGATGATTCATTTTATCCCCTTTCCCCCAATACTTATCAAACTTAGATTCCATTTTAGTTGCCATGTTTTTCAAGAGGTGGTTTTGAGATTTACTTAAATGGGAAATATTCTCTTGAATGACAAACATCTCATCAAAAAAGGTGTTTGCAGTAACATACAAAGAACTTGAAAACTTTTTCGTTGCATTGTAAAAAAAGCTTCAAAAAACCCACAAATGTCCTACAATTTTGGAAATCAATACTACTAGAAGATCCTATACCACCACTATTCTCCTTGTTCATAAAGTATGAAGAATAACTATCATCCTCAAAGCCCATTTGTATGAACGCTTTCTCAAATTTTTGAGCGGTTTCTAACATGAGGTAGGTAGAGTTCCACCTAGTTGGTACATCTAGACAAAGAAGAGACTTAGACTCAATACCTAATCTCTCCACAAAACCCATAAAAGTTTGATTCCTATTTGGTGAGGACTTCACATACCTCACAGTTTCACGCACCTTAGCAATGGATGCATCAATTTCTCTCATACCATCACCCACAATCAGATTTAGGATATGTGCACAACACCTCATGTGTAAGAACTCATGTTCTAAAACAGTCTCCTCCCAATCTTTAGTTACAGTTTGCAAAAACTTAATGGTGGCACCATTTGAGCTAGCATTGTCCACTATTAAAGTGAATATGCTATTAATACCCCACTCACGCAAACACATCTCAATCTTTCTACCTATAGTCTCAACCTTATGGTCTTCAACTTGACATAAATTCAAAATTCTCTTATGCAACTTCCAATCATCATCAATAAAATGACCTGTAAGGGACATATAATTCAGATTTTGAATACTAGTCCATGTGTCTGTAGTAAAACATACCATACGACCCTTCAAGGCCCCCCTTAGTTTCTCTCTCTCAACACCATAAATGCCAATCACATCCCTAGCCACAGTTTGATGAGATGGGATATCCCTAATTCGCAACTTAAGTTGTAAGGTTATCGAATATCTTTGAAACCTATACCCTTCAACAAACCTAAAAGGCAACTCATCTATTATAACCATTTCAGCGAGTGCCTTTTTAGAAGCCTCAACAGTTTAGACTATTGGTACAAGCTGAAACCCTTCCTCCCCATCCATTTTGGGTTCAAACGCTAAGGTTTGTTGCCCTTTAAGTGTATCTCTATTAGGGTTCTTAACACAAACTGGCGTATGATTCAATAAATTAGCAGTATCATGCCCCTTACTATCAGCTAGATAAGTTTTTTGACAATAATTGCAAACAACCTTAAAATGACCCTCACCAATATCTACTTTTTCAAAATGGTCCCAAGCAATAGACTTTTTCCTATTATTACACACCTTGCCTTTACCTTTAGATGGAAATGGGGGAACCTCAGTATTAGTTGGAGTGGCAATAGGTACAGCTTGGGCAGTAGGTGTTGTTTGGGAAGGGGGTGCGTCACTAGAGGGTTTCATAACCTAAAGACATCAAATTTATGCATTAGCAAACAACCATAAAAAAACTAATCCTAAGAAAGATCATTGTAGTTGACCTCTTAAAGGGCAAAGTCACATACACTGGAGCTTTGTAGAATAAGAAATATCATTATGCATAAGAATTGACTTCATAAGTACTGATTGGGATGTATCCTGAATCAACTAACAAGATTGACCAAAAAATTTAAAAGACAATGTGCAAGAATATATCAAATTATCAAGTCTAGTGAAAGGGTGCATCATATCTGAATCTCTATCTAATTGTCAAAGGATTCATATGAGTATCAAACTTACAATTAAGAATGACCTTTTCTATAATTTAAAAGGAAAAAAGTAGGACTTCTAAACTCTAGGTTGATGAGAAAATAACCCAATCCTATTTAGTATGACAACTCTAATCAAGACATGAAGCAATGGATTGATATAACATTTTACACGTAAATAAACACTACATAGATTGGGTGGCCTAACAACTCTGATGAGAAAGACAAAATAAAAGCCTCAAAAAGAAATTACAAAGACATATCATCGTCAATTATTGCAGTCACAATTATTGCAGTCAGATATTCTTTAAACAACAACAAAACTCAAAAGTAACACAAACAATAACAAGAAGTTAAAAGAGAAACAACATAAGAGAAATGATACCTCAGAGAACTCTTAGTTGTTTGGGATTCAACCTTGCAAAGGAAGCAAAAAGCCTACTTGAACAACTTTCAACTCCTGTACAAAATTAGGATTTCAAATTTTTAAGTTAGGAAAGCAATCAAACAAATGAGCAATAAAATACAATCAGATAAGAAAATAAGAATGTTTTTGGATTTCATCTTTTTAAAATAGGGGTTCATCTTCTTCTTCTTCTTCTTCTTCTTTTTTTATTTTTTTTTAACAGTGAAGATACAAGTATATTGATTATAAAAAAAAAAAACAAAACAAGGAATAAAACAGGGTAGATACAAATCACACTCAGAGCACACTAAAATAATGAATCAAACTAACTATAATGTTTGTCTGTAAAGAGTAAACACAAAAATAAACACAAAGCACACTCAGAAAAAGTGATAACTCAAGTTTTCGAAAAATGATAACACAAACAAACACACTCAAATTAGGGGTTCCATTTTTGAAAAGTGATAAATCAAGTCTTTGAACAACAAATCAAATAAAATTAGGGTTTCATCTTTGAATCCAATCTATTGTTTAGTTTGGTCCCTAGTCTTTAAGTTTTAAATCATTTGAACAAGATCCCTTAAGTTGCTTTTCATATGATTCTTATCACATATCAAAAAATAAATCATTTGAACAAAATGATAAACCCATATCACAAACACAAAATACATAAAAAGAGGGATGAAAAGGGAAATTTTTTTACCTGATCTGAGACTAGGAAGCCGAGACTAAGAGGTTGAGAAGACCCATGGAGTGAAGACGGCGGCGTCAGGTGGGCTGTGAGGTGGCGGCAACAACAACCAGCAACCCGGTGGAGTGAAGAAACTAGAAAGATTTTGAATCTTTGATGTAAAGGAGTGTTGAGGGCCATTTGTGAGAGCCCAGGCAGACAGAAAGAAAGCCCAATAATAAGGGCAACAAGGAATTGACAAAATAGATAGCAAAAAAAACCCATTAGGCCCAAGCGGCAGGAATAATGGATCACAGGCCCAACAAATAAACAAATGGGTCTTGAAGAGGCAAGTGGGCTCAAAGAAGCCTGGAAAGAAAGAAATAGCATCTCATGGGCAGTGTATGAGGTAGAAAAGTGAGAAAGGGCCGCCGCAGGCCCAAGGCAATGCAAACTAAGAGGGTAAGGGGTTTATGGCAAGCCTATGAACCCCAAGGATGAGAATAAGGTTATTGGGCCAGGGAAGCCCAATGAAGTTAGTAAAAAGCCCATGGGAGTGTGGAATTAGCAAACGGGCCTGGGAAGCCCAAAGAAAGCAAACGGGCCGTGGATGCCCAAAGGAAAGCCCAAAGGGATATAGAGCCCATAAGTAAAAGCAAAACAGTGGCCATGACAAGCCACTGAGAGAAGGAATAAACGGCTGGCCCAAAAGAGGCCCAGCAGGCCTAAGTTATTACGGCAGGAATAGCAGTACAACGTTGCAAGAAATAAAGAAAACCGAGAGTGGGCCAAAGAAATGTAAGGCCCATCATCAGACAAAGTCCAGCTCTTGAATGGAGCGGGAAACCAAAGAAAAGCCCACATAAGAGGTCAGAAAACACGGACGGAGAGTCTTCAGATCACGGCAAACGCATGAGCAGCAAGCAGACTTTTGGACATATCTAAAAGGAAAACACGCGCAAGGCCCAAGCACCACCAGCCTGTACCCAGCCAATATGGGACGTGGTAGGGCCATGGGCCAGAGGTAAGAGGTAAAGGAGGTATGGTTTGGTGGTGGGGAGAGGGGAAAAGACCTATTTTGCGGCTCCTGCCCAAGCCCTTTTGGGAGGTACGTCCTGCTGGGAAGACAAACCACCCAAAAGAGGCAAGGTTGAGGGGGGGAACCGATTAGGTGCATGCCTTGAGGAAAAGAGAGAGAAAACATTTATGCCGTGGCAGGTAAGAGTGCTACGGTGGACTGACGAATGAAACAAACCTGCCTTTGCCTAGCAAGGGTGAGACACACAGACGAACCCTTTGGTGGTCGGCAAGTACGCCCAGACTAGACAAAGGCGGTTAAGGGGCAAAGTGGTAAAACATTGGCCACGGCAGGCACTATAAAAGGGCCCTTGCCATGCCCTGAAAGGGGATCAAAAAAGCAGAGTGTATTCACGGAGTAAAAAGAAAGCAGAGTAAAAAGAAAACAAAGAAAGAAAAGAAAAAGATAAGAGAGAAAACAGAGGAAAAAAGAGAGATAATACAATGGGCATGCACCAGTAGGTCGATTTCTCTCTCTCCCCCTTTAAATCCTGCTCTCTTCCAAAACGCAAACAAGGATTCCTTTTTTGGGCAATAACCATTCAGGTCCGACTCCCTCAAAGTCATTAATCCCACGGCAGGATCTTTTCCTGGGAGATTATTTGCATTGAGAGAAGGCGTTCTCTCCTCTTTGGTTTTGCTTCGGCGGACCAAAACTTAAAACTTGATTCTATGCCCGTTCTTGATTAGTTCATATTATTTTCTTTCTCCTTTACTTTCTCTGTAAATGACATTATCACGACTGTAATCATGTTTCATAAGTAGGAATTACTTGGCCATTTTTATTAAATAGTCATAGTACTCTGTTTTGCTATTATTACTATATCTGCCTGCCGTAACTCATCTGAAACAGTTCTGCTTGTCGTAAACCTACTCCTGGCAGACAAGGCATAGTTTGTGCACAAACGGCCCAAGTTGAGTTACAATTGGACCGGCCCCAACTCCCTTAACTCAGAAACATTCGGGCCCATTACCGCAGGAGGCAGCCCAGCCCAACGCATAATACGCAAAAAAGGCCCCTACAAGGAGTAAAGGACTTGGTTTGTTTCGAAAAAAAAAAAACAAAAACAAAAAAAAAAGAGATTTTGAAATCACTAGAGAGCAAAGAGAAAGGTGAGAACTCAGAGAAGACCCATTTATAAGAGAGAGAGATGAAGGTTGAGACTTGAGAGTCTTGAAATGTAGCCGAGTAGAGAAAGGAGTAAGGAAAATCTGATTTTGATTTTGATTTGAAGTGTAGCCAAGTAGAGTCTTGAAACCCTAAACCATGATTCATGACCATGGGCATGGGGAAGTGATGAAAAATTGCCATCTGATTTGAAGTGTAGCCAACTAGCCGTTCCATATCTTCAGTAGAAGATTTTCTTTCCGTGGAAACTGTGTAATATGAGTGCTTTTAGGCATGGATACTCAGTGGTTTTAGCCTTTTAGTCCCATCACTCTTGCAGTCTTGCATGTAGCACTAAACAAACTCAGCTTTTAGTCCAATCAATACACTTCTCCATTCAGACTTCACGTGTTCTGCAAATTACCAACATATATATATATATATATATATATATATATTTATCTTAAAGCATCGGTCGAGTTAGGCTCTACGGGTTTTTAACTTAGTAACCCGCCACCCGAACTGATTATTCAGGTTTTATTAAAGAGGGACCTGAATCCGACCCACCATGGACTTTAGGTCGACTCGCTGGGCCTCAGGTCAGTCGAACCCGGGCGGGTTGGTTAAGTCTTTTACCCGCTGGACACCCCTACTTCCATCTCTTCTTTAGATTGGGTATTGCTTAGGTGCAGGCCCTCTCCTTCCTGCCTAGCCCATCTTCCTTCCTGCGTTAATAGGCCTCTTGGCTGAGGGTCTTGTTATGACACGGCATTATTCCTGCTATATCATTACCTCTCTTTTATTCCTTTGTTACCCATGGGCTTTTAGGCTGATGCTCTTGCCGGTCCACTTCCCACACCTTTACCTCTTTTGGGCTTTATTGGCCAATATTCTTGCTGTGCCAGTCCATTTCCCACATCCTTACCTCTTTTGGGCTTTATTGGCCAACATTCTTGCTGTGCCAACCCATTTCATTCCTCAGGCTTCCTCGGTCCATTTGCTTCTTCTTTACCTCTTTTACTTCCATGGGCTTTTGCTAAATTCTTTGAGCTTCCTTGACCAAATTACCATATCTTTACCTCTTATTACTATTCAGGCTTATTGGTTTTTAAGCCAACCCAATGAATTTATTAATTCATTTCTTGGGCTTCCCTGGCCCATTTACCTCTTATTGTTCTCATGGGTTTACTACTTCATTCCTTGGGCTTCCTTGGCCCATTTGCTTCTTCTTTACTTCTTATCATTCTTATGGGCCTGCTGACCATTATTCTTGCCGTTCCGGCCTACTGGGCTTACTTTACTACTTTCTCTTCCCATTTTCTTCATATTGTTGGGCTTCTTCTGCTATTGGACCTTTTGTCAAAAGTGAGCATCAACAAATGTTAGCTTGGTTCAAAATGATATCGTTTTAATGTGCTAAAACTATGATGTTTTGTCACTGTCATAAATATAAAAGTTTTATCACTTATTTGTTTTCTTTTCTTTTCATTTCCCCTTTCCCTTTCCTCTCCCCCTATTTACACCAACATACGACCACATCAATTGATCTCCATCTATCATCGTGATGACTTGAAAGATCAAGCCAAAAATACAAAACAAAAAACATAATGAATATGAAGAAAATAGTTAAAAACAAAAACACAAGATCATATTGACAGTTACATCATCAAAATTTTCATCCCTCCACCAACAAAGTCAAGCACACAATAGAGCTACCCAAAACAAATCACCTTTTTCAATATGCCACCTTTGTGTCTTGATGAACTAGCCTACCTCATCCTTTTGAGTTCCACCATGGCAATAATGTTTTTCAAATCTTTACAACAATGACACTCAGCATTGTTATCCGAAAACTAAAAACTATTCTAGATGTATTTTCAAAATACAATATTTACCTAAATTGAAAATTATGACTCAAACACTATTAACTAAACACACTTACCAAACACATTTTTTTTCTAGACCCCACAATTTTTAGTATTTAAAAATTGTTGTTTCAACTCACGTACGAGACATGTCCTAAGACTCCTTTAATTCACCACCTCATCGCCATCAAAACCACAATAGCCCTATTGACCATTGAGTTTAACCACATTCCCCTCCCAAAAAAATAATAATAATCAAGCTCGAGCCCAATCGTGTCCGCATCACATGCCAAATCCCAAAGTTTATAGGCCACTCACCAACTCGCAAACTATAACACTCCTACAATTTCTAAAAAATTAGGCGTTCCACACATCATAATAGGGAGATTGAAATTTGTATAAATGGGAATCCTAGGTCTACGAAGCTCTTTGTCATTATCAATTTATTTGACTATTGCTTGGATCAAGGGAATTTAAGCGTGGATAGTTAGTTTTTTGGGCCAAGTAAACAAGAGAAAATAATAATGGTCTTGAAGTTAGTCATGGAACAATAATATATTAATCAAAGCCCATGTGGATTGTGTACACTAGCATTTGAGAAAGACATTGGAATAATCTTATTAGAGCAATAATGAAGAAAAATTTCACATTTTTTTTAATTAAATTAGATTTGATTTTGTTTATAGAATGTCTGCGAATCAAATAGAGACATATACAAAGTTAGCTATTTTGACTCCTCTCTAAACCCAAAAAAGACAAAAGGATCAAAATTGAAAAATCAAAGCTAAGCATATTTTTAGGTGGGTGATGTTTATTATTGCATGTGGATAATTGTTACCAAAACGTATCTGATATCTCCTCATTTCCGTCAATCTCAAGTAAAGAGTAGACTACTACCTCCTCATTTCTGTGAATCTAAAGTTATGGCTATCTATAGGGCATAATAAGGCCTCACTTCCGTGAATCTAAAGTAATGACCATCGACCGGAAAAAAGGCAAACGGAATATAGTAATATTTCAAACCAGTTCAAAAATAAATAAATAAAGGATTAATTAATGGATTGAGTCTTTGAAGATGATTAAGACTACAGTTTCTTTGAATGTTCAAGGAATGCTTTACTGAAGTTAAAAACTTAAAATGGCAACAAGTTTAACTTACTGGCGAATCCTTGTAAGAGTATAGCGAAAGGTCATAAGTTCAAAACCCCCCAGTCTACCATTCAACTGGATCATATTTTGAACCCTCCACCTGTACTTGGTCAACTCAAAAACAAGTAAAAGCAATCCATTCCATCTTTCTTTTTATTTTGCCAAGAAATTCTTTACCATTCAACTGGATCATATTTTGAACCCTCCACCTGTTCTTGGTCAACTCAAAAACAAGTAAGCAATTCATTCCATCTTTCTTTTATTTTGCCAAGAAATTCTTTCATATCTTCTAGCCGTTCCCGGTGCAGAAAAACCGAGGACATAGGAGTTTTGTGGAAAGAGACAACCCCAGATAAACCCAAAAGGAGAGGACATAGTAGTTTTGTGAAAAGAAATAACCCCAGATAAACCCAAAAATGAGGCCTGCATGCTACGCTACCAAGCTCATACGCACACTGGTTTACAGTATTCTATCACACATCAGGTAGAGATTATATCAATCATAGGCAGACTGTCATTGCATCAGGCGATTGATATTGTGCATATGAAACATCAAACAGCGAATGATATTGTGTGTATGAACATCAAACAGCGAATGGTGGATGATATTCAGAAGGAGAAAAAAGTGTGCTATTTGGCATGAAGAGAACAAAATCATCTCACTATTATTTTATTTGTAATGTTGTAACATCAGTTACTACCTCACAACTCTCTTATTCAGACTACAATACAGCACAGAAAAGACAACTCTACCAAAACAAAACAAAAACAAAAACTGTACAGATAGAGCTTCCTTCAAAGGGTTGCCTAAGACAAATTTTCTTTAAACCTGGACCCCTATTCTCTGAGCAACCTGCATCAGAAAATATAAATAAGAACATAAACTCACTTTAAAAATGCAATAACTTGATCAGGTAATTGTTTAGAGAAGTCTGAAGTGTGGTTTAACTAAAATCCATATAAGGAAACAGCAATGACAAACAATGTGATTAACAATAAATGGTGATGGAATTGATATGGATGGTTTATTTACAAGGAAGGATGCAACAAAACATTATACATTAAGCCTTAAAGCAATAACAACAAGCATGCAAATCCTAGAAACAGACAGAACACACGCAATTATTCTGGTCCTCAGATGTTCTAAAACTTTTCTGACCTCACCTGAAACAAAAGAGACCTTGATTTTAAGAAAATTTTGAGTTGGCACGGCACTATACATCTAACATTGACAGATTGAACTGCAGATATGATATATTTCTATGATAAGTATAATGCTTATCACAGTATCAACGTTAATGCATAACTTGTAAAGTAGCCAAATCACTTGCATATAAGTTTTAAAATTTTGCCCTTTAAATTTGAAAAACAGGTAGCTTCAATTAAACTAAATATGTAACTGATTCCCTGAGAAAAGGGGGGGGGGGGGGGGGGGGGGGTGTTTGTTGTAAAAAAAATACTTGTCTGATTCCTAATGAGAAAATGCCTTGTGAAAACTGAGTTTGATGCTACGATGCCTATACACCAGGCAAGTGCCCATAATTTCGCTAGAATTCCAGCCATCATTCATGCTAAGACACTTGGATCTCCCCAAATCTACTTGGTTACCGCATTTACCAACCATTTTCCAGTTGAAGGAAAGGGCATTTCCTCAAAAGCCATGAAAAGGCATGTTAAATATTTACCTTTTCTTATTAAAAACAATAAAAAATTTATTCTTCACAATTTAAGAGTCATTCACACCCTATTCTTTTTTTTTTGATAAGTCAAAAAAAAGAAAAAGAAAAAAAGAATAGGGTGTGAATGACTCTTAAATTGTGAAGAAGAAATGAAGATAAGCTTATTCACACCCTATTCTTCTTTCTTATTTACCTCTAAAATGAAGATAAGCTTTGAAAGATAATGAAGGAAGCTAAAATTGAGAATTTCTAAAATTAAATATTTTCATAGGGTGTATTTGAGGAAACTTCAACAGACAAAGATCTTTTAACATCCTCACACACACAAACACAGCTCTTTACTTCAAAAGACAGTTGCAAGAATCATTAAAAGAAGTAGCTAGAAGAATATGAACAAGAGATATAACCACTATGTTCTCTTCCTGAAGTTATATATCGTAACATAAAAAATTACAAGGCAAAAACACTCATCCAAGTAATTCCCAGGAGAATAAGAGATGCGGATGACAACCTACCTCCTTAAAAGAGTGAACTTCACTTCCCCAAAGCCAAGCATCACAGCCTGCATCTCTAGCACCCCATATATCATTCCTACGGTCATCCCCTACATGTACAGCATCCTCGGGCTTTACTCCCAATAAATCACAAGCTTTTAGAAATATTGTTGGATTTGGCTTCTCTGCTTCAACCTGTTTAAGTGAAAGAGAGAATCATAGTCAAGACGATAGATAGTAGAGGAAAACAAATTGTTCATAAGAAAAGTTCACTATTAGATTGCCAATATAATTATGATATATGTATGACGTTATTTCTTGAAGTTTAAATGACTTCATTGAATGTAATACGGATCAGTGTACATATGCATGTGTATACATATCAGAAAGATAAACCTCATACACATGCCAGTAGCCATCCGTTGTGTATATGAAAGGGGTTAATAAAAAAAATAAAAAATAAAAACTATATATAATGAAGAAATCAATGGACGTACTTCAGCTGAAACTGCCACAGCATCAAACCAATGGTCGCAGTTTAGAGACCGCATTAAAGGTCTTAACCGAGTGTCAAAATTTGACACAACACCCAACTTCACACCTGCTTTCCTAAGAGCTTTAAATACATTCTCAGCATCAGGATCACAGAGGTGCCAAGCCTATGGAAAGAAAAATTGGAGGAAGAATTATGACTACATAAGTTTAAAACTCAAAGCATGCAATTTATAAAAGCTAATTTAGAAATGACCCAACCTTGTTAGTGCTATAGTAGTTGTAAAGTTCTTCAAAGTACTGAGAATCTGAACAGCCAGTGGAGTAACTGACTATATATTGCCAGAAAGGCCTTGCATCATTGACATATCTGCAATTGAAGAAAAACAGTAACATTATTGATTAAGATAAGAGATCCTCAACAAACATGACAGAAAAATTACTACCTTTTGCAGTTCTGGCAATGGGAATGTGAAGGATATCATTCTTAATTTTGTTCAATTTTACTCATTTAAAAGCTAAGGGCTTAAGAAGCAAAAGCAGGTAGAAGTGTGTCCACTGCCACTGTTTAAGAACCCAAAAACATGGCATGTAGGAAAGAGAGTTTACATTGGACCCTTTAAAGATAATAAGCAAGAAAATAGGTTGACCTTAACAAGGTCACAAGTCATGGACAAATTCTCTGATGATATTTTAAAGTGTTCATACACATAAGTGAATTACCAAGATGATAAAATTTCGTAAACAAAACTAAATGAAAATTAGGATGACCTACTAAATTACTGCATTTAAAAAGAGTCTATTCATACCAAACACGAGAAATTTTTTTTTTTTTTAAATTTTCTTCGTCATTCTATCCTATCCAAAATCAAACTTTGTCACCTTAAGTAATGTGTCTTTGTCACCAGCGCATTAATCACTCTACCATTTTTGGATGTAGTACATGATCATCTTTTTAATTCCAGTAATTATTTATTAAAAATTTTTTTAAGTTGATTTAGTTTCATCTTAACCACTGAGCAAATATAGAAAAAGATGAAAGACGATCATGCATTAATATTACTCCACTTGAATAAGTTTTGTGAATTTTCTTTTCTAATGTGTGGAAAAGCAAGCAATGAGCCATTTTTCCTTTTTCATGTAATCTTCTTCTTCTTTTTTTCCACCCCAAAAAATATAAACCGGCTCTGTGAGAGAGAGATGAGGTCAGAAACAATAATTTGATTTTGAATTGGAGACAGCTCAGCTGATCTGCATAAGTAAAGAATCTCTAATTCTAGGTTTGGAGGGGGGATGGGAGGAGAGGAGAGGGGCTGGATGGGTGGCCGAAATATACTTTTCTGGCTACCCTTCGCCTCTCCTCTCCCCTCATATATCTTTGCAAACTCCATGACCAAAAATTAAATTATGTGGACTCGAGCTTCTAAAAGCAAGATATCCAATTCTTGATTGTCTCAAAAACATAATTTATCTCAGAATTAATTGTCCAGATCAGATCATTGTTGCAATAACAACATTTTGGCCACAATACGGCTTCAATGATCTTGGCTTTCTTGAATCAGTGGCTGGTATGTTTATAGATCCAACTCATATCACTGAAAGAGCTGACACAGATAAATCAGCATGCTTTGAAAGGAGGACAACACAATTTTAACCCATATGTCATTAGTAACTTACTCCTGAAGTAAAACATCAATCAGCAATGAAAATTACTAAATTGGTCCCACACCCTAGACCAAAATTTAAAAATATCTTGCTTATGTGCTAGACATAAACAGGTCCTGTTCCCTCATGGTGACTGTAATTTCAAAAACATATAATACAAATCCGAAAACTGTTTAGTACTCCAGAACACTGCCTCTCAAGTCAGAACTGAAAGACGTAACACCAACCCATTAATTACAAACGGGATAATAAGGAAAACTTTAGCATGGCACTTGTTGACTTTAGCAACATGTCGGCAAAAAGTATCAACTCTCTTAAAGAAACAAAGTCATTCAGTACTGTTGTAAGAAAAAGAAAGCAGAATAAAGAAAACCGATTCCAAACAACAAATGCACATGACATCTTTCGTAACTTTTTTTCACAACCGTTGACATGATCTGTTGTAATTGGCGGCATAATAATCGTGGTGTTAGTAATGGACTCAAGGTGAAAATAAGGTGCTCCAAATTACTTGGCATTACAACAGCCGTTGTGAAAGATGTTGTGTTCTTACTTCTTGGGATTACTGGATTCCAAATTACTTTCCAGCATAGTTGCACCTCATTTGGAAAATTTTGAAATATGAGACAAAATATATATGATAAACTACCCAAAAAAATAAAAAATAAAAAAACAAAGGGAAAAGATTAAGAAAATAGGAAGTGATAACAACATAAATGATTACTACCATATAATCCAAAAAAATTGGAAACGGAGAAAAGAACTGGAACGGACCTGAGACGGGATCTACCCCAAGGCTGCCCATATGCCCTTCTGTATCTGTTCAATATCTCATCCTCTGAGTACTTCACCCCATACTTCTCCCCAATCGTCCTATATATCTATAACAAACACAAACATAGAGAGTTGTCAAAATGAACAAGACAAAATTCATGAATTTCAACTCCAAAAACCATAAGTTCTACTAAAAGATGGCACCAATAGAGATAAGAAAGAGAAAGAAGAAAAAAGTGAAACTAAAAAAAAAACCCAAAAAGCCATTAATTCAATTCATTCCCTCAGAACCCAGATTTCCAATTCATACATACTTTCACCCAGAAATCCATTAATGCCAAAAAAAAAAAAAAAAAAAAAAAAAAAAAAAAAAAAACACACTACCCAGATACCCAGAATTCCAACACATGCAGTCAGACCCTCTAAGCCAAACATGAAAAAATCAGTTACATGAACACAACAACAACACACATGCAAAGATTTCTGAATTCTAACAGGACAATACAAGTACAAATACAACCACTGAGAACCCAGAAATCCAATAATGCAAAAACACAGTACCCAGAATTCCAACACACGCAATCAGACCCACTAAGCCAAAAATCACATACAGACACAACAAAAAACATACATAGAAACATGTCTGAGAGAGAAAGAGAGAGAGAGAGGGTGGGACCTGAGCCATGGGCTGAGAAGGAACAAGAAGAGTGCCAGCGGCGTCAACCAGCAAGGCCTTGTGAGTGATCTCACCATACAAAGACCTTCTATAATCCTCATAGTCTTTCAGTCCCAACACACCCAACCCAACAGGCCTAGATTCCACCACCGCCGTTGAAGATGAACGCATTGCCCCTACTTTCCCAAACGCCCCTCCATTTTTAACAACTCTATGCAGCAGCAGCAGCGGCACCTTCGTTCTAGTCGCCATTAGAGCCATTTTCTCTGTGTCTCATTTGAGGTTGCCCTTTCTTTCTTTCTTTCTCAGTCAGTCATTAATAATGATTGTTACTTTGGTTGCTGTTTTGGTAATTAGCTGTGGTTTGTTAAGAATTTCATCACTTTGGCAAAGGTGTGCCGTGTGTGAGGATCCACAAGAAGAGTGGCTCAGGCTGATATGCATTATATAGAGATTCTGAATCTGGGGATGTGGTAACGCCCCTGGGTTTCAGTATTATTACAATTTATAGCCCCACTATTTTTTTTCTTTTTTCCTTTCTTTTCCCTCTTGGATAAATAAATGGATAAAAGTGACTTGGCTTGGCTCGCTTAAAAATAAATAAATAAAAAGAAAAAAAAAAAAAAAAACTAACTTGGTAGTACATAGCTACTCTTAAAAAGTGGCATGGTGCTTACTATTTAGGCTGTATTTGGTGTTGACTTAAAAAAGTTAGTTTTTTTTTTTATTATTTAGTTTATTTTTGTTACTATTTATGAGTCTTATTATATTTTTTGGTATTATTCATGAGTCTCATTGTGCTATTTCATCTATCTTTTAGCTTTATCTATAGTATTTTCAGCAAAAAAATTTCAATTTTAACTAAATAAGTTATTTTCAAACAAACTCTTTAATCCAATTTCAGGACATGTTTCATGCTCTGTCAACTTATGATGCAGTAATATTACTTTTATTGATGCTTTTCTTATTATGCATCAATACAAAATTGGATGTCTTTAAATTTACTAATTAAACTCATTTACCTCCGTTCTCCAAAAAAAAAAAAAAAAAAAAAATCACTTACCTCCCTTCTAAAAAAACAAATACAAAATTTTTTTTTGAGAGAGTTTCAACTTATGGCGTCGGCTCCTGATAATAGCTCTTTATCAGACCAAGACACAAATCAGTTTTTGGTGTAGGTGGAGATTGGACTCCATATCTCTTGTTCAACCATCAGAGACTTTATCAGTTGAGCTAACTAGAACAAAAAAAAAAAAACAAAAAAACAAAAAAAAAAATTAAACTCACTATCATATTTAAAAATTTTAATAGAATCCTCATTGGAAGACATTTAATTTAGCTTTGAGTTAAATATTACAAATTAAAAATGTGGGGCCCGGCCCAAAAATAATGGGCTATTCCAAATCCAGGCCCGTCCGAGGAGCGTCCTTTCCAAAGAGAAACCACATATGAAGCATTACTCAACCCCAATAACGCCAAGGAAACCTGTCCGAGGAGTAACTCCTCCTCGGACATCACGAAGTCCAGACGAGGAACTCTCCCCATCCATTTCAGTTCATCCTCCCAACATATAAAATGAATAAAATCCAAAATATCTCATGGAAAGCTGCCACCACCACATTAATTGCGCCCCAACCATCCTCTTGGCCGCATTAATGAGGAAAAGACCCCTGAACAGTACCACCTTGGCCTCTGCAACTCACAAAGGGAGAGATGAGGGCGTCTGATGGGACAGGTGCTCAAGTAGATGCTTAGATGATCAACAAGTGTAAGGTTGAGATGAGAGGAGGGGAACTATATAATGTAATGGAGTCCCTCAAAGAAAGGGAGAGAAGAACTGTATTAGGAACGGAAGAAATAGAATCACACGGGAAAGATCCATTCTGGTGTTTTTATTTTCTGCAACTATATTGTCCATGTATCAGACCAAACAGGCTCACTGAGGCGAAGTTCTTTGACCCATCCTCTACAAATATTCATTGTGGGTTGCGCTTTGGGCCAAGGCCAGATCAATAAGATTTGGGCCAGGAAAATCGTGCAACTACAAAAAAATATATCCAACTATTTATTCTAGTGTCATACTAATTTATAAGAGTATTAAATAAGTTTAAAAGGGAAACGCTGACAAGTGCTCTTAGGGCATTGATTAACAATCCATTTTAGAAAAGTTTTTAATGTCATGTCATTTCAAATTTTAAATAGGATCATTTTAGAGATAATATCCTTCTAAAAAAATTAGGGATAGTACAATTTTTATTATATAAGTCTTACAAATATATCACCAATTGTTGAAAAGTAATGCAGTTATTTATTCATTACATTATTGAGATGAAACTAACCATATTTATTAATTTATCAATTTAAAAAAAAAAATTATAGTAAAAATTAGATTTATTAATATATCTGTGGGGTTAAAGAATTTGACAACCCCGGCCTACTTTATACTAAGCCCAAAGCCCACACCGAGGAGGAAGAAATGGCCGAGGACGAATTAAGAAAGCCCAAATGGCCTAGAAACATCGCCGAGGACAATCCTGTTCTCGCCCAACCCAGATCCTGGAAGGGAAAAACAGCACGCCATCGATGGCGGCCTCCCAGAGCGTCCCAAGAAAAATAACAAGTGCCCTAGGACAGCCATGGGAGCCTGGTGTAGGAACTGTTCAAGGAGAAACTGTCACCTCCGCATTAAATGCCCACAACTAACGTTCTGGCCGCATTAATGAGGAAATGACCCCTGAACAGTGCAGTCTTGGTTGCTGCAACTCACAGAAGGTTCGGGAAGGTGGCTGATGGGACAAGCACTCGAGTAGTGACCTGCATGATCAACAGATGGAGGGCCAGGATCGACTGGAAGGGGATATTTAATGTGAGAAATCCTCCAAAAAATAGGGGATCGGGAATTAGGAGAAGAAGACAGGAGCAATTTGCATGATCTTAAAAACCTTTGTAACCAAGCACTGAAGAAAGAATAGGAACAATAAACTCCTCGGAGGAAATGCCCGAGGATAGAATTTCATATTTCAAGCCTATGTCCTTGTTACTCAACCCACTCATAACCATGTCTAGTTGTTGTAACCCTCACTAAAGCCTAGTTCTTAAACCCATCCTCTATAAACTTATTGTGTTGGGCTAGTTGGGCCTGAGTCCACTTAGCTAGTAGAAGAAGTGCTCAGACTTAGTCCCTACAATATCAATTTTAATAATTTTATAGTAAAAATTTATAATAATTTTAAGTTTTATTTTTAGATAAATAGTGAAAAATGAAAATGACTCTCTCCACCTAGTTCTTCCAAATAAATCGCTTGAAACTAGGTAAACCATAAATACTCCTTTAAAACGAAAGTGCTTGGTAAACTCAGAAAGTCATTATAAAAACAAAGATATCAAGAAATAGGGAACGGGCGAAAAAGTCAGGCTATCAATTCTCACTCTCTCCTTGCATAGCAATTTGCAAAAGATTGACGAGGAATGATGTGGAAATTGCTTTGCTAATATTTTAAGATTTTCAACTTTGCTTTGCTAATATTTTAAGATTTTAACTTTGTATCAAGCTTCAAATTTAAATTTAGGGAAGAAGCAAGTTGCTGATATATATATATATATATATATATATATATATTTTTTTTTAAGAGAGTTTCAACCTAATCAATTTTTGGTGTAGGTGGAGATTGAACTCCAGATCTCTTATACAATCATTAAAGACTTTACTAATTGAATTAACTGGAACCCACAAATTGTTGATACTTAATATTATTAGTATGCATCTATTGGACATGAGAATTAGACATTTAGGGTGTTGGATGGGAATACTAAGGGGACAAAAAAAAAAATTAATATATATTTTTTTCCTTTCAACTAATAATTGTTTGGAGAATTAGTTAATACTATTGAGCATACTTGTCAAAACGTGATTTGTAATTTTGCATTGTGTATTGATTTTACATTTTGTTATATTATGTATTATATCGTATTATATAGGGTAATATACATAAACACTTTATAAAAATTAAAAAAAAAAATTGTAAGTATACATACTTAAAAGGTATTTTTGTTATAAACTTAAAACCTATTTAATTAATAACTAATGTAATAATCATGTATACTATAATATATGATAAAGCTAACTAAGTATCAAATTAAAGTATAATTATGACTTATAACTTCCACAACCAAATTGGGTCAAATTAAAAAATGATGATACATTATATATAACTAAGATGATATTTTCTTTCTCATCATATTCATAATCTTGCCTAATCAATTTCATCCTCATAATTCAAGTCACTGTTATCATTATTTTTGGCATCTTGCAAACTCAATTTCATCATTAGCATCTTTTTCATGTCCATATATTATTTTATTATCTCCAAAAATGACAAAAATGAAACTTAAAAGGTTGTTATTTTGCCATTTTTATCATATTTGTCATTCGAGTTATTCTAGGATTACAACTAATTATACATTCATTTTCACAACTATTTTATGTGGTGGGTTGTAACTGGCTATTTATCACTTTTACGTAGATTTATCTTTCTTTCTTTTTCTTTTTTTTTCCCCCACTCACAGTCAGTCAAATTGAATAGTTGTGAAAATGAATATGAAATTCTTATAGTTTTTCAACATAAAAACCAACAATCTTGTCCTGAAATTTAACCTAGCTATGAAGAATACAGTCATCATTTCACTATTTTGCGAGATTATTAGAATCCGATTTATTAATAATCACATTCATGTCATATATGCTTTCATGCATGGCACGTACGATCCCATTGGTAATTAATGAAAGTTTGTTGACAAAGCAACCATTTATTTTGCAAACATTGTTAAAAGTGCAGTAAAGACATTGAACCTTTCTAACCTATTATCAAAAAGGAAAAAGAACGCATTGCATCAGTTGAAGGAGGAAGGTTCAACCGTTCAAGTTGATTTTTGACATTATGCAAAAAAAATGAAGAGGATAAAGCGTGAAACAATTTTGAATTGACAACTATCCATGACAATTCCCCCTCAAAAAAATCTATCCATGACAATTAAGGCAATAATTGTTACGATCAACTCATTTCTCTTTCTTTGACTTTTGCGGCAAAATCACTATGCTCCAACGGTTACGGGTGTAGTAAATTGTGCATGTCAAAGATTTCGAGATACACGCATATCTTTTTTTGATGAATGAGATACATGTATATCTATGACACGTACTCCAAAACAATTTTATCACAAACACATTAAGGCTGCGTTTACTATTAGCTAATTTTTTTTTTTTACTATTCAGCTTATATTTTGCTACTATTAAATTTTTTTTTTTACTATTCATGAGTCCTATTGTACTATTTAAATTACTTTCTATCTTTATCTACAATACTTTTAGCAACAAATTTTTAGTTTCAGCTAAATAAGTTATTCCCTAATAGACTCTAAGTCACAACAATTATTAAATTTTGAAGAAACTACCACAACTCCCCCTTGTGTGATCAAGATATGACTTAAAATAGCTTAGATATTTCTGTCCATTTAAAAATTATTCAAATTTCATGTATGTTGGGTTAGAGTAATTATTCAATATGTCAGAAGTCGATGACTTGATATTTCTTTCTAAGTGGTTTTAGAACCACAAATTATTCCACATTTTTTTGCCACAACTCTAACATAACATATTATAACTAATTCCAGGTAGAGCTGGAGGGGCGGTATAATCAGAGACGACCAAGGGAATTGGGTTGCGGGGTTCTCCAGGAATATTGGCTTCTCCACTAGCTTCATTGCTGAACTTTGGGCCCTTAGAGATGGGCTTACCCTCTGCAAAAATCTTAATTTAAATGCTATTGACATTCAAATTGATGCTAAAGCAATTGTTGTGCTTTTCTCTAACCCTTCTTACTCTAATAGCTTTGCCATGCCTATTGTTGATGATTCTGGGCTTTTGTTTTCCCAGATTCCCCATGTCCGGATTGGGCATTGCTACTGTGAGGCCAATTCTTGTGCAAACTTCCTTGCTAGGATAGGTTCTTGTCAGAATAGTGATTTCATTTTGTATAATGATCCGCCTGTTGATCTTTTAGATTTGTTAAGCTCAGACTTGGCTGGTTTGTGTTGTAACAGATTGGTCCTTGTTCCCCCTCTTCCCCCTTAGTTTTGCGGGGTTTATGAAAGTTTCCTTTTGATAAAAAAAAAAATATATATATATATATATATATATATATATATATATATATATATATATTATAACTAGTTGTCTGTTACTTATACATAGACTTATTATTTTTTCTTCACCACTCGCACTCTATCATATCACATTTGTAATAAAGAAGTTGTGTAATAGTTTGTGGTACTATATTTTTTTTCATTTATTCATCTCACATAATAATGGGTCTTACTAACTTTTTCCTTGAAATGAACTCTATTAATTAAATTTATGGTGCAATTCACCGAATATATGAAAGGAGTGAATAGCACTCATTGCATCCAGAAGTACCTAATAAGTTTACACTGGGCCATGGGTGCATTAGTGCACGAGTTAATTGGATAGAGCGAACGAAGTACCAATGTTTGGGCAAGAAAGAAAGCAAGAACAAACTTCTCAATTACAGGTTGTTAAGAATTTTAGATCAGAAGATTTTATTTTCTTCTGATATATATGATAGGATTTGAATTTATAACATTGATTGCATAATAATTATTCTTTAGTATCATGTCAAAAATCAATTGGTTTTGGTAAGCTGGAATATGAACCCAAGTCCCTTATTTGATAATAAAATTTTTTACCAATTGAATTAAATAGAACCAACAATTTGGACTATTAAAAATTAAAATAATTATAGTTTTCAAAAATTGAGCTTTTATATTATTTGTATTTCATTTTACACAATATTTAATTTTAATAAAATATATATTTTAAAGTAATTCTATAAAATACTGATTAAAATTTCTTTTGTTAGGTAAATAGGGAGAAATGGCTGCAAGATTCGAATTTTAGTGCCTCGATCCAAAAGAAGATGCTAGAACGCAAGGTTATTCCTCAAACACATAAATGCGAACCCTAGTGCCCAGATATAAGAGATGCTAAACAGCAAAAACACAAGGTTATTCTTTAAACACATAAATACTCAAATAATTACTAAGGAAATAATAACCAATAAATATGGATAAAATCTGCAAAAGCTAAATGCCTATAAAAATTAACAAAACAACTTATTGAATAAAAATTAAACCTTTTCATTTGTAAAATTAACTCTATATAATTAGTTTAATGGAGAAATAAGTGAAAGTCAAATTTAAGTATCACATTAATCTCTATATATTAAGAGGTTTCAGAAAGTTAGTTATGATTTCAAAAATGTCAAAATACCCCTAATTTAATTAGATAATAATTATTTTTTAAAAATAAAAAATACAGTTAAAATTGTAATTCAACAAAATTCAAAAACAAAAAAATTACTGGAGCAAATTTTTTTCCTAAAAATTAATACTCTTTATTTAAATATATCTCACACACGCTTGATACATTTTTTTCCTAACAACTAATACATATTAAACCTAGTAGTTTACACCATTTCTAATCATAAATTTTAGTTTCTTAAAAATCTCTTCTATAATAAATAAATTCAAATTGAAAAATTACATTAAACTCAAAATAAAAAAGAGCCTCATCGCATGTGTGGAATGTGTATGCTGAGACTAGTATTTTTTTTTTTTTGAAAAACAAAAAAAATACTAATCTCATCATACGCATTCCACACGTGCGAGGCTAGTAGTTTTTAAGAACACATTATATGTACAAATTTATATTTCTTACTTACAAGGTATGGCAACTGAAATGTTGATATAAATAATAATTCTTTAAAACTTTGTCAAACCAACATTTAAATTTTCACAAAATTCCAAAAGTTTAAATATTTTGCTCATTGATTGATTTGATACTATATAAGCCAAGGCCAAGGTAATTTCGGAAATAAAGTGAAAATTGTGTGCATTTTCTTAGACGGCTGATTCAATTCAGCGATCCACTCCAAAGGATGAAACGACGAGAACAACTCACAAAGGATTGAAATGTACGAAAATGATGACGTGGCAGTGTTAAATCCGAGTCAGCAAAATTTCACCCTAAACCATAAACCATATCGCTAAGTGGGACCCTATGACTATGTGGACCCTACTTTTCCTTCTCAATCATCACCATTACACGTCACCCTTTTTGACATCAAAGTCATCAACTTATCGCCACGGTTGGGTTTTTTTATTATTATTATGCTTTTTGGTGCAGCACTGATAACATATTATAAAATGACACATAATGTCGTGTTTTTATTATTTCATAATTATAATTTTTGTTTGGATTTCATAATTATAATTGAAAATACGATTTCAAAAAAGTATATAAGGTTTCAAAAAAAAAAAAAAAGTATATAAAAAATATGTGCAATAACAAAGGTGTATGCATTTTTGGCGTTTTGTGGGAGGGACAAAGACAAAAAAAAAAGCACCATACATAAATTCAAAGCTTTGATGGAAGCTTAGATATTTGTAATTTTCTTATCATTAGATGCATCATGCGTCTAATAATAAAAAAGATGCATCATGTATAGCACTTATCGTACATAAGTATTGAACAAAACAAAAGCATATGATTACAATTATTTGGCTTTATAGAAAAGGAAATTATTATAAGATTAGCTGACCAAAACCAGAAGGTAGATTATTTCTGTGGGCGTATATATTTAATGTTTTTAATACTTTCTCAATTAGAATAATGGTTAAAAATTAGGTTTATGTTAATGATATTGTTTGTGGTGAATCGTGTAAGTAATTTCTTCATATCTCAAAAAAGAGTAGTTATTAAATAAATTATTTTCTAACAATTAACTTTTCAGTCAATATAAATTTTTGAGATAATTGATAAATTATCACATGACAAACAACTTAATATTAGATTAAGAATAATGAAAAGGATATACTAAATATTTATAATATTTTAGTTACAAAGTGACGGGATTATCAATGAAGTAAAGTATAATATGTGATATTTGTCAAATTGCAAAATTTGTGCACCAAGTTTAAATAGGATTAATGAATTAATATTATATATAATTTGACAACTCCATAACCATATTGGTTTACAACTCTTTTATATAATATATATATATATATATACACACTAAAATATATAGTAAACCAATCATTTATCTTAAAATTACAGTACCCTATAGGCTATAGCTTAGCATGATAGGTCAAGTTTAAGATGCACTTATTGAAAGAAATCGTAAATAGTAATACTAGCATCTGTGGTCAAGTGCAAATTTGTGTTGTTACTTGTTACAAAATGAGTAAAATTGACAAAATGCAATTCAGAATTTGTCAGTTTGTCCAAATTGATAAAACCCATGGTAGTAGGTTGTGCTACCATCCCATCTCACTTCTTTTTAATAGAAAAAGAAAATGAGATAACATATAATTCAAATCTATCAAGTTATCTAAATCTTTCCATAAAATTTTTCTTAAAAAGTTATCCAAATCTTCTATATAAGTAACGGGATATGAGGGGGGATTTTTTTTATAGACAAAAATAAGTTTGAAAAAGCAATTATGACATCTATTTATCGTAGTCCACTAATCATGTTTTTTTTTTTTTTTAGATAGGAAGACAAAATTTTATTAATGAATGGATGCATTTGTTACATCATCAAGAAAAGCTTGCTTAATAAAACAAGGAGTCTCTTCTATCTAGGTAATAAAGTCATCAACACCACTAGCGTGTTTGGCCAACAAGTGGCCCGATTTGTTGCCATTTCTCTTAATGTGTGAAAACATTACACCACGAAAAATTATGTTTGGCTAGTCATGTTTATTATCATATTAATTTGTAAAAATTTTAGTGAAAAATTAATAATATAACTTTTAACATTTTCTTAGTTCAAATAACATCTTTCATTCGTTCTAAAAATACGATGGAGTACTAAGTGGGGGTTGTATTCAACTTATATCAAAATTATCGTGGACTTATTAGTAGTTGTATTTTTTAATAAAGATAAAGACTAATTGAATATGTATTCAACTTATTTCCTTTTTGAAAAAAATAAAAGAAAAAAATAATATGCATTCAACTTATCAATCAATTTTTTTTTTAACTCAAATCAAGGCGAATATTTTAAATAGGTCTTTTTATATTTAAGTATCAAAATAACCTAGGCTGCAACCTTTGTTTATGCGATAGTCACAAAGCAGTAACACACTTCCACATAGATCTAGCAGGCTAGCACCTATGTAACCTCTTGCATCATTCATCTTATAAAGTGGGTCAAAGACCAAATAAATAAGTACTTTTTTTTAAACTTCACCCGTAACAATGATAAGTTTGCAGTCAATTTTTATTTGGTGTAAATAAAACAACTTCCAATTCAAGTTTATAAAAATGTCACCCTTTCAAAAATTTGTATAAATAATACTCCTCTTTTTGAAAATTTTATAAATGCGATGATTAAAGTCATACCCTTTCATGTTGTTACGTTTCTAATAAAATATTTTATTTTATTTTTAAAAAGATTCTAATTTATTTATAAAATTTTTAAGAAGGGTGTTATTTAAAAAAAAAAAATTGAGAATATAGTTAAGTAAAGAAGGGGTTTCATTTTGTCCATCTTTTGAATAAGAATTTTTTTTTAACAGTATAATATTTTGTTGTGAAAGTCATATATGAATTTGTATGTCGCATATATAGAAATTAGAAACCTTAAGAAAGAGGTATCATTTTATAAACATTTGAAGTAGTGTTATCTTTAAATAAAAAGTGGCTATGTCGCTACAGTGCTTTGGTACTGTGAGTGTGTTTGTACTGTGCAAGCACTGTAGTGGCAACAGTGTTTTTTTTTTTTTTTGTGTGTGTGTGTGTGTGCTTTTTGTTGTTGTTGTTGTTGTTTTTTTTTTTTTTTTTTTGTCTTTTCTTTCTTCTTTATATATAGTGCTTTTGGTTTAGTTAACCAGCATTGAAGTTATAGTTCCTAAAGTTTTTTTTTTTTATTTATTTTTTATAAATATTGATGTAAACTTGTTTATATATTGTTATACTGACACAACAAATTTCACAATATTTTCACAATTATTGACCGGCACTATAGCTACAGTGCCTAAAGTTTTTTTTTTTTTTCAATAATCGGTTTGCATTTTTTTTCTTTTAAATATTTATGTAAGCTGGTATATATATTGTTATACTGACACAACAAATTTCATAATATTTTCACAATTATTGACATGTCAATTTCTTACAAGTCGAAATAAAATAATAAAATATAAGACTGTGACCAACCACAATTAAAAATAAATGTTTTGAGAAAATGTTACAACACTTATTATATAGTGCTTTTGCTTTATCGTGAATGCGCGTATGCATGGTA
This sequence comes from Quercus tomentella, assembly GCA_028535165.1. Classification (NCBI taxonomy): domain Eukaryota; kingdom Viridiplantae; phylum Streptophyta; class Magnoliopsida; order Fagales; family Fagaceae; genus Quercus; species Quercus tomentella. The sequence continues at coordinate 37,119,313 of JAPQVY010000012.1, forward strand.
GCTATAGTGCTTTTGGTTTAGTTAATTGTCACTGTAGCTACAGTGCCTAATTTTTTTTTTAAAAATATTTATGTAAGTTGGTGTATATATTGTTATACCGACACAACAAATTTCACAATATTTTTACAATTATTGACGTGTCAATTTCTTACAAGTCAAAATAAAATAATAAAATATGAGACTGTGAGCAACCACAACTAAAAATAAATGTTTTGAGAATATGTTACAACACTTATTGTGCAGTGCTTTTGGTTTATTCAACTGACATGGTAGATACAGTGCCTAAAGTTTTTTTTTTTTTTTTTTTTTTTTCAGTAATCGGTTTGTGTTTTTTTTTTTTTTTTTTTAATATTTATGTAAGCTGCTATATATATTGTTATATTGACACAACAAATTTCACAATATTTTCACAATTACTGACGTGTCAATTTCTTACAAGTCGAAATAAAATATGAGATTGTGACCAACCACAACTAAAAATAAATGTTTCGAGAAAATGTTACAACACTTATTGTTATCACAATATTTTCACAATTGTTGAGATCTCAGTTTTTTATAGATCAAATAAAAAAATGCTAAGCCTACAACATTTTAACATTAATTTCTACGGTGCTTAAAGTTTTTTTTTTTTTTTTTTTAAAATATTTATGTAAGCTGGCATATCTATTAACTATATAAAAGGAGTCAAAGGCTCATGAATAGTACTTTATTGGTTTATTTAATTAGTGAGGTGCACTTTTTGTTTTTTTTCTTCAAGTATGCCAGTTGGTTTGAGCTTTGTTTTTTTTTTTAAATTTTTTTTTAAGATCTTTATATGTTTACTTTGTACTTGCAATGCAAGTTTACATTGTAAATACACAAAAGTGGTTAATATTTTACACATTTGCACAAAAAATGATAAATATTGTACAAATTTTGTAAATGTGTACAAAATTTGACAATTTTTTTGTGTCTACAATATAAATTTACATTGTAATTAAGTACAATGTATACATAGAGATATTGTGAAATGTTGTGATGCATGTGTCAATTCCTTACGGGTCAAAATAAATTAAAATAAAATAATAAAATATTATACCGAGATCTAGCGCAACTAAAAATGTCGTAACATATTGTTGTTATTACAATATATTCACAACTAATGAGGTGTAAGTTATAGATCAAAATAAAATAATAAAATATAGAACTGAGATCCGTCACGGTCTTATACGAATGAGATTAACTTTTTATGACATAATTATCAAAATTCTTGAAATTAATGTCTCTTTTGATTAATGTAAATCTCTATGTATTTTAAAAATCAAATGATTTATATCTTTATTTTGTGATACAAATAAAATTTAGAATGGATCCTAATCGCTACTTTTTTTTCCATGGCAAAGCACGTGCTGCCCTAACTAGTTTTTAATAAGAGTAGTGATACTAGAGACACTATTATAAATTTTATTAGGGGAGCCTTACAAGCAAATGTGTCACTAATCATAACAAGTAATTTAAACATTTATTTATAATCTTATTGAAATAACATAAATTATATTCATTGTCACATCAATTTGTAATTTTTTTTTAATAAAATTTGTAGTAGTTAATAGTTTTAACATTTCCTTTTGATAAACTTAAAGGCATGTTAATATAATATATATTTTTTCTTCTTTTTGAGCAAGAGTAAATTTTTTATTTATTTTAATTTTCTTCTTTTTGAGCAAGAGTAAAGTATAAGTTTTAGGACGAGAATAACACAAAAAATAATATAGTATTTTTTCTAAAAAATTAAGCTTGAATTAGGAGATTTTTCCCAAAAAAACAAAAAGCTTGAATTTGGAAATGGGCAAAGCCGAAAGTGGGTTGGTCGGGTCCGTTTTCTTGAAAATGATGTAGTTAAGATAATAAAGATATGGAGTCAGTGTGCCCCACTTTTTGTGGCCCAGATTAATGGGCCTCCATTGTCAACCTCGAACGCTTTGTGACATTTCTAGACTTTATTTCTTGCCATAAATATTCTCTTGAACATTTTACCAGGTCACGCAAACTTAGGTTTTGGTCAGGTAGCCCTCAGACACTTACCCTTCACCTTTTATTATTTATTTTTTAAATTAAAAAAAGTATTTAACGAGGACTTATTAATTTCACGACATATCACAACAATGAATCATTTCACATATACTATTGGAATCGTGATAAGACTATTACTTGAACAGCTCATTAAGTGAAGCAATACAAAAACTCAAAACTCTTATAATTAAGCCATATTACATGATAGTTATCCGTTATCAGTCTTTTCTTTGACAAAGAATTCAAGTTTATGCAGTATTTCACTATTTCGGTCCATGATAAGAGCACCATGTAGATTATGATGAGCTTGCTCTATATTTTGAATGATATTCAACATGCGTGATGATAGACATGCCAAATTATCATTCTATGAGTTCAAATTTATTTTGTTTCAACTAGTAATTGTCAAATTTTTGTTCAAACATAAATTAATGCGAGGACAGGTTACAAATTTTTTGATCCTCCTCATATCATCCATGTTCTTTGAATGAAATTACAACTTATGATATCAATTAATTTAAAATATTGTGCTTATTTTACAATAGATCATGTTAGGCCAGTTAAAGTAAATAGTTTGATTTTATCTATGTGATTTATTTATTGATGTTTCAATAACTCATAATATGAATTTTCATCTAAAAGCTTTATAGCTCAATTGCTATCTTTGAGTATTTCTAACAAAAAAGTTTAGATTTTAGAATTTAAATCTTCTCTCCCCCCCATTTTTGTACCTATCGAATAATAAAAAATAAAAAAAACCTTCTCATAGCTATAAAGCCTATAATCTTTATTATTATCCATTTTTTCTCTTTGTATTATTTTGGGTTTTATTTTTTTTATTTTTAACAAACTATATGTACGGGACATGTAATAATAATAAAATGTGAGCTAAAAACACAATTTCAAAAAATTATATTCAAAATATGTGCAAAAACGTGTGTGTAACCAGATTTAACATTTTTGGCACTTTGTGAGAGGGACAAGTGACAACAACAAAAAAAAGCACCATAAATTTAATAAATTCGAAGCTTTGATGGAAGCTTGAAAGTTTTAGATATTTGCAATTTATTTATTTATTATTAGAATTTAGATGCATCATACATAGCGCTTATCGTACATAAGTATTGAACAAAACAAAAGCATATGATTACAATTATTTGTGGTGTTTCATTTTATACTTGTAATTTCTACTGATTTTAAAAAAAGTAATAATTAAATAGATTATTTTTTTTAATAATTCAAGTTTCAAAAAATAACTTAATATTAAATTAAGAATGATATAAAGGATATGACAAATTTTATTATACTGTAGTTACAACTTACAAAGTGACGGAATTATCTATGAAGTAAAGTATAATATGTGATATTTGTCAAATTGCACAATTTGTTCTCCAAGTTTACATAGGATTAATGGATATGATATGTAATCTGACAACTCAACAACCATATTGGTTTATAACTCTTTTATAATATACTAAAATATATAGTAAATTAGTAACACAAACATTTATATAAATTACAGTACCCTATAGGCTTTATCTTATTAGCATGATAGGTCAAGGTTGAGAACTTGAGAATTGAGATATAATCTGTGGTCCAGTGTGAATTTTTGTTGTTCCATGAACAAGTAAAATTTACAAAATACATTCTAGATTTGTCAATGTGTCCAAATTGATAAAAACGATGGTAGTAGCCAAGAGGTATATAACTATATAAGTGATAAATTCGATCCTACTTTTCCTAAATAGAAAAGGAAAAAGAGATAATATATATATATATATATATATATATAATTCAAATCTACCAAGTTATCCAAATCTATATTAATGCTAATTAACTTATTATCATACTATTGGTTTGTGTGCTAAATTTACTAATTACTTTAGTATTCTCTTGGTTCAAATAATCTTTCTCCCCTTCTAAAAATAAGATATTTACGAGGGGTGGTAGTTGAATGAAGACTAATTGAATAGGTATTTATTCTTATCTCTTAAAAAAGAAAAAAAGAAAAAAAAGGTATTCAACTTTCCAATAAATTACAAAAAAAAAAAAAAAAAAAATCAAACTTACATCATAACTATCAAATACATCCGTCTGAAACTAAAGTCAACTCAATTTTTCTTCCAAAAAGAAAGCCAACTAAAATTTTTCCCAATAGTTTAAAGGTTGCATCCAGCATGGTATTTTTATGCTCATGTTTCCAAAACATCCTAATGTCAAATCTCTCATTTCTGATGTCAACAAAAATCTATCATTTCTATTATAATTATTGAATTATAAAAAAATATGTGGGTAAAAGACAGTATATAAATACATTTTTTTAAAACTTCACCCGTAACAGTGATGGTAAATTTTTTATTTTGAGTAAATCAAACCAACCTTCCTTCATATTTATAAAAATGAAACTCCCTCAAACATTTGTATAAATAATACTCATCTTCTTGAGATTTTTATAAGTACAATGATTAATCATATCCTATCATATCATTACCTCTCTCTCTCTCTCTCTCTATATATATATATATATATTCAGACTCATTTATACAAACCTTGAGAAGGCGTGCCCTTTATTTTTTTGAGAATAAGGTAAGTAAAGAAGAGGTGTCATTTATATATTTTTTTTCTATAAAAAATATACTAATATTTTATTGTGAAAGTCCTACATGATTTATATGTTGCATTTATAGAAATCAAGAAAGAGGCATCATTTATGCAAACATTTTAAGTAGTATAAGAGTGATACTAAGGATGTTATAAATTTTATTACGTAAGTCTTGCAAATTAATGTGTCACCAATCACATAAATAATTTAAACATTCATTTTTTTTATACAAAATAGAAATTCTATTATAGTCTAATCTAAGTGTATATGTGCGTGAAGCTCCCTCTTGGAGATTTGAACCTTGGCCTTGCCCCCCACACCTCACAAGCATTTATACTTGTGGAGTGACCATTGCACCAAGAGTGTACGGTGGTTAAACATTCATTTATAATACTGTTGAAAATGATATAAATTACATTCATTACTATGTCAATTTGTAATTTTTAAAATAAAATTTATAAATTTTTTATAATTTTCCTTTCAATAAACTTAAAAGCATGTTGGTGTAAATCATTTTTTTTCTTTTTGGGCAAGAGTAAACTATAAGTTTTCAAGTATGAGAATAACACAAAAATTAATATTGTACTATTTTAACACCTTCCCACTTCACCTCAGTGTGGCTATGTATGAGATCACCCATATGCTAGTGAAGTGGGATTGGAATCCGGGCAATTATCTCATTTCCTTCACAATTTTTTCAAAATATTTTTAATTTTAACTTTTTACTTATTTTTAATATTTTTTATTTAATAATTGAGATTAGAAGTTTCTTTTTCTAACTTTTAATTTCAATTATTTATTACTATGGACCCCTAAGTGGAATAATTGGGCCCCACTTTTTGTCATTATCTACACCAATACACCATGTTGCTCTTTGCCATTGGGGTTGGTCAGGGTTTGTTTTCTTGAAACTGATGTTGTTATGGAGATAAGTGGGCCCCACTTTTTGTGGCCCTGATTAGTGGACCCCACATTGTCGACTTTGAAAGCTTTGTATAATTGTATCTTTCACAGACCTCATTCTCTGCAATAAAAAAAAGTCTTATGAAACAATTAATTTTGCTGCGACAGGTTTGGTTAGCCACAAAATCAGGTAGACCAGGTCCATTTTGAATCACATTTCCAACGTATTCCTCAGAAACCGGTCTTCCTTTTCTTTGACAAAGAATTCAACTGTTTATTTATGTTTTATTTTTTATTTTTTTGGTAAACAACAAATGAGGTCAGCTAAGCTATGCCAATTTTTGTGCAAGGTGCTCAGGTTAAGACTTACGGGTCAATCCTTATGGATGTCCATCAACGAAGGATTGCTGACAATTGGATTCAAATCTGGGTGAGTTAGACAAAGTACCTGAGTCAATCAACTAAACCATCCCTCGTTGGCAAATTCAATTGTTTATGTTCTTTGACAAAGAGCAACATGGTGTATTGGTGTAGATTATAATGAGCTTGCTTTATATTTTAAAATATATTCATATTCAGCATGCAAGAAGATAGACAAGATAATGCCAAATTATCATTTTATGAGTTCATTTTTTTCTTCTAACCAGTAATAGTCAAATTTTTGTTCAGACATTAATCAACGGGAGAATAAGTCACAAATTCTGATTCTCATATCATCCATGGACTATTTTGAATGAAAATTACATATACCAGTCGCTAACCCGTGCGATGCACGGAAAATTTATAATGTTAAAAGGTTAGCACATCAAATGCTTTTATGTCAATTTTGCAAGAAAAATAAATTGAGTGCTAATAGTGCTTTCAAAAAAATTTATTATCTCACAAAGACATATACCTAATTCTTAATTTGGGTAGGCTGACCAAGGTTGAAAGTAAAATATATATACATAGTGTGATTGTCATGTAAATATAATTGATATAAAATATAGTTATTACTCTAATGTCACCAACCACAACAATACAAAGAAAAGGGAAAAAATTGGCCTTTGCCATTTTTAAAAAAACAATCTAGCATTTTGCTATCTTTCCCAAACTAATTAGGGAAATGCCCCTCTTTTGAAACTCGATTTTCTCAAAATCGAGTTAAGCCCTATAGTAGTGTTTTTAAGGAGCATATAGTGACTTTTTAAGGAGCATATAGTGACGTTTTAAGGACTTATAGTGGCGTTTTGCAACTCGAGTTCCTTGAACTCGAGTTATAGGTAAAAGCTCGAGTTAAAAAAGCCACTATAGGTCTCCAGAATTTTTTTTTAAAATTTTTTTATAACTGGATTTTGAGAAAATTGAGTTTCAAAAGAGGGACATTTCCCTAATTAGTTTGGGAAAGAGGGCAAAATGCTGGATTTTTTTTTGAATGGGGCATTTGCCCATTTTCTCCCAAAGAAAAGTATATAGCTTGCAAATTCAAGAATACTATATTTTCCTATAGAAACTGGTAATAGAAATAGAAATAGCTATCATCTGAAGCTTAGATAACACATTACCAACGTAAATCCCTACAATACATTATATAGGTAAAGCTTATATATATATATATATATTTATCAAACTATTTACAATTACATACTAAACTTAGGCAAGAAAAAGAAAAAGTAAAGAGAAGTTCATAAACAAAATAAAAATCACCAAGAAATTATTAGCTCGTGAATCCCCACTCCTGATCACTTTCTCTCTAAAGTCTAAACTCCAAACCTCTCACACTAAATACCGAATCTATGTTTTGTTATGAAGCGAAGTAGTTTATAATATATTCTTTATAGAAAGCTTCAAGTATCTTGCTAACAAAATTGAAAGCATAAAAGTTAAATAAGGAATAGGAAGGGAACCTGAGTCTCACGATTCTTTGTTGCCACAATAGTCGAATAGCTCGCTCAAATAGTGACTTTTATATGAGTGGTGTCTCCCTCTGTTAATCTTTTAGTGTGTCATGTTTTGTGGAGGAAGAACGTTGTATACAGGAAAACTAATTAGGCTAAACACCATTAGAGAGTGTTAAGCCACTGAGATAATTGCTAGGGTTTTAAGATAGGAAGAGAAAAGTCCTACATGTGTCTCTCTTAACTCCGATTATTAGCCTAGGCCTCACCAGTTATATTATTGCTAAGGTTTATTGAACAAAAATAATTTCGTATAAATAAAATAATAATTTTATTTAAATATTTTGCTGACGTGGAAAATTGTGAGAGTTTCAGAGATTTCGGTTATATATATATATATATATATATATATATATATAGATAATATAAATTAATTAAGAAGATTTTGATTCTTTTGAAATACATTGTGTTAGGCCACAGTTAAAATAAATAGTTTGATTTTATCTCTGTGATTTGTTTATCCATGTTTCAATAACTCATAATGTGCCTTCTCACAACTATAATCCTTAACATTTTCCTTCTTTTCTTCAATTTGGGGAAAAAAAAAATTATAATTACCAAAATTTTCTCATTTATCTAGGGTTCTAATGGAAAATTGTTTGGAAGGAGACGAAATTGGTGCTTGTAGATTTTCCTCTTTCAACAAAACAAAGTTCAAGCTAGAAGAACTTATTTTATGTGAAAATGATTTACAATAGAGAGTTTTGTACAGAGATGGATCCAAGATTTTAAGTTAGAGGAGGCCGCAGTATAAGCAAAAAAAAAAAAAAAAAAAAAAAAACTCTAAATAAGCATCCATATAGTATTAACAAATTATAAATACACAAAATTATTGTTTCTTAATACATTAAGATGCAATCATCTATCAACTAAGAAAAAAAAAACAAAATAATATTGTTTTTTAATATTATGTTGGTCAACATATATATATATATATATATATTGGATGAAATTAGAGCATTCGAAGTAGTAGTGCTAAAAAATTTAGCTTTTAGCATTTTAAAAAACTACATTATCTATTTTACCACCTTACTTTACAATACGCCAAACATTAAATGTTCTATTTTTTTATCACTTCATTTAAAATAATATAAACAATTCATTAAAATAATAAAGTACGAGAGAGAATTTGAGTTTTTTAATTAATGGAAGAGGGAGAATCTTAATAAAATATTGTATTTTATTTTTAATAACTTACTACAGTCAACTGATATTTATACCAGTTTATTGTAGTTGCAAACAAATTAGCTTTAGCTTTTCCAATAACACATAGTTTTTTGATTCTTTGGTGTTAAAATAACTTTTTTGCTAAAATACAATTACAGTTGTATAGTTGCTAGTTGGATTAGGCTAATTGGAGAAGAGAGAAACCTAAGGTTTTGGAAAAGGGGGGGGGGGTACAAAAAATTAAAAATATAACAAGTAAAAAAAAAAAAAAGGGCCTAGGGGGTGGGCACCCTTGGGTCTGTCCTTGGTTTTGTATACCATATATATTACATGGAGCAAACTGAACATAAATTTGAGTGTAAGAAGGGTTATCCATGTAATGGAATTATGAAAAATCTTGAAATATGTTAGAAATATATTAGACATATTAGCTCATAGTATAAGATGAAGTCCGCCTACTTTATATGCAAGACAAATTTCTTACTTGTACTAGAAGTCTAGGGTTTGTGCTTATATTATGAGCTAATATATCTAGCATATCTCTAAAAAAATAGTAAGGTGCATATTTTAGAAGAATTTGAATTTGTATTAATTTTTGAAACCTAATACTGTAACTTTTAAAAACTTGGACTTATCATTTGAATTTGAGTTTCTTGGTTAGATTTCTATCCAATGCCAAAAAGTTCAACATAGAACTAGTATCTTAGACAATCAATTAATTAGTAAAAAATTTTCCTTTTTTTTCCCTCTATCACCTTTACCGACAAGAGTTCACCATATTTTTAATTAGTGGTCCTAAAATTGTTATTGGGGGTAATATTAGTGGATAGAGTTGGCCATGGGGACAAGGATTGAATGAGATCCAGCAGCAAGCAAAAATAGACCTCAACCTCAATCATAGAGGATATCGGGACAAAACAAGGAAAATAATGACATCAATGTGGTTGAGAATGCAAGAAATGAGTGGTCATCACAACCTTTGTCTATTTGGGAAGTGGAAAATCTGATGCGAACAAGTAAAATGGCCACACAGGCGCAGAAGGAAAATCTTAACCTCATATTTTCTCGATTCTTTTCAATCAACCATTGGAGTTGGGACCCTTTCAATTTTCATCCACAAATTTTTATTTATTTATTTTATTTTTTCCTCTCACGCAAAAGATTTTTTTGGGACCTTTGAGTCTTGTTATAGTGTCACTAATTGGGGCTGAAGGTGACATTTCAGTATTTCACATTTTAATGAAGTTCTCCTTAAAAAACATAATAAATAAATAGATAAACATAAAAAGAAAAAAGAAAAAAGAAAAAAGAAAAAAGACAACGGCCTTTATAGTTCATATAAGCTCAAAAATAAATTTAACTTTCTCCCTTATCCTTAACTTCTTTCTCCAATCTGGAACCAAAGAAAAAAAAAAAAATCCTTCTCCAAACCACAATGATTTTTCATTTCCCTATTTTCCTATTAAATACAGTTAAAAAAAATCTCGTATTTAACTATTTTTTTCTTTTCACACAAAAAAAAAACTATTTTTTTCTTTGTAAAGTAGAAGTTTACAACTATTAAGATAAATACCCATTGCTTGCACAAAAGCATAACTGTGTAAAATATTATAGTAATAATTATTTTTATTTCCCAAAATTACAGGACTAATTTTAATTAATTAATTAGTTAATTAATTTTAAAAATGAAATACTTAGTTAAATAAACAAAATAAACTAGAAAATAAGCCAAAACAGGCATAGTTGTGAATTATTGCAGGATGTTCCACAGTTCTCGACTTTACGTAATTGATTGGCATCTATATCCACTTTTTTGTCTTCACATAAATCCATCATGTCGCCTTCTTCAATCTATATTGCTTGCAATCCACTCTCACTATAAAATATGTGAACACTCTTTACTGGAAGTGAGTGAAGTACAAATGAAATTAAAGTTAGAATAATAGTTAAGGGATTGAATTTATTATTCTTATCAATCAATTTAAACTTTTACAAATAATGATAATTTTTTATGGTATTAAAATTCATATGAATTCTAGTTAACTTAATTGATAAATGTTTTTTTGCTGTCGAATAAGAGATTTGGGAGTTTGAGTTCTACTTACACTAATAATCAATTAGTGTCTTGACTTGATGATAAAGAGCAATTATTATGGAGTGGACATCATAGGTTAAAATTTTATCGTATTTATCAAAAGAGAAAAAAAAGAAAAGAAAAAAAAAATTCACACTTGTAATAGATTGCAAGTTGAAGGATGTGATATTGGGTTGTATTCAATAACTAGAAGGGGGGAAAAAAATTAAGGAGAGCAATTGTTTGTCATTCAAACTTACAAAAGAGCCGATTTCAAAATACATTTTTTATTTTCGAAGCCTCGTTTGTTTTCTGGATCACATTTCAATTGCTTTCCTTTCCTGATGCTTTATCCCACGTAGTTTCGTTGAGATTAATAAAAGTTTGCAGTTCGCTTATGAAAGATAATGCAAGTGAGATACCTTACTAGCCAGTAGATTCTTTTACATAGCCTGGTTTGCTTGATTCATGAAGAACGAGATGTAATACTTTTATTCAAGCAACTTTAGTGGTAAAACTACTTCGAACTTAGGAAGGGTGAGCTTGTTTAGCTTGATAATAATAAAACCCATTTGAGCTCTCGCAATTATGAGGATATTTATGTTGATTCTTGCAGCTCTATTGTTATGAAAAGTTTTCAAAAAAGGGAAATACTGTAAGTACTACAAGTTCTACTGTATAAACTGATGTAGCTATGTATACGATTGATGGACTTCAATTACTAAATAATATATCTTTGAAATGTGTTTTGATAATTGGTTACACATCGGTTTGTAAGTTTCATATAGTAAAATTTGTTATAACCCTACCATTATTCCTTCAAGAAAGCCTTTGGGATGCTTCTATGGCATTGATGGGGTTAATGGATGCTTGAAATTTTCGTGGTTTTGTTTGATCATTTGTGGAATTGATGGCTGATTTGTGTGTTATTTGGGCTTTATTTTTCCCAAGTTTTGGTTGGATTATTGGGTTTGGTTTTTCAGTTGGGTGGCTTTGCTTCATGGTGTTCACTGTAATCGGTAGATTATGGGTGCTTATGTTATTGGCGTGAAATGAAAAAAATGAAAGAGAAGGAAGAGAGAGAAGGGGCACGCGGTAGGCATTGGACTGTTTTGAGGCAGTACAGTAAATGGGTCCTACCATTTTGTTCAAAATTTTGAGTTTGAATTATGAGTTATGAGTTATGGATGATGCTCAATCCAAACAGGCCCTAAAGAGCCCAAGATTAAATCGTTGAATCTAAATAATAGATAATTTGATATGGTCCGCTATCCATATCAATTTAATGTTGAGGTGGTATAATTTTCTCTGAGTCCTGACTCGAGATTTGGAGATTTTTTTTTGGGTGTGTCGAGGTCCAAAATATCACAAGCATTGTATCAAGGCCCAAACCAATACAAAATTGGAATTTAAGAACCATTTGGGCTTTCAAAGAAGGGGCAAGGCCCAAACCCACCAGTTTAGGACTACTTAAAATAAGTAGGAAGATGTCCAAATGATAATAGCTTAATTTGACATATTTATATTATTATTAGAAAAGCATTGTAAGGACACAATTCCTTAGCGGCCCAACAATGATGTTGGGCTCGCATGTGAAAAAATCCCTCACAATATGATTTGTAGAGAATGGGCTTGAAAGGCTAGGCGTTGATCACGGTGCGATGTTCCGGTCTTGATTTTAGAGGAATTCATATAGGAAAGGGGGGAGGGGTTTGAACATTTAAGCCTTATGGTGTCGCCCCTTATGGGACGGGGCTCCTCGGAGTTGATCCGAGGACCATTGAGGTCTTACCCCGGTTACCCAATGATGGACTTTTTTAATGAAGTCCGGTGTTCTTGGGAGGTTATGCCCCATGTAGTCTCTTTCCCCCGTGGGATGGAGCCAGAGACCCCCCTAGAGGTTTACCTCCTTTCCTCTTTTATATTTGTCTGCATTAGCTGTTCTTCGTCCACGTGTAGGGTCGATCTTTACAACACTGATATTTGTCCCATCAGTCCAATCCCAGAATTGTTGGGGATGGTTGGTAAGGCTGCAGAGTACGGCTATGTCAGGTGCAGGGTCTTATCCGGAAGGGTAGTAAGGATAACTTCCCCCCAAGATATTTTAGATCTCCTTACATATTTGTTCCTGTGACAATTTTACCCCTTTATTCCGATGGGATTTTGGATCTGCCGAGGACTGAACTGTCCTCGGCTGTATTCCAAGAACAGTTGTGCTCTGTTTTCGGGCTTGGACCATAGCTCTCCTCGGCTTGGGCCTTCGGATTCTTCATGAGCGAATGGGCCTGGCCCATAAATTATTGGGCCCCACAATAGCCCCTCAAAACCTGGCTGTCCAACCTCCCGGTTGGAAAGGTGGGTTTTGGTAATACCGAGCTTGCATTATGGCTCATTTAATTCGGCCTTTCAATAATGCTGGTTGTTCTCCAACTGCCCAGGAAACGCGCCGGTCTGCGAGACAGTTTTTTGATTTTATCCCTGATGCGTGCTTGACGTTTGGTTATCCAAAGCGCGTTTTTATTAACCTCTATTTACGAGACCACTTTAATTTGACGGTTTCCTGGTGAGGTGGAGAAGTGGAACCGGCACATTTGTGTTTGCTGGTTCCATTGGAGATCTGATCCTATTAAATGCCCCCCGCTCCACCCCTTGTATAAGAGGGAAGGTAAGAGGTTATTGTTTTTTGTAGTCCCCTTTCATCCTTTTAAGATTTGAAATACTTGGCCTTCCTAAGAGTTTATTTTACCCACTAGTTTACATACTAAATCGTGATATGCTTTACCATACAACGAGCAATGAAGGAAACATACCCCTCCCGTAAACGCCACATTCTGATAAAGCTCGTAATGGCTCGGTCAGGGCAGGGATGGCGAAGACTCAAAATCAACCTCACCTTTCTTTCAGCCAAAATTCGAAGCAGGGACTCGTCACATCAAGCTTCCGGTGTGACTGAGTCGAGGACACCCAGTATCATAACCAACCGCTCTCTTACGAGCTCGCCTAATATGGCCCCAGCGTGTTAGGAGTCAGGATTGAGGCAGGGACTAAGTGTCTCTGCTTCTTCCTCTCTTCGTTCACTGGTGGCCCTCTCCGCCTCCCTCTCTTAGTCTTCCCAGTACCAGATCCATTCTGGTGCTTTCTCTTCTCCCTCTTTTGTTCCTTTTCTTTCTTTTCATCTCTTCTCTCTTCTTCTCCTCCTTCTCTACTCATGTCCTCCATCTTCTTCATTCATCTCCTCCATCTTCTTCATTGATTTCTTCCTTACTATTTCCTTCTCCTTCATCTCTTTCCAAAGGAGGCTCTTATCGTAATATGAGAAGTATTGAGGCAGGGATTGGAGGGACTTTGAAGACGAGTTTAAAAGACGCCTGACTGTTTACATATCTGTATTGCGGATGTTATAGTTGCTTAGGCAGTTCACATTTTGTATAGGCTTGTTTAAGCCCTTCTTTGTACGTTGTAATAACTTTTCGTATTAATAAAAATTGCTGTTACCTTATTTCGCATGTTCTGTCTTTATCATTTTTTTTAATTTGCAAACGCTGCTCGGCACAACAATACAGCATTTGAATCAATGATAACTAAAGCCAAAATACTTGCTAATAAAAAGGTCACCATAACTTTAATAGAACTGTTTGACATAGCAACGCGTACCTGTAAATAGCGGTACCTGCCCAAAACAAAGCCGAGATTAGAACTGGATGTCCTCCGTGATGTAGGAGGTAATTATTCGAAGGCGTATCATCCGCAAAAAATGAACAGCCCCCGTAGGCTGCTGAGTAGCGGAGCGTCCCGCCATCACCCTAACACTCTTATTGGCCTCAACATTTTACAGTATCCGGGCCGAGGACTTTCCCTATCCGAGCAGTTGGTTCCTCATAGGCTTGAGTCCGAGGACCATGCAAGGCCTTGGTTCTGCCCAAAACTTGTAAGGTTTATTTTTTTGTTATTTGGTTTCCCCATAGGCTTGAGTCCGAGGACCATGCAAGGCCTTGGTTCTGTCCAAAACTTGTAAGGTTTATTTTTTTTTTTTTTTGTATTTGGTTTCCCCATAGGCTTGAGTCCGAGGACCATGCAAGGCCTTGGTTCTGTCCTTGGGCCCCTATGCTGGACGGGCCTGGGCCGCGAATTTACTGGGCCCATAAATTAGGGGGTATTTCCGTAGTTCTGGGTCACGCGGTACTTTTTGGCGTCCCAGTGTTCGAGGTGCGTCTTCACGAGGTTCCTTTAATCTCAGGGTTGCAGACGGCATTGGAAATCGAGCCGGAGACCTTTTGTCTGTAGCGTTCCTTGGGACGCTGCGTGAATTAAATGCCATCTCCTTGTCTTTTAAATAAATAGGAGAGAAAGTTGCTTTACCTTCACCCAAATCCTTCAGTCTCCTCTCCTAGTACATCATGTTTGAGGCGTGGGTTGGGGCAAGGGGACTCTCTCCGCCACAAAGGCACCGTGTCCTCCTGAGACTCCAGATAGTGAGGCACGGGCAAAGGCGGCCTAAATTCAAGAGGATATTCCAGTTCGACAGAGGGGAAAGGGTATTTCTCCCTCTTTTAGTCAAAATCCGAAGCAGGTTCTGTCTACGCCAGGATCTTGGTGTGTCAGAAGAAAGATTCTCCCCCATCAGCGCCTCTGCCCTGTTGCAGACAAATTTTTGGTGAAGGCTCCTCAACTTCCGGCTCCCTGCACCTTTCCTTCCGCGGTGCAGGCCCCAAGCTGGGTTCTTTTGCTGCCCGAGTTATGGGCATGCAGAAGCATTGAGGAAGAACAAAGTTCTGAAGGAGTAGCCTCCCTCTCATCTGCGCTTCTTCTTCGGCTTCACCTTCATTCCCTTGTATTTTTCTTTTTACTCACGTAGTTAGCTTCAGCATAAGCTTCTCTCAGCTTTTTCATTGTACACTGTACTATTTCTTTGTCTTAGTAAAATATGAGTTTGTTTCTTTCTAAATATTTTTCTTTTCTGCCACAACTACTTAGTGCATAGACTTTAAATATACGCTCGTCTCTAACAATATTTGGAGCAGAACAACGCCTTAAAATCAATTCCTATTAGTTTAAACTTATCGATGTTATCAAGTATCACAATGGCAATTCTCAATAAATTAAAATCTTGAAACTAACCGGAGTAATGGTTGAGCACTGAGCGATGCATGAAAAATGGATGTCCGAGAACGATGATCTCTGAATAATTCGTCCGAGAGGGTAATCCAGTGGAGAGGGATTTCGATTGTGTTTTTGGGTGATATATTGCATTATATTGCCTCAATCCCTTGGGTATCGGGGATCTGAAGGTAGACTGGGAAATCCGTGCAATTTAGGGATTGACCCAACTGTTAATGGGGAGTTCTCCTCGGATGGATTTTAAGCTTCATGCAATCAGTTTTCCTTTTAAGTAGTTGGTTTCCCCATAGGCTTGGGTCCGAGGACCATGCAAGGCCTTGGTTCTGTCCAAAACTTGTGAGATTTCTTTTAAGTAGTTGGTTTCCCCATAGGCTTGAGTCCGAGGACCATGCAAGGCCTTGGTTCCGTCCAAAACTTGTCAGTTTTCTTTTAAGTAGTTGGTTTCCCCATAGGCTTGAGTCCGAGGACCATGCAAGGCCTTGGTTTTTTAAGTAGTTGGTTTCCCCATAGGCTTGAGTCCGAGGACCATGCAAGGCCTTGGTTCTGTCCAAAACTTGTGAGATTTCTTTTAAGTAGTTGGTTTCCCCATAGGCTTGAGTCCGAGGACCATGCAAGGCCTTGGTTCTGTCCAAAACTTGTCAGTTTTCTTTTAAGTAGTTGGTTTCCCCATAGGCTTGAGTCCGAGGACCATGCAAGGCCTTGGTTCTGTCCAAAACTTGTAGGATTTCTTTTAAGTAGTTGGTTTCCCCATAGGCTTGAGTCCGAGGACCATGCAAGGCCTTGGTTCTGTCCAAAACTTGTCAGTTTTCTTTTAAGTAGTTGGTTTCCCCATAGGCTTGAGTCCGAGGACCATGCAAGGCCTTGGTTCTGTCCAAAACTTGTGAGATTTCTTTTAAGTAGTTGGTTTCCCCATAGGCTTGAGTCCGAGGACCATGCAAGGCCTTGGTTCTGTCCAAAACTTGTCAGTTTTCTTTTAAGTAGTTGGTTTCCCCATAGGCTTGAGTCCGAGGACCATGCAAGGCCTTGGTTCTGTCCAAAACTTGTGAGATTTCTTTTAAGTAGTTGGTTTCCCCATAGGCTTGAGTCCGAGGACCATGCAAGGCCTTGGTTCTGTCCAAAACTTGTCAGTTTTCTTTTAAGTAGTTGGTTTCCCCATAGGCTTGAGTCCGAGGACCATGCAAGGCCTTGGTTCTGTCCAAAACTTGTAGGATTTCCCCCCTTTTTTTTTTGCTTATTTATTTTCGAACGTAAGCCCCTAGACCAGGGCGGGGAAAGCCGGCTTGAGGCCAGAAGCCCCCAAAGTTGTCCGCGCCGTCGTCACTGCGAGGCGCAGCCCCTAGCAGAAATTTATGCCAAAGCAACAACTGCATGTCGCCGGAGACGGAGGAAACTCCGCGAACCTCTGCTTGATAGAGAGTTGACTCCACCGCCACCTGCGCCAACGCGCAAGCCTTCCCACAGACGGCGCCAATTGTAAAGACACAATTCCTTAGCGGCCCAACAATAATGTTGGGCTCGCATGTGAAAAAATCCCTCACAATATGATTTGTAGAGAATGGGCTTGAAAGGCTAGGCGTTGATCACGGTGCGATGTTCCGGTCTTGATTTTAGAGGAATTCATATAGGAAAGGGGGGAGGGGTTTGAACATTTAAGCCTTATGGTGTCGCCCCTTATGGGACGGGGCTCCTCGGAGTTGATCCGAGGACCATTGAGGTCTTACCCCGGTTACCCAATGATGGACTTTTTTAATGAAGTCCGGTGTTCTTGGGAGGTTATGCCCCATGTAGTCTCTTTCCCCCGTGGGATGGAGCCAGAGACCCCCCTAGAGGTTTACCTCCTTTCCTCTTTTATATTTGTCTGCATTAGCTGTCCTTCGTCCACGTGTAGGGTCGATCTTTACAACACTGATATTTGTCCCATCAGTCCAATCCCAGAATTGTTGGGGATGGTTGGTAAGGCTGCAGAGTACGGCTATGTCAGGTGCAGGGTCTTATCCGGAAGGGTAGTAAGGATAACTTCCCCCCAAGATATTTTAGATCTCCTTACATATTTGTTCCTGTGACAATTTTACCCCTTTATTCCGATGGGATTTTGGATCTGCCGAGGACTGAACTGTCCTCGGCTGTATTCCAAGAACAGTTGTGCTCTGTTTTCGGGCTTGGACCATAGCTCTCCTCGGCTTGGGCCTTCGGATTCTTCATGAGCGAATGGGCCTGGCCCATAAATTATTGGGCCCCACAAGCATTATCATACTTATTTTGAGTTAATTCATGCATTTTATAGTTGATTTTGGAATAATGCTAAATAATCAATTTTGAGCTTAATTGAATTTTAATGCATGAATTTGTCTTTTGTAGGATAATGAAATTAAATAAGTGGATTTGTGCAAAAGAAGAAAGCTAATGGATTTTAATTTTACAAGGGCCATGATGAAGTTAAAGAAGGCCAACCCAATTAAATTCAAGTCCAATTAGAGTAAGGAATCAAAGGAAATTTGCATATAATCCAAGTCCAATTCGGATTAGGATTCTAGCTTGCACACCAGTTAGTATTTAGAGCATAACTTTCGGCTCAAATGTCCAATCGAGATGATTCAAGTTGGGCTAGAAAGCTAACTTAAAGGGCTAAAACTTTTTAGTTTACCAAAAGTCCGAATTATGAAGTTAAATGGGCCAAAAACGTCGGTTAAATGAAGGCTAAAAACTTGGGATTTTCTCCAAATGAGAATTCAACTTGTAATAGGATTCCTTAACCTATTTAAAGGCTCTTTAGGGAAAAATTCAGAAGAGAGCTGCTGTAGAATATAATTTATGTTTTTTTAAAATTTCTTTACAGTTTTTAGAGTTTTATTTGTGTTATGGCTTGTTAGAAGCATTGCTAAGGTAAGGGGTGAAACCCAACCGTTTATTGCTATGTTCTTAACAATTATTTATTGGTTTTAATGCTTATGTTTTTATGTTTTTGATTGTTTTACTCATCTAGAAAAGTGTTTAGTTCTGTATAATCCTTTGATTTATCGTAGACTCCGGGCACGTTAAATGCTTAGTATTCCCTGTGAACTAATTCACTAGTTTTGTTTTGCCTAAAATCAATCAATTGCATGAAACTACCATAGACAATTAATTCTTGAGCTTTTATTGTTAAATCATCCAACTAAGATCATCCTTCGTATGAATTTTAGTTGAGTTATAAAATAAATATTGTTAAGATCATCAATAGATGTGTTGTGTGTGGATCCCTAAACCTTAGCGCCTTAATATATTGTTATTTTCTCTCAATATAAATTACCTTCACTAAACCATCAAAAATCTCTTCAATTAAACTTTATTATTTTAGTTTTATTCTTTTGTGGTTTGCTAATCAATTCCCTTTTCTCTGTGGATACAACCTCAGACTTACCGAGTTATTACTTTGCGACAATCTTGCACTTGGGAGCATTATTTAAGTCGCAACACCAAACCCATGAATGTGTAAGCTTTGGGCCTTAGGAAGTAAAGAAAAAGGAAAAAAGGAATCTTAGCCCAGCCCTTGTGAAAAAAATTTGTAGAGGATCTTAGAAAGGGAGCTGAAACAGGACACCTGGGGATTCCCAAAAACCTGGGATCCTCGGGGTATACAGAAGGAGATCAGCTGGGATGGGAACGGCTCAAGGGAGCATGCCCATGAACACAGAGAACGAGGATGGATATGTCCCATCAGCCACCCTAGCCCGCCCATGATTAAGAAAAAGGGCTGATGACTTAGAAATCAGCACTTCATGAAAAGAAGTTTGGTACCTCGGGGAAAGTAGGAAGATGGACCATGATGGAAGGTGACTGAGGATCTTTCAGCCTGACAGAGAGGAATCTGTCTATTTAGAGAAAATGACAAAAGGTGAAGCAGCCAAAAGATGAGTTTGAAAAGTAGCATCTAAAAGCTTTGGAAAAAGGAGAATTGAAAGTCAGCTCTTACCTCCTAAGAAAGGAAGGTCAACTAGGGACTTTTGGGGGGAAACCTCAAAAGGGAAAAATAATGAGAAAATAAGGAAGGGACCAGTCACCAATGTTGCTGACACAACATTGGTTCTAGTACCCAAGGTAGCAAATGGAGGGAATCAGTGATATACCAAAAACCCTAGGAAGACATTATAAAAAAGGATGGAGCCAACAGTAAAAGCCATTCAGCAATAGTGAATCAAAGCAAAAAGATACATTAAAAAACTCCTTTATAATTCAAAAAGGGAGAAAAGAGGGAAAACACCGTGAGGGATCCTGAGACAGGCACTAGAGGTTACACTTGGATTCAAGGGGATTCAAACCTCACAAGTCTTAGAAGCCTAAAAAGAGCTATCTAAGTCTATGACTTTTGAACTTATTTGGATCTCGTGACATATCCTAGTGGAGAAAAACCTAATGTACTAAAGCTTAATACCATGAAATATCATTTTATTTTCTGAGGATCCCCAACATTTTATTTACCTTTTACTATTCCTTTACTATTCTTTATTGTACAATATGTATATATTTTGTATGTATGGATGTGTATGTGTTGTAGGATCCACGTCTTTATGCACAACTTGGTTCGTAATCAGCCTAATATAGCTGTGGTGAGCCAAGCTCAGTTCACTAAACAACAAATATAGGGCCTAGGATCCTTATTTCTATTTAGGCTTGGGTATTGTAAAAAAAAAGAACCCTCAGGGTGTCAAGTTGGGTTGATTGGTTAGAGTGTGTGTGTGTGTTTTTATTTTATTTTTTTATGTATGAGTTCATGAGGAAAAAGAGAAAAAGAAAGGGAAAGGGCATCCACTTAACACAATCAGAGCATGTTGGACATGGTTATTATTATTTAGAGATAGTATCATAGTACTATACCAATGTGATACATGGATTTAATCCAAATTATAAGTAAACAAGATTAAATATTCCAATAATTGATAAAATTAACCAAAAAAAACTATAAACCAGTTATAGTTACATTTGGAAAACTAAAGTATTGAAAAGCATCGTAAGTCATAAAAGCTTTACAACATAGAAGGGGATCTTGAGACAATGAAAAAGTAGCCAACTTGGGTACACGCCAAACTAGCCAACACTTCATTTGGAAGCTTAACCTGGATTCACATCAATATCAGAATCTGCACATTGACATACAAGAAACACCAATTAGGCCTTATGCTTTTGTTTGACAAGACTTGGAATTACATCATGTTTGGCAAAATGGAGACAGAGATAAAGAAAAGAAAAATGAGTAAGGGGAAGAAGAGGGATGGGAAGAGAAGGAAAAAATTTCTATTCTCATGTTGTTTGGTTAGTAGGTAAAAGTGAAAAGAAATGATTTATATTATGAATAAGTTTTTAATTAAAAAATAAAAAATAAAAACTAAATATTCACTTTTAATCTCTCTCTCTTCCCTTTCAAATTGGAAAAAAAGGGAGTAATAGATATGGAGGAAAAGAAAATCGTATCATTAATTTTCCCTTTCCTTCACTTTCACCAATCAAATAAGGAAAAAAATCTCATTTTCCACTTCTTCATTTTTCCTCCCACCCACCAAATAACAAAACAAGTGTTTTTCCACAATCTCTTCCCATCCCTTGTTCACTTAAGCCATAAAAGGAAGTAGTAATTGGCAAAACTTAGGTATAGTTCTTGAATTGTGTGAGAGTGCCTTTTTTTTTAGTACACAGGCTCAAGGATCTTGGGCCAAATAGTTGTAGTTTGGTGGACTGGGCTTGGTTCACTGCAGTTAAAAGGGGCTGTTTAAGAACCAAGTGGTGCACAAGGCAAACTTCCTACAATACACATAAACTAACAAACGAGAATATTTGTATTGAATAACAATGAAAACAGTAAAAGGAATGCAAAGTAATCGGAAATACACAAAACAGTTGTTAAGGATCCTAATAATAAATACTTCATTAGTTTTTCTTGATTGTGGATTACAAATGTGCTTACTAAGACGTGATACAAGGTTCAAATAAGCTCAAAAATTACAGACTTTGATGGCTATCCAAGCCTTTAAGACTTGCAAAGTTTGAATCCTTTTGAATCCAGGTATGTGCTATAGTGGCTGTTTCTGGGATACCGGGAGACGTTCCTCTGTTTTTCTTAAATTTTACAGAGTTCTAATGGCTCTGTTATGATATTCTTCCTACTGAAAATCCCTCTCCTCAACATGGGTTTTCTCTTCCTTTTATAGTGTGTTTTCTAGGGCTCCGAGGTACTAGTGATTTCTCTCTTTTGCCCCTCAGAGCTCGTGCTGTGACAGTTACCCAGGGGCTGGTCTCTTTCTTTTTTCTCATAATTTCCTCCTTTTGGTACGACCAAGTTGAAAGTCTCTAGTTGGCTTTCCATTCCAAGATCCCCTCAGGTTGCTTATCTTAGCTATTTGGTCTTCTTCACCTTTTTAGCTTTTTGGCTGCCCTCCATCCTTGTCATTATTCCCAAATAGTTGGAATCTTTTATTGCTGGGTTGAAAGTTCCCTTCCAGTCGCTTCTACTTATGGTTTTCTCATTCTTGGTTCCTTGTGATACAGCTCCTTTGTTCATGAATGTTTGCTTTATACTTTCTGATTCTTTGCTACACCACTGGGTACTTGAGAAAGACATATCTGTTCTTCATTTCTTGTATTTCGTGGTACCTCTCTTGAGCTGTCTCAATCCCACATTAGCTGTACTGCACGTCCCGAGGATCCCGGGGTTCTCTGGCAGCCTCTGGGTATCCCGGCCCAGTTCTTTCATTGGATTTTGCTAGATTTTTTAATAGCCTTTTTGCTGGAAATCTGAACATAAATAGGACCTTAATGTTGATTTTTCTTGCTGCTTGAATTTGACCTTCTTTACTTTTCATGGAATGGACTTTCTTGTGAAATTTTGGCCTTCAACAAATTGTTATACCTTAATTTCTACACAAGTCTTCTTCTTTCCAAAATGTATTCATAAATATATTTAAAAAAAATTAACCGGAAGGGACTATAATAATGGATAACTATTATACTTTTTCTTTTTCTTTTTCTTTTTAGAAGAGATAACTCTTTTATATATATATATATATATATATATATATATATATATATATATCTCTAGTATCTACTGACTTTTTAAAAAAAATTTGGGGGGGGGGCTTGGGTTCTAATGCGGCTCCGACACTACTTCGATGAACACATTGCCAAAGAAAGCACTTGATTTTGGGAAGAGTGGCAGCTTTCCAAACCCAACTTCCCATAAAGGTGCCAGCTTGAGATGGGGAATATCTTCGCTGGTGAACAAGCTAATCTATAGGCCTCTTTAAGCTCAAACTCTCCACTTGTCGAGGAAGCCCAAGAGATACGATCCTTACCATTTGCAAATAAGGGAGTCGGAGACTCGGAGTTGCTTTTATTTTCAGCAGCAAATTAGGAGGGATCACAAAGGAAATACTCCCCCAATTCCAATGGCTGTGTTGGATAAAATCTTTGAGAAGAAGGGCTTTCTCCCCTCTATTGCGAGGCCCTACAATGAGACTTCTTAAAGGCCTTTTACTCATCCATTTATCAAACCAGAGAGATAAGCAACTATTTTTACTTGCTATCCACTTAATACCATTCTTGATAACTTCTTCACCTAAGAGAGTCGACCAAGTCGTGGAGTAGATTCTAGACTTGGACTGGAGGTTCCTTCTACGATTCAAGTGTTTATGGAAAAAGGACACGAACCCATAAAGAATCTTTCTCTTGATGGAATCTCCAATTAAGCTTGGCTAGATGAGCAGTATTTTTTTTCTTAGCTGCTTGAAGGCCCAGACCTCTTTCATTCTTTGTCTTGGTGATTTTCTTCCAACTAAGTGCATTTTTTTTCTTGCTGTCTGTTGATTTCCATAGAAAGTCTCGGCACAACTTATCCACACATTGCGTAGTTTTGGGCGGTAGGACAGCTCATTGCGTAGTTTTGTTACATCACTCTATGTTTTATGTTGAATAGATATATGACGTATTCTTATTTACAGTGCAAATGTGTTGTATTATCTTCTCTACTTAATTAAGGTTTACATGATTAAATCTTTATTGCAATTTGTTTATTAGCAGTATACATACATGGGTGAGATTTAACGTGTTACCATGAAAATAATTTCATTGCTAATGGACCAATTTGTAGTTGTAGTAATCTTTTTGTTCATGTATGTATTTTCACGAAGCTACAACATATATTTCTCCATCCCTTATTTCTGTTTTTATAATTTTGAATTTGGCACAAGCTGCATTTAATTATATTGTTTGGTTGGTTAGCATTGAAGGAAATTTTAATTATGTGTAATAATAGATGATTGTACTATTGTTTTTGTATAAATCTGGCGCGTTGCATGGGTTAGTAGTGGTAGGTAAAATGAAGATTTAGTAAGCTTATTTTTTTGAGAAGAAAGATTTAAAAAGGCTGATTATACAATTAAAATCCACTTTAATAAATGTGACAACATGTTAATTGTTTTGTGGGGTACAACATAGCAATCCTAATACCAATAGACAGCCATAATAACACACTAGATTCAACAATAAAGAACAAAAGGCTCAACCTAAATGATAAATATATAAACAAGGCAACGTTTATCTTTTTATAAACAATTATAATGAACGTTGAAATTATAGTGCGCAAATTGATAGATCATTTTTGGCATTGATGGGAGTCTTTATTTCTTCAATGAAGGTAATTGTATGTGGGTGACAATCAAATTAATGTGTAGTACCTTCCAACCGGTGGTCATTATATGTGTTACTTGACATTTGGTTCTTCCCCAAGAATACATTCTAGATGAGCAGGAAAATTGCAATCTGCACAGTAATAAAACCATTGCTTGGGATCTCGTTCTTCTTCACAAATATCACAGTAATATTCACCCGAGTCATCTTCAGGTTTATAATAGAGAGTGAAGGGATGTTCATGTTGGTTGTACCATGCAATTTGTGGTAGTGTAGCACATTGGAAGTCTAGAACAAATTCACAAGTTGCACAACAGAATACTCGGTATCGATGCTTACCACAACTACTACACTCTTGTTTAGTGTTTGTGTTGGAGAGGTAAAGAAGATGCTTATGACAGGCATGAGTAAGGGTGTCTGAGATCAAACTACATTGAACATTGAGATTATAGTTGCATAATTGACATTTGTAGCGTAAGCCATTGCACTCTTGGCCACAGAAAGTACACCAAAAAGAATAGCTCCGATAATTGAGGGTGAGTGAGTGTCGATGAAGTGGGTGTCGTTTTATTTTGGGTAATTCTACACAAGATTTATGAAGAAAGAAGTTACATTGAGTACAACAATAAAATGGATGGAGAATGTCTCGTACGCATCCATTGCATTTTATGTTATTCGAAACCTTGTCATTAAGCTTTAAATCATGCTTGTGACTAAAGTGTTTGATTTTTGTGGCTATTTTGGCTCCATCCTCCCCCATAGTGAATTTTTTGACTTCATAAGTTGGATGGACCTGCTCCTTTACAAGTTCCTCCGGTTTTATGTACTCCCTATTTCTGGGGTTCATACTACAATGGAGGTGGGCAATAAAATTGCATATTGAGCAATAGTAAACCCAATGTGTGTCTACTTTTTTAACACAGAGTAGACAAATTCGAGAATTAGATTGATGGATTTCTAGAGAATGGGCGAGCTGGAGAGGGTGCTCGTGACGTGTAACTTTGACTGTGGGTAGGCAAGCAGCACAACTTGTATGTATACCAAAATTGCATGGGACACAAAGAAAGGGCAGATTGCCTTCTTTGCCACAAAAGTCGCATGTGAACTTCATTAGCTTCCAAATGCGGGTCAATGAGTGGTCGTGGTCCTTGTGCACTGCAGATTTGATGGTGAGTGGGAAAGAAGAACATCCGCTGTGAATGCTGAAGTTGCAATGGGAACAATTATAAATGTATTGGAAACGAAATTCATTGCAGTCTACGCATTTATTATATTCTTTGATGCCAAGAGTTCTCTCATCCTTGTTGAGAATAAGGGGATGATTTGGGTGCAAGGGATGGTGCAACTTAAGGGACAGTTCTGCACACGATTTATGATGGTAGAAAGATTTGCATGTTATACAACTGTAGCTAGGACCCCATACTGGTTCCCAACACGCCTGACAAGAAATTCCACTTCTCTCGTTTGCATTAAAGACCAACGGATGCCGCAGATGAGAAAAGTGTTGAAGCGCCATCCTCTAGACAATTTGGTTAAAAAATAAGAACTTAATAGAACAGGGCTGGGTGCTACCCCTACCGAATCCAAATCTATATCACCGAGCAAAACAAACATACACGAGAGAGAGAAGCTTACCTTATTCAAAATAGATGCATTCCCACTCTCAGTCTCAGTGTTAAAATCATCTTTATCTTTGTTTAAGTCGCCATGGGAGCAGCTTCCACCAGCTTCCAAATTGTACAGGGAGCCCTCGAAGAAACTCATCACTGTTGCAGGAGAGACAGCAACCGTCAAATCTCTTATTTCCCTCTCTTCACACTCACACTCACTATTACTCTTTCTCACTCTCTCAATTTGAATCTCAAGTTTTGCACTCTTTTTGCTTCTCTCAGTCTCACCAGACGCATTTGGGTTTCTATAAAAATCATCAAATCATAATGGAGTATGGCTCATCGTTTTATACCGAAAATTGATTGTTTAGGACACCAATTTAAAAAATAAAATAAAATGCTTACACTAGCATCCGCCTAAACCAAAATTTACTTTATTTTTTCTAATACATGTTCTATTTTAACATTCAACATATTAAAATATATCACCCCATTAAAATAACACACAAAAAAAAAAAAAAACTTTTTTCAACGTTTTTTTCTTCTCAAAACCCAACAGATCAAGCACAAATCAAACATTAAACACAAATCAAACATCAAACCCAAATTAGCCAAACCAAATCCAGTATCAAACCAAAGTTGCCAAATAAATCAAACACAAATCAATAGAAAATCAGCCCAGTCGATCCAGACCATAGCCACCACCCACCACCCATAAATGATAAATCAAACCTGAACAAACCCATAACCCTGCCCACCACCAAAAATCAACCGAAAATGAAGATATTTTGGTTTAATCGGTGCGAAAATCGATTTAAGTGAGGTGTTTGGCTGAAAAACGAAGAGAGGGAGAGCTCAGAAGGAAAAAAAATGGAGGATTTACGGACCGCAGCCGCCGCGATCCACCGCCACAACAGCTAGCACCACCACGATCCTCCACCACCATCGGACTCCTCGGGAATCACAGCCACCCCATCAGAGAGAGGGACAAGAGAAAGGAGAGATGTCTGAGAAAGGGATGAGAGAGATGAGAGGATGTCTGAGAGAGAAAAGAGAGAATAGAAAAGAGAGTAGAGGGAGAGCAGACGTATGAGAGAGAAAAATGGGAAAGAGAGGTATAAAATAAAATAGTACTAAATATTATAACATTTGGCCGTACCATTTTAAAGTCGGAACATTGCTATTAACAGCATTCTAAAAAATTTAGCATTTATTATCTCAAAACCAATTTTATAACATATAACACATCACTTTATAATCTTCCTTACATCAAAATTTCTAATTCTTTTAATATTTCATTTAAATATTCTTTCTTTAACATTTTTTATTCTTCCTCTCTCTTTCTCTGTCTCTCTCTCCTCTGTGTCTCTCTTTCACAACCCAGCACCACCAGCCACCATATCCACCCACCCATATCACAACCACCACATCCACTCACCATCGCCGCAACCACAAACAACAATAGGAAAAAAAAAAAACCTCCACATCCAAAGCCACAAAATCAAAGAATCACAAAACCACCTCGATCAACCCACACCTATCTCTGAACCATCCCGAACAACCCATACCCAGCACCCAAAACCACCCCGATCAACCCACAAACCCAGCCACCGAAATCAAGAACCCACCAAAATTAATCAAAACCACTGAAATTAAAACTCACTGACATTAAAATTGCAAAACCCACTCACCGAACCACCGCAGAAACCCACCACGAACCACCGTAGAGACTCATGATCCACGAAAAACCACCGCAGCCCAACCACACCCAGCATCGCATCCCGACCACACCCAAGACCCACGAACTCGAGATGCAGAGAGAAAGGGAAACAGAGAGGCGGAGAGAAAATGAAAAAAAGAGTAAGAAGGATTGTATGGAGAGCACGAGATCGGTGGCGGCATGTGGGTATGGAGATAGCGTAGAGATCGGAGGGTAACCGGATGGTGGAGGAACCGTATTCGAATCGGACAGTGGGGATGGAGATAACGGCGATGATGACGACGAGGAGAGAGTATGTGGGTTTGGACGGCGGCATGTTTTGGCGAGCTATGGAGGGCTTGCCTGAGAGAGAGACACCAGAAGGAGAGAGGGATGGAGAGCACGAGAGAGAGTGACAGAGGAGAAGTGAGAGAGGAGAGAGAAGAGACTTGGAAAGAGACAAACACGGAAGAGAGAGAGAAAGAAATTAATAAAAAATTATAGCATAGTGCTACAGTGCGGTCTCATTTTTTGAGACTGCACTGTAGTAGTATTGCAAAAATTTTAAGATATACAGTCCTTGATGGAGCACGTTTTTGGGTTATAAATGCTAAAAAAGAGCATCTTTTAACATATACATTGCTTGATAAGAAATCCAAAGGATATTAATTGGACTCTAAGGAATGAATAATAGTAAGACATTAATTCTATATATAAAATAATAAAAAAAGACATTATACTTGCACAATAAAAGTTCCAACATGATAATTTTAATACCACCAACCAATCCACCATTATTACTCCCTTGGACAAAACTACATAAATGCTTGGGGCATCCAAAAAGTTTTCATATGTTGTGGCTTTTTATTGTATCCATAGCATCATTTATAATATGTCTCACAAAAATATACTATTAATTTAAGTACTAAATAAGCCTAAAATTGTATTGCATTTAACATCTATAACAAAATTTAAGCAAGTAAATCAACTTGCTATTTATGAAAAGTAATAGAAAAACACATAAGTATAAACAAATTTGCAAAAGCAACCATCATTACTTACCATAAGAATAATTCAATTTTGACTTCAAAACTCACCTAGGAAAACTCCCAAGTTAGCCTTAATTTTAATTTTTTCAAAGATAAGTTCATGTGAAACTCGTCTACAACTTCTTCTATATATAGGATTATTATGTCTTTGGCATAAAACATTCTCCAACACAAAAGAAAGAATAGAAGCAATTAGACAAGGAATTGATGCTTACTTGCTTAGATATATATACTTATTTTTCTATTTTGTCTTATCATTTTCTTTTACTATTATTATCTTCTTTTTTTTTTTTTTATCCATATCTAGACTTTATACTAACATTTCCTCTTTCTTTTTTTCCTATACATGTACATACTAACAATTTATTTTATCATTCATTTATGAGATTTCTTTACACATCTCTATCTTGGCTATACATGCATGAAATTCTATCTCTTATGTTCCTAGGGTTCACTAGAACACTAATGGCCGCTTAAAAAAAAACAGAGATAAGATATATTTTTAAGTATAATTTATAATTCAATAGTTATAATAGGGAAGGGGAAATTGAACATTGAATGTTTACGCTAGAAACGCTAAAAGGACAAGATGTGCCAATTGAGTTACACGGCTTTTGGTGACAAGATAGTAAATTTTTTTTTTTTGAGAATCAAAGTTATCACACATCAATGCTAATTATGTCATATATGCAACACCTACAAGAAGCATCATATATTGTATCATATTACATTAATTATTTGTGTGACTATATTAGGATGTGTTGTGAAAATTTAATGTCCCTAGCTTTACTTATATGACTTAACTAATTGAGTTTATTTTATTATGTTTTATATTTATTAATGTATAAATGTTGATAAAGATATAGAGAAACCACATACTTGGTCTCTAACCTTTTAAAGGTGTTAGTTTAGTTCTTAACCTTTTGCTATTGTGTCAAAATGGTCCATTCAATTAAGCAAAAAATGAAAAATGCTGACGTGACTAACGATCCAAATAAAATATTATTTGTATGCTACATAGACTGAAACATGTACTGCATGTCAGCATTAAATTAAAAAAAACAAAGAACTTAATAACTCAAAAACTCACTCACGTGCAAGCAAGGGAGATTTGGGATCAAAATCCCTAATTACTCAATTCTCAATTGTTTCAAGGCACCTCAAATTTGTCCAAAGAGAAGAGAACAGTGAGGGACGAGAGTCAAGTGAGTGAAGACAAGCGATTCTATCGGAGTTAGAATAGTTTAGAATTTATTAGAATAGTTTTTTTAACAATAGTTTCTGAAGTCTGATAGTTTGTTCAAATTGGTTGGATAAGATTTTTCCAATTAACACATTTGAAAGATTAGAGACAAAATTAACAAATAGCATAAAGGTTAGATACTAAATATGTAATTTAATTAATTTAACTAAATTCTTTTAGAAAAGTAGATTAGTAACTGTAATTAATTTGTAACTTGAACATTTAGTACATTTAATGCTTTTGAATCAAAAGTGTTACGGCTTTGTTGGGAGTAAAAATTTAGTACTAGAAGCTTGTTTTCCGTTTTTTTATTTTTGGTTTCCCCTTTCCATTTTCTCTGTTTTTGAAAAATATAAACTTTAGATTGTCGTAGAAAAGAAAAGGAGAGAAGATTGAAAAAGAAGAAGAAATTATGGTCTGTAAGAATTCTTACCATCTCTTCATATATTCTTTCTTAATAACCAAGAAAATAAAAAACAATGAAAAGGCAAAGATACTTAAAAGAAACTGACTTCTTTATCTTTGCAAGTTTGCATTGATTCTACTCAATCATTTTAAAACAATAGATTATTCCAAACTGGAATGTTATAGTTTGAGTAACTCAATCAATTCTTTATCTTTGCATAAATTCTACTCAATCATTTTAAAAGTTTGATTATTCCAAACTTTTATATTATAATTTTTGTAAGTTAATCACTTCTTTATCTTTGCATAAATTCTACTCAATAATTTATAAAAAAATTGATTATTCCAAACTTCAAACTTGAATGTTATGCTTAGTGAGACTTTTTTTTTTTTTTTGAGAAAATATATTTAGTGTACTTAATCATGTCAAATGTTATTAATAATATCTAGAGCCTCTAAAAAGCAAAAGTTATTAGTTGGTTATATTATAGTTTCTCAACACTTATAATAGCTTTCAACAATATTATATCACTTAATAAATTAAAATTTTGATTCTAGAAAAAACTAAAAATTTGAAAATTCTACAATCAAATTACTTGTTCTTTTTGTTCTTAACATGCATTGAATCACTAGCAATGCTAAAGGGGGAGTCATGGCCACCTTGAGTTTTTTAAAAGTGCAGTGCTTATTGCACAACGTTGGATTCCCTTGTTTATGTTTTATTATTTTATTTCGAGTGATACAACGATATTACAAATTTTACTACTAATGTGTTACTAATCACTAAAAAACCATTCAGATGTTCTTTTGTAATAGTAAGTTGCTATTATTTTAGGCAAAAATATCATTTTGATTCCTACATTTTAGTATCATAGTCAATTCGGTCTTTACATATTAGTAGCATTCAATTTCGTTTCTGTTATTTTTAACTTGCAATCAATTTGATCTCTTCCTAACAAAAAATACCCATGTGACAAATGATTTACATTATTGGTGCACACATGGATAAAATAATAATATAAAGTCAAATGATTAAACATTAATAAAACCACATAAGCATTTTAGTGAAAAAGAAAAATCCATGTTAGACAAAAAAACTTGAAAAAATTATGGTAAAAATACCATTTTAGTCCTTATATTTTGGACTCAGATTCAATTTGGTTCATGTTTTTGATCCCTACTGTTAATTCACTAGCAGAAAAATTTTTAGGTGGTAAACAGTTTGCACTGTTGTCATGTTTAATATTAAAATATTAAATGAGATATTGACATGTCTAAATTTTAAAAATAGTGACATCACTTTTTAAAAATATTTTGGATAAATTGCAAAATACATTCCTAAAGTTTGAGGGTCTTTAGATTTTACATTTGAAGTTTTAGAATTTAGATTTACACCCTAAAGTTTCCCTCAGTTTGCAACAGTAGCCCTTCCATCTATTTTTGCTAACATGCCTGTTAAATGCCAAGTCAAATTGTCACTTGAGTATATTTCATCCAATGAAAGAGTGCCATGTCAATTAGTTGCGACATATCACTTAAATAATTTTAAAAATATTTAAAAAATTAAAATAATTATCTAAATATAAAAAACTTATATAAATAAAAATGATCACAGATTCACAGCATTTTCTTAGCAATGTTCTTGACACCCAAACGGAGGATCTAACAAACCAATCCATACCAATATCCAACAAATCCATAAATTTTACAAATACAGAAGATCAACAAACCTAGAAAATTAGCAAATCCAAAAATCTCATTATCATCAAATACATAAATTTTCTTTGGAAACAAAACACATACAAAAAAAAAGAAAAAAAAAGAAAAAAGAGCGAAAACACCATTTTGGTCCATACCAAAATCTAGCAAATCCCATAAATTTTACAAATATAGAAGATCAACAAACCTAGAAAATTAGCAAATCCAAATATCTCATTATCAACAAACCCATAAATTTTCTTTGGAAACAAAACACATACAAAAAAAGGACAAAAACACTATTTTGGTCCAAACATTTTGGAGTCATGATTAATTTGGTCCTGACATTTTTGTAGGAGTTAATTTGATCCCTATTATTGTTAACTTAGAATCAATTTAGTCCTTATTGTTAACTCATTAACGGAAAAAAAATGCTTATATAATTAACGGTGTGCTTTGTTGTCATACACGTGACAAATATATATATATATATATATATATATATCAAATCAAATAATTAACATTTAAAAGGCCACGTAAGTATTCCAATAAAAACATAAAAAGCCATGTCAGACCAAAAAATAATCTGAAAAAATTAATTTAAAAAAAAAGAAAACAATTTTTTTTTTTAAATCCTCAATTTCTTTAATTTTCTTGCACTTTCTTAGCTGCCAAACACAACCAACAACACCAATCTGAAAATCCCAACCAAAATAAAATCCCTTACAAACATTACAGATAAGCAACTCATACCATAAATTATTTACAAAATCCCAACCAACCCCTTACAAAACCAAACACACAAAAAGAACCCGATCAAACCCCCAATCAAGAACAAGTTCTCAGCGATCAAACACAGACATCACAAAATCGCAACCCATAAAATAAATTCCTCTATTCACAAATAACTTGTTGCCTAGTTACACAAATTAGAAACCTTGACAACCTCCATTTCACACTCTCTGATCTGAAACCTTGACAACCTCCATTTCATATATCTCGAGCCACGCGACATAGATGTTCCTCTAGACACCAGTTTGAGAGAGAGAGAGAGAGAGAGAGTAGAATGTTTAGCTGAAACAGATAGAGAGTTAAGGCTAGAGTGAGGAAGGGCAAAGGAACGAAATCATCATTGGAGATGGTAGTGGTGCGAGCTTGCTAGATCGGCTATGGAGGCCCGATTAGAGGTTTGGGTTGTGTGAGTGAGAGCATAAGAGAAAGTGAGATAGAGAGAACTTTAGAGTGAGAGCGAAAGAGAGGTTTGTTGAGAGAGCTTCACGGTGAGAAATGAAGGAAAATGCCATGGAGGTCGGGGTTCGGTCACAGAGAGAGAGGTGATTCCTAGAAGATGGGGATTTTATTTTGGTAGGGATTTATAGATTGGCGTATTATTGGCTATATTTGGTAGCTAGGAAAGTACAAGAATACACAAGAAAATTAAAGAAATTGAGGATTTTTTATTTAAAAAATCATTTTTTTTTAAATTAATTTTTTTAGGTTAGTTTTTGGTCTAACATGGCTTTTTCTATTGTTATTGAAATGCTTATGTGACCTTTTAAATGTTAATTATTTGATATATATATATATATATGTATATATTTTGCCACGTGTATGTTAACAAAACACACCATTAGCCATGTAGACATTTTTCATTAGTGAGTCAACAGTAAGGACCAAAAAGACTCTAAGTTAAAAATAACATAGACCAAATTGATTGCTATGAAAATATAGAGGCCAAATTGACTGTGACCTTAAAATGTAGGGACCAAAAGAGTGTTTTTGCAAAAAAAATAAAAAAAAAACCCAACCAATTCGGCTCACAACAACAGCAAACCAGCCAACCACATAAAGTTTCTTTGAACAAACCCATAAATTTTCTGTGAATAATTATCATACACCTAATTCAGCTCACAACAACACCACAAATTCTAAAGAAACCCAGCCAACCATATAATTCTTGAATTGTTATACTTTAATTTCTTCAATTGAATTTAGTCACATGGTTGTATAAACTTGTATTGATGAATGTAGTAAAAAACATTGCTATCTTTTTTAAGGGCAAAATTTAGGTACAATTCTTTAGGTGCAATATGTTAGGTTTCCTCACTTAAATTCAAACACATGATTGCTTTGATTAATAAAACCCAAACAATGTTATCTTTTCTAAAAAAAATTAATTCAAAAACACATAGTTGCATTAAATTTAATTGGGGAACTTAATGTACTACACATAAGAAAATGTACTAAAAATTTACCATTTTTCTAAAAACAATTAAATTTGACCATGTGATATGTTGATCAATACAACCATATTGTTGAATTCAATTGGAGAATCTAAGGTACAACAAATAAAGAATTGCACTTAAGTTTTAATCCCAATCAATACTACACAAGAGTGTTTCTTTCCCATCAAAAAAAAAAAAAGTGTTTCTTTTTGAAAACTCCACCCGCCCCAATTTCCATCACACCAAACAAGGGAAAACTCCCATTTTCCTTCCTTCATTTTCCATTGTCCTTTTTCCACCAAACTAAACAAACCATAAACTGGAGAGAGAACGAAGATTCCAATGAGTGACTTACACAATTAAATTTCAAGAAGCAATTTCCAAGAAGTGTGCTACCCTTAAGCAAACAAGTATGAAAAACCAATTTAAGACATGGTTTGTACTTAAATTCACTTCTGGCACAAACTTATCAAGCTAAGTATCTAGCAATTCCCCACTGTTTAATTCTAAGGTGCAGTCATCCGCTTCATGGGGATGGAATCATGGAAAATCATCCTCAATAGGAGGGGAACTCTGTCATTGAGGATGTTTGGCAAGTGGGCAATGGGTAGAACATTTTGCTAAATCATGCTCATTGGTCAACACCAAATGGAAACAAACAGATGGAATGAAGGAAGGTTAATCCAACTCTATGATAGAAACACAGTCTTGGACATTCTGCAAAATGTTCATTCAATCACACATGAAGAAGATCAATTGATTTGGCCATATTGTTGAACAGGAGAATACACAATGGGACAAGCTTATAAATTGATACAAACACAAAAGAGAGAGGGGCAGGGTGCAACCCAGAATTCTGCTGAATTCCATTGGCAATGCCTTTGGAAACATAAAATCCCTTACAAAGTAACAATTTAATTTGGAAATTTGTGAAAAACTCTATGCCAGTCAGGAAGAACTCATTAATTGATCTATCACACTTCCTCAAACGAACTGTGCCTTTTGCAACAGGGAATTGGAGACTTGACGATTGATCACTTATTTCTTTAGTGCTCATTTGTCAGAATGGTAGCTCTCCTCTCACTCTAAGAACAGAATGTATGAATATTAGCAGAGTCTCCCACTAGGTAGCAAAATGAATTTAAAAGGCTCCCACAAAGAGGCTATAGCGCATTACCCCCATGTTAGACTGTTGTGTACTTTATGGTCTATATTGATTCATATGAAAGTACCATTTTGGGATCACTTTCAATTTGGTACCCCCTTAAAATTCAGCTGTATGAACCAACAAGCAAATCATACATGGGTAGCTAGGAAATATCACCTTGCACCATTTTTCCTACTTGGGTAGAGAAGCTAAATATGAGAGGACCCAAATCACATACAGTTTTCATACAGAAGAACGAACTAGCAAATCATATATGGGTAGCTAACAAATCTCTTTACTTAAATCATCTTTCAGATCAGCAAGCATAGGGAATAACAACAGGAAGCTATCACAAAAAGAGAGAGTATACTGTTAGAAGGTCAGGCTGGAGAGAATATGGTGTTAGAAAGCCAGGACAATGGGAGGAGAGGGTTAGATAGAGAGAGAGGAGATTTGGTAGACTGACATACTATCATAAATCGATATCAGGGGTTCCCAGAAATGTAATGTTGGTAGACTGATGCAGACTACCTATGGCTAAGAAGTTCCATAAAAATAGACCCATTTTTGTTGTTTTGATTGTACTGATGTTACTTGAAAAGGCTCTGCTTTATTTGCTAATCAAGGTACCAAGACGGGATTTTATTCATTTGGCTTCCCCTCTGTCATTTATGGCTATGTCCTGTTACCCAGTAAGATTCAGGTACCTAGTGTTGAAATGTCATGGTGGACCCCAAAAAGGATGAGCTACTTAGCGAACATCTTTAAAAATTGTGTTTATGGACAATTTGTTATCACAGTTCTCTCCTTTCTGTTTCCACTGTTTTGGTCGGAATGAGGTTGAAAATTACATACAAGTTACTAGATTGGCTTAGGTCTATTCTGATCTTTGTTGGTCACTCTAGTTTGATATATATGTTTTAATTATACTAAGTTTATCATAATAAAATTTCGAGAAAGTGAAATGGGAAAAGAGCCTAGCTGCTACCATACTCCTTTTTGATATGTAATTATTTATTTGTAATTTATGGTTCATTGTATTACCATAATCCTAATTCCTAGACCCCAAATTTGTCCTGTTTTTCTTGATTCTATAAGCAATAAGTAACACTGTATGTAATGTAATAAGTTGATAAAAGCGAGAAGTAATATTTCAGTTGGGTGAAACACCTGAAAATAGGGAATCCATTTTCCAGATGATATTTTATGTCGAAACAAATGCAGCCTAAGTACCAAAAACTCTCTGTTAAGAATAACAAGCATGGGTCACTGAAAACTTTCTTTTGTTTCCTAGGGATCAGATTTCAATTGTTAAGTTGATTCCAAACCCAAAAATCATTATGTTATGATCAAAGACATAACAGTATGATGGCTAGATATGTTTCTCAATATGAAATGACCATTACTAGAATGAGAACTGCAAGTTAGTTAATAGAAAAAAGTCACAATGGACAACCTTTAAAGTGATTTTGTACTTCTACATAAAAGCAATACGTTCATGTCTACAGCAAAGGAAAGAAAACACGGCAATAACATAGATACAAAAACTTCCCAACAGCTTCACCAAATAGAACAACTGACCTGTCAATTACACTCATTGAATAAAACTAAGCTCCCCATGAGATTAGCTGTGTAAATCTGCGGTGCAAGATCTCCAATACCAATACTTTTCTCATCTAGACTCTTAGGTCTCGTTTGGGAGGAGAGAATTGTTGGGCTTTGTGGAGCCTAGTTATGTTTGATCCGGTTGACGACCCGACCCGAATAATGTTGCGTGGTTTTTTAATGGGAGATTTTTTGAGGCTTAGTCCATGTAGAGGAGGCTTGGGCCGATAGGCCCAAGTTGGAGCCGCGAAATTTTTTTGGCCCGTTTTGTAGTCCATTGTGAATTCTGTGTGCAAGATGTAAAAACCGTTTTTGGTGATTAGGGTTTTGTATTGTTGTCAACCTTGAGAGATTGAAACCATTGTATTGCCACACTTTGTTTTTCTTTGATAATAGTGAAATCCCTATAATTCCGTGGACGTAGGCAAATTGCCGAACTGCGTAAATACTGTTTTATGCGTGTGATTGTTTTTCTTTGGCGTGTGATTGTTTTTCTTTGGCGTGTGTTTTCTCTATTTTTTTGTCTCTCATAGGTTGGGAATTTCGAGTTAATTCCCTACAGGAATGGAATGGAATGGAAAGGAATGAAAAGAATAATTTTAGAATATTCTTCCCTTCCCTTATTTGAGAGTTTTAATGGAGGAAATGGAAAGTTCATTCCCTTATTTGAGAGTTTAAGTGGGAGAGAATGGAATAGGTAGGAGGGAATACTTATTCTTCTCTATTCCCTTAAAATCTCAAATTTAAATTCCCCCCTGAAATTGAGAGGAATGAGAGGGAATGAAATGAAATTTAATGAATTTTTTACTAAAACTCCCAAAATACCCCTATATATTCAATTTTTTATTTTAAAATAGGGGTTTAATAGTAATATTGTCATAAAATGATTCCATTCCATTCCTTCCATGTTATTCCCAAACAAGATTATTTACATTCCATTCATTTTCATTCCTTTCCATTCCTTTATTTTAAAACATAAAATCAAGGTTACTTAATTCCATTCCATTCTTTTCCATTTCTTTCCCTTACTTAAATACATTCCATTCTATTTCATTCCTTTCCATTTCCTTATGATCATTCCATTCCATTCCATTCCTTTATGAAATCCCAAACAAAGCCTTAGGGTCAAATAAAATGAGATCATGAGGAGAAGATGATTTCGCAATCACAAGTTCACCACTGCTCGTGCAGCCAAAGAAGTTCTCAACATCCTTCAAATCTACAATGTTTGGAGTCTAAGAGTTAACATCACCATAAACCCCCATCACCCATATGTGGCACTTCTCAATCAATATACCTCCAACTTCAATATAATCATTTTCAAGAATTTCAAAAGCAATCAAAGCCAGCGATCCCTTAAATATTGCAAGTCGTTCAATCTTAAAAAATAATCCATTTGAGTAATTCTGTGGCAATATTATCTCCTGGAAACTCTCATCATGGAGATCAAAGGACAAAATGAATTTGTGGTGATGAGAATATGCTATAAAGTGCAAAGCTCCATTAAAAAACAAACAAGTTGATTCATCAATCCTAGCAACAGGCCCTCTAGACCCATTAATGGCCTGTTTGGAAGTTTAGAGAGGGAGTAGAGGGGAGGAGAGTAGTGGGGAGGAGAGTAGAGGGGAATAGTTATTCTCCACCTTGTTTGGATATTTTTAAAATTAGTAAGAGAGAAGGGAGTAATGAGCCCTTTCTCTTGTTTAGATGTTTTAAAAATTAGGATGGAAATGAGAGGAAATGATTTAAATAGACAAATTTACCCCTATTTGAAAATAGACTTGCAACATTGGTCTATGATTAATTTGTTAGATTAAATAATTATGACTATAGTATGCAATATTTTTTTTGATAATTTTTTTTTGATGTGAATTAAATAATCAACATTGGTCTATGATTAAATATTTTTTTTGATTTTTTATTAGATAATTTTTTCTGATTTTTTAAAATTTTGAAAAATTGGAATCGAAATATTCAATATATTCTCTTAGTGACAAAATTATATAAAACTTTGAATCAACATTTTTCAACATCTGGATTTTTTTTTGGTTAATCAACATTTGGATTCACTTTGCATAAATTATTCCATTTGCAACAGTAAAATGGTTAATTTAATTCCCAATTTCCGATGATTTCCATTTGCAACATCTGGATTCACGTTGTCTTCAATACTTATTTTGCTATGTGTTGAGTCTTCTCGCTTATGTGGCAACTACTGATAGGACAGTTTTATAATTTACCAAACCGTTGTGTGTGTTAACCAATGAACTCAAATAAACTTTTCTCTCGTAAGCATTTGGTTTTCGAGAAAGTGCGGGTCGAGAAATTTTTTTTCAAACATTATTTTCTCGAGAAAAAAAAGAGACAAATTTTCTCTGACCAAGTTCGCTGTCTTCTGCCGCTCTAGCTCCGAAGATGGTGGAGCCTCTGAGCTCTGCGACGCATTCAAGCTCTACAATCAGGACTAGAATGGCCTCATCTCCGCCTTCGAGCTCCACCTCATCCTCAATCGCTTGGGCATGAAATGCTCCGTCGAAGATTGCCACCGGATGATTCGATCCATCGATCCTGATGGCGATGGAAATGTCAACTTCAAGGAGTTCTAGAAGATGATTCGATCTGCCGCTCTAGGTTTTCATTTTCTCTTTTCTGATCCATTTTCCTCTTAATTGTCAAATGCGAATGATGCGGTTGTGGTTGTTTTTCTGTACTATTAACAATGACTTCGTTAATTACTGCTTGTTTCTAGGTAAAGTGTTACTTTCTCGGAGAAAATATCCTGTCAAATATTGAAGAATTTATTTTTAAATAATCAAAGATTATTTATATAATTGGTTTGTAATTTTGTTAATTTAGAAAGGATAAATTGAGAAATTCAATTGGTCAATAATTTATCTACTTTACTCTCCCTCCAAATCTCTCCAATTTGTGGAATTAAAAATGAGTGGTTAGAGGTAGTTGAAACCCCTCCCCCTCCTTCCTTAAAAAACTTCAAAACAAGGTAAATGAAATACTCTCCCTCCCTTTACTTTACTCTCCCTCCATTTTTAAACTTCCAAACATGCCATAAATGACACCAACTGTTTTCACGAATTGGTCCTCAAAGTGTAAACCTGGAAGTCAAGTCCCTTATAATCCCCCAGCAGCGACAGGTTTTGTCTAATAGAACGACCAAATCTCAAAACCTTGAAGTCAAAGTCATTGTTTTGAATATGATAATACCCAAATCCACAACCGAAAGCCTCAAATATCTTAAACTTTTTGATGTTTGGGTTCCACAGATATATTTCGAAAACCCAAGTGAGACCATTTTTTCCATCATTAGGATTAGGTTTATGCATAATAAGTCTTTGAAAAGTGAGGCAGAATAAGCCTATGATGATGCCAACAATGTTGGCATCAGAAACTGGGATTCTCAACATGGAAACTTCAGTCAATGTGTGATCGCTGCTAATACTGCGTACACAAAAAGTCTTGGTCGCTGGGTGAAGTGGGCACTGACCGTGCCTTACATAGTAGATAATCATTATTATTGTTGTCGGACATTAATGATTTGACTTCTAGGTTGTGTTTGAAGTGTTTGGTAATGAAATTAGAGCTGGTGATGATGGAGTTATAGCATTTGGAAACGCACCTGAATTGCAATAAGGGTTTCATAGGCAGCCGACTCAAGATAGCAGCCATCATTGTTGGTGTTTCCATTTGGTATCTATCTATCTGAAGCAGATTTAGTGCCTGTTTGTTTCAACTTTCCCAACCCAAAAAGCTTGTTTTGAAGAAAGCTGAACCACAAAGCCTGTTTGGTTAGGTATAAAACGCAACTTTTTGGAAAAAGTTGCATTTTGGGTTTGTGAAGAGAACGCGCAATGCCATAAAGGAGCTCAGAGGTGCATTTTGGAAAAAGCCCGTGCGTGTTGATTTATATCCATTGGACACACATGGGCAATTACCAAATTACCCTTCACATTTTACTGAAAATCTAACTTTACCCTTTGATGCATCAGAAGATGTTCTCACGCCAGATTCCTCATTCCTCTCATCTCTTTGCTCTACCCTCTGCCCTCTCTGAAGCTCACTCATGCCAGATTCCTCATTCCTCTTATCCCTTTGTTTATAACACAATTTTACAAAGGAACCCAATAATGAAATTAGAACCAAAAAAAAAAAAAAAATGATCTAACCCATTTCTACCACATGTCGTTGGCAGTGGGGAAGAGATCAAGCAACGGTGGGGAGGAAGACAGGCGGCAGTGAAGGTAGAGATCAAGCACCGATCTGATCCATTCCTCCCTTTTGGATTTCCCCCTCTATCTTTGTTTGATGAGAATCAAATGGTGTGGTGTGTGTGACCTTTAAGTTTGTGTGCTTTGATGGGATAGAGGGAAAGAAACTTGCAAATGAAGTGGTAAGAGAAAAGAGAGAAAGGAAGAAGGAAAAAAAAAAAAAAAGAGCTTTGCGGCAACTGGAATGTTCTGGAGGAACTGGTAGGGAAAAAGGGGAAAGAAGGAACAAAAAAAGGTAACTGGAATGTTTTGGAGGAAGTGGTAGGGAAAAAAAGAAAAAAAGAAAAAAAGAGAAGGGTACATGTGTGGAGGAGAAAAAAAGAGGGGGAAAAAAA
The DNA here is from genome assembly GCA_028535165.1 of Quercus tomentella. Taxonomy (NCBI): domain Eukaryota; kingdom Viridiplantae; phylum Streptophyta; class Magnoliopsida; order Fagales; family Fagaceae; genus Quercus; species Quercus tomentella. The sequence goes on from JAPQVY010000012.1 coordinate 37,161,120, forward strand.
AAGAAAAAAAAGAAGGAAATACGGATGGAAAAAAAAAGTAAAAAAAAAAAGGGAAAAATAAAATAAAGAATGAGAAATTAAAATTGAGAAATGCTACCACAATATTTTCACAATAAATTTTAAATGGTAGGTTATTATTAGTTAATATTGGTGAGAAAAAAAATAATTTTTTTAGAAACTTTGAAAGTTCTTTTTAGAATAATTTTTTAAAAAGTATTTTCACAATACTTTATATATACATTGTCATTTTTGGTAATTTATCACTTAAACTGCCGCTTTTATAAGTGCTAGTCAAGCACTTAGCTTTTTCAAAAAGCACTTTTTAACAATTTTTACCAAACACTCAGCTTTTTAAAAAAAAACTTTTTCATACTGCACTTTTTGAAAACTTCACTTTTTCAAAAAGCCCAGTTTTAAAAATCTGAACCAAACTCACCCTTAGGCTTATGTAAAAAAAGGGAAAGTTATCCTTATCCTAGGCAAAAGTGAAGTTTACACTTACGTACGTATAAATATATTCCAAGATACAATTTCAAGATAATGTTAACTATGTCAAAAACTTTTCAAAGTTGAACAATTTAATTCTTGTTAAAGTCAATTTAGTCCTTAAACAGGCACACTATCAAGCAGATTTACAGTATGCAGTAGCTTATGCGAATGCTCTTAAGATACTTGCGTAGTTGCAAAATTTAATGAAATGACACTTCAGCCCCTTTTAACTATTTACCACCTACAAAAATGCACAATCATCCCCTGTAAATTAATGTTAGCGTAACACCGTGCATTCTACCATTTGTTTGGTCAAGGTATTGTTTGTTTGTTTGTTTGTTTGTTTTTTTTGTTTTTGTTTATGTTTTTGTTTTTTTTTTTCATAGTGTATCTTCGAAGCTTTCAACCAAAAACAAATCATTGTTCACGACAAGTGAACCTATAGTGGGGTAAATTGCTGGCCCAGGGAATTTTTTCAAAGTGCAGGTAGCTGGGCTTGAAGTAGGGAGCACACCTAGTCGAACCTGGTACAAGTACCTTGAGATCGAGTGCCCAACCAACTCGGTCAACTCCCTGGGTTATTTTTGGTTAAGGTTTACGTTTGTGTGTTTTTTTTTTTTTTTAAATTAAATTTATTTTATTTTTAATTTTTTTTTTTAGGTGAGTCTATTTGGTAGTTAAGTTGGATTAAAAAGAAAAAGTCATGCGTAAGTTTGCAATCGTTTGGACCCATTAAAAGAAGGCACATATATGCATTATCAACATAAAGATCACCTGTTGTTGTGTTGAAGTCCAATCCTAATAGATGCCCACAAATGTGCTCCTTTTGATCATGATCGTGTGACCTTTCACAACCCTCTTCGTCAACAATGCCAGTAGTAACATAAGCAGTTGAAAATTGAATTAGACAATCTCACTATATGAAATTTAACATAAGCTATTGAAAATTAAATTAGACAATCTCACTATATGAAATTTAGGTGTAAGGTTGCTTACTATAATCTCTTTCAGACTAAACCCAGCAAAAGTGGGAGTTTTGTGAATTGGTTACAACGACAATCTCACTCTATGAAAACATTCATATCTAATGACCCAAATATTGCTTGTGCTTATATATGGTGTAACACTTTGTGATGTTACAACCTTCAATAACTTTTTTAATATACTAGCATTTTGAGAATCTCTTCGTTAGTTAATTTATACTTTTTGTTCTTAATATGCATGTCAAATTTCGTATTAATAAAAAATGATTTATTATATGATCCATAAACTCATGTTTTACATATAATTTTAACCATTTTATGAGGAGATAATTATTTACACCTAATCATCTTGATATTTTGTAAACCAAGAGAGATAACAAGGTAATGAAATCAAACAGTTTATTGGTCAGAATGTTATATTTAAAGAGTTGTAGGGTGCACCAGAGAATCTTGTTAAAATTGTAGAATTTTGAAACTTTTAAAGGGTGTTCATGATTAATTAGGATCATTTAAAATATAAAATTCTAAAGGTAGTATCATCTTTTAGAATTCCTAAAATCTTATCACCCACAGTGAGCTAAATAAATTTGATTTTGCTACCTTAAGATAATATTGGAGTATGCGACTAAAGAAGTTAACAATAACAAACACATGTAACTTTGAAGCCTCACTGTGCGGATTAATTTGTTAAAATTATCATGACATAGTTTAAACCCATGAATTAATATTTTTTCGAATATATAATTTACCTATTTTGTGATTAGGCTACAAATAGGTTGCGCAGAGAAAAACACTTTTTTAATAGAGTAAAATAACCTGGGATGGTCGATCTCTTCCTTAAAGATTAGGATGAGTCTTCAAGACTTTCTTATAATTCTTTTTTTCCTATATAATAAATATTCAATAAGATTTGAATTTGTGACACCCTCTTAATGATGATTATTCTTTATTATCATCAATTAAGATATTGGTTGATTTTTAGTGTAGGCAAAATTCGCACTATAGTTTATAGTAGACATCTTCATGTGGTTAGATTTAAAGGATATAATAAAAAATGTTTGGCTATAAGATATGATATTATGCTTATCATAAACTACTTTGACACTTTTTTGGCCCTAACAAGGGTTTTACTTTAACACTACCAAAATATATTATTTTATCTAAAAGGAAAATTAAAAAAAGGCCAAAATACATTTTTGGTCCTTGAAATTTATCTGCTGAAGGTTTTCAGTTCCTATAGTTTCAAATGAGTTTTAAGACCGATTATTTTCCAAAATAGAGTTTAAAAAAATTATTAATAATCTTTACAAAAGCCTAGAATAAATCTTTTTTTTTTTTTTTTTTGTATAAGAAACCAAGAATTGAAAGATAAGAAGAAGCTCACATAATACTATAATAGAGCCTCTTAAAGTTATTATTACTGTAGCTGTGTGTAAGATTCTCTCAGTTAATATTGGTTGTAGTACCCTTAACAAGGGTCCGATCATTTATATCTAATAGAACCCATTGTTGAAGGTCATGAGTAAAATTCTGGAGCTCAACCTACTCCCAGCTGGAGGGGATGTTGATAAATTGGGCATAACTTATAACCTCGGTACTTAAGTTAGGTATACAGATTGAGAAAAATGGTGACGATGCTGCATCTAAGACAATCTCTATGAGTTGCCTTAGATGTCCATGTGTTGGTGTAATAACAAAGTTAGACACATTGAAACAAGTGCTTGGCTAATGGTATTAATCCCAACCAAATGTACGTGTACAGTTGCCACTTCATTTATTGCATTTCATCACATATTGATTACATGTTTAGGATGATTGAGGTCAGTTATCAATGCATGTAACTAATTCTTTCTGTGTGCCTTGCTGATGTTAAGAAGAGAAGTGCATACTAGTAGAATTCTTTGCATATACATTCTTTGGATGTATTTCAAAAGCATTTGAAACTTGATTAATTTCATCAACAATTTTGAAAAGCTCAAGATCCACCAAGTGCAAAGGCCTTGCTCATGCCACCAAATCACTAACATTGTTCTACATTAGACGTGGCAAAATGGGCTGGTCAGGTCAATCGGGTTGGCGGGTCAAACAGGTCAAAACGGGTCATTTTTAAACAGGTCAATCAGGTTGTGGGTTTGGTTGGGTCGACCCGTATTTTTCAAACAAGTTTTTATTATTATTATTTTTTATAATTACAAAAACAAATCAATGACAACCTGTTTAGAGAGAATGAATAAAATCAATTAAGCGAATGAATAAAATCAATTAAGCAAATGAGTTGCACTTAATGCCACTTGTTAATATCCTTCCAATTCTGAGAAGGCCACTATTCATTGGCTTCTAAGAAACCCATTACTTCTTCATTATCGTCATCATCTCCTTTTTCTCTTTGGTGCTAGTCTAAGTGCAGGTGATCGAAGATTAGAGCTTGAAGTGATATCGGTGATGAGAAAAAGGAATTAACGCTAACACTAAACAAAAAGACTAATATTAAAAAAAAGAAAAAAAGAAATGCACATCAATTAAAAAGATGCCACATCAATGTACTGTAAGCCACATAGGCATTAACACTAACGACAGTTAACAAAAATACTAATCAATGTACTGTTAGCCACATAGGCATTAACACTAACGACAATTAACAAAAATACTAACATTGCTCATTTTTTAAACTTAAGGGACCAATAACACTTACTTGAAACTTAAGGGACCAATTGTGCTCATAGGGTAAACTTCAGGGATTAATATTGTAGTTTTGCCTTAGTTTTTTAACTTTTAACCTTTTTCATTTTTTTACATCCTCTAAATGTTTTTTTTTTCCTCTGGATAAAACATCTAAATGGTAATTAAACGTGTAATCATAGTTGTCAATATTGTACGATACGCAATACATATCGTATTGTATGTAAAAAGTTTCATATTTGAAGTACTTATGATTCATAGGATAAAACATCTAAATGGTAATTAAATGTGCAATCATAGTTGTCAATATCATATGATACGCAATACATATCGTATTGTATGTAAAAAGTTTCGTATTTGAAGTACTTATGATTCGTACGATACAATGTACATATCGTATAAATCCTATCATATCGTAAAATCATATGTATCGTACGATATGTGAACGTATGCTTTAAAATGAGTTTTTCAACAAAATTCAAAAACAAAAAAAACTACCAAAGAAACTTTTTTTCCCTGAAAATTAGCACATTCTCTATAAATATATCTCACATACGTTTGATGCATTTTTTCCTAAAAATTAGCAAACACTAAACCAGCAGTTTACTCCATTTCAAATTCTAAATTTTAGTTTCTTAAAAATTTCTTCATGTGTAAATTCACTAACAATAGATAAATTCGAATTGAAAAATTACTTTAAACTCAATTAAAAAAAAAGGCTCATCGCACATGCAGAGCGTGTATGATGATACTAGTTTTTATTAAGAGTTTGTGATTCTTATTATATATGATACAAAAAAATAAAAAATCGATTCACGACATGATTCACGTTTTGACAATTATGTTTGCAATTATTATACCGAAGTAAATCCAATGTTAGCTTGCTTTTTTATTTATTTATTTTTATTTTAGAAAAAAAAAAATCTAAAGTTGGCTAATTTTCTATACTATAAAAGCTTGGCATAGTGCATGAATAACATGCACCCACTTAAGCCAAGTCAACAAAACATTTAAAGTATCTGTTCAAAAGGAAGGACCTAATTCCTATAATTTATTACCATTTTTTGACCTTGGACAAAACTTATCACTGTCTACAACTAGTATTGATTCTATTGAATGAGATTTTTTTTTAATGGTTGTCTTGACAGCCTTGAGCCTTGTGTTGTCTTGTCTCTCATGTCACTCATGTCCGTGATTTGTGAGCTCTTATTGGTTGTGATGAAATAGTCTTCAGCAAAAAAAAAAAAAAAGCTCAAATAGGCATTCTCTCATGTCATGTCTTGACTTGTTTATAACTTTATATCTATAATATATTGACTATTAGTTTTGATACTTTATGCTTTATGCATTTAGTATCATGACGTAGTTTAAATATTTTTTTTAACGGGTCGGGTCGGGTTAGGTCGGGTTGACTCGCAAAAAAACCGGGTTGGGTCACGGGTCAACTTGTTTTTGCTTTGGGTCAAAAAAATCGGGTTTGGGTTAGGTATTTTTCGGGTTGGGTTGGGTCGGGTCAAAAAATTTTGACCCGTATTACCATGTCTATTCTGCATCCATGTTACTTCCATCCAACTTATAATACACAATCATTCCCATACACCAAGGTTGTGTTTGGATGGCAACATTTGGATTTAGATTTGAAATCTATTGTTTTAAAATGCCTTGATTTGAAATCCCTTAATTTTAAAATTCCTTGTTTGGGTCTTTTTAAACAAACAAAGAAGATTTTGAAATTTCATTCTTTGGATACCTAAATTTGGATTTGGATTTAGATTTAAGATCAATAAAATATATTTTTTAATTATTATTTTTCTTAATCCTTCTATATTTTAATTTTAGTGCTAACATTTTTAATAAATACATGAGGTCATTGATCATAATGACCAAATATATTAGTAATAGACAACTAAAAAAATATCTTGCCAATTATTGACAACTAAAATTTTTATATCAACTAGACTGGAAACCCAAATGCATGGATTTCTTCACAACATTCAAAATCTCAAACTAAAAAATTATTCTAAAGTTCATAGCAACTAAAAAGTTATATATCAAGAGAGACAAATTAAATAGTTCAAAATAAGAAAATTACACATATATAAATATAAATATAAAGTCTCAAATAACACAATGATGCCGAGATTGATATTCCTCAAACATTTCCTTCACCAAAGTATCTTGAAAGGCTGTCCACTTTTTTGTTGAATGGACATATCTCTTCCATCGTTAGCAAAGAAAATCCATGAAATAACATCAAACAAATCAATGTAGGCGTAAATGCACTTTTGGTCCCTACATTTTGGGTCATTTCTCGATTTGGTCCCTAAACTGATTTTGCTTTTAGGTCAGTCCTTGATTTTTTAAAATCGTTTTTAAAATGGTCCCTGCCGTCAACACAGTAATAGAAAAATTTGAGATGGCAAATGGAGTGCATAGGTGGCATGTTAGATGCTAATGTGGCTAATAAAATAACATTAATAAATACCACATCAGCATCCATGTCAGCATTTTAATAAATAAAAAAGCCATCTCAGAAAATTAAAAAACAAATAAAGAAATAAAATTTTTTAAAACACCTTAATTTTTTTTTATTGCTTTTCATTATTTTTCAGAAGAACATTGTTCTTCTTCTTTCCCAGGACATGAACATCATGCTTCATGTTCTTCCCCAAATCAAACCCAATAAATCCAAAGAAATCAAACCCATAAACTTCCAGTAAATCAAACCTAATAAATCCAAGAAATCAAACTCATAAACCACCCAATAAATCTAAGAAACAAGGGAGTCAATTCCGTACAGTACCGGCCGGTACTGCCAGAATATACCGTATCGGCAAGCAAACTGGTACATATAACCCTCCTGTTTCGTACTGGAAAAAATACCGGCCATACTGGCCATGTACCGGTTGTACTGACCAATTTCGGGCAATACCGGTTGTACAAAAAAAAGTTTTTTTATTTTTATTTTTATTTTTTTTAAGTTTTGTAATTTTTGAATTTTTGTTAGGGTAGAATGGTAACTTATTTGCATAAACTTATTAGTATTATTTGTTTTCTTAGTATGCAATGATAACTTTTAAGCTTTCTATTTTTTATATTGTGTTTTATTTATTTATTTATTTTATTTATTAATTGAAACTAAAGTCTAAAACCATGAATAATTAGTTCTGAATTGAGGAAATGTTTTATGGTAAACTTTTATATTTATTATAATACACACACACACACACACACATACATATATATAAAAATATATATATATATATATTTATTTATAAATATAAAAAATAGCAGTAAATCCGAAACGGTACACCGGTATTGATTGGTATCCGAAATATATCGTACTGCTGACCAAACTGGTACAACCTCCGGTACGGTATTGACTCCCTTGCTAAGAAATCAAACCCATAAACATCCAGTAAATCAAACCCAATAAATCCAAGAAATCAAACCCATAAACCTCTAGTAAATCAAACCCAATAAATCCAAGAAATAAATATACAAATCCACATAAAAAAAAAAAAAAAAACCACAAACATGAAACCAAACTCACTGAGACATCTCCATTTCCGAAACACAAACATGGCCACATGATCTCCATGGTCACACCAATCTCCACCTCCATTACCGACCACCCACCCCTATAGAAACCCAGAAAAACCCCACCTCCAACCAAACCTGTAAACACAAATCCAAGACCCACACCAACCTTCACGGCCACACCGATCTCCACGGCCACAGCCCACCCCCACTGAAACCCAGAAAAACCTAGCCTCTCCAACCAAATCCACCCATCTCCATCTCCATCTCCAACCAAACCCATAATCCAAGACCCATGGATTACCGATTTCCACCCCGACCATCGATCTCCACCTCCATTACCGACCACCCCACGGAAAACTAGAAAAACCCAGAGATTAGAGAGTCGGGTTTAGAGAGAGAGAAATGTCAGAGATTAAGAGAGAGAGAGAGAGGGATTGAAAGCTTGAACAAAGATAGAAGAAAAAGAAAGATACAAACACAAATACGCACCAAGAGACAGAGAAAAAGAGGATTTGAAAAAAAAAGAAAAGAAAAGGAAAAGAAAAGAAGAAAGATACAGACACTAGGGGTGTCCATGGGTCGGGTTTGTGCCCAATCCGCAACCAACCCGTAAGAGATCGGATGGGCAGATTCTCAACCCGCAATCGACCCGTTAAGAGGGTCGGGTTTCGCGGGTCGGTTTGCCGGCGGGTGGCATTGGTTTCGGGTGAGGCCGAAACCCGACGGAAAACACAGAAAAACGGCCAAAATTGACGAGATCTCGCCCGATCCGGTGAGGATTTCGTCAAATCCGATGATTTTTCCCCTAAATCGTGTTGAGAATCGCCGGATCTGGTGTATCTATGCTGGATCTGATTGTTTTGGCCGCCGAAATCTGCCAAATCAGGCTAAAACTCGTTGGAATCGCTGGAGAATTCGCCAGAATTTGATGTCTTCGGGCGGGTCGGGTTTCACGGGTTTTGAATGAGGGGACTCGAAACCGACCCGCTGGCGTCGGGTTTTGGAGCTCGGGACCTACAACTGACCGCCGGAGCAGTCGGATCGGGTGAACGCCTGTCGGGTATGGGCGGGTGGGTTGGACAGCCCTAACAGACACAAACACAGAGGAAGAGAGGATCTGAAAAAGTTTTTTCTTTTTTTGTTTTTGATTTTGAATTTTTTCAGTTTAATTTTTTTATTAATTAAAATGCTGACTTGTCATTAAAATGTTGACGTGATATTTTTTAATATTATTTTATTTGTCATATCGGCATCTAACATGCCATCTATGCACTTCGTTTGCCACCTCAGATTTTTCTATTACTAGATTGACAGCAGGGACTATTTTAAAAATGATTTAAAAAAATCAAGGACTAACCTAAGAGCAAAATCAGTTTAGGGACCAAACCAAGAAATGACAAAAAATGTAAGGACCAAAAGTGCATTTACGCTATCAATTTAATTGCAACTACAAATATGAATAATAAATAATTAACACAAATAAAAGTAAGCAGCTCGGTAAATACAAGAGTAACACCTAGTTATATTTAAAAAGAGCTAGCTCCTAAAATTCAGAAGTAATAGGAAATCTAGTAAAGTCAGATTTCTTTCCAGTAAGTTCTAATAAAATCTTTTCCACCAGTCCACCTATAGTCAAATGAAAGGCTGAAGCATCCCATCTTTCCAGTGTATTAATTATAGTGTTTGATGGCCTTTTTTAAAGAATATAAAGCACAATTAAATCACAATATGGTGTTCTATAGGTCAGTAACTCCTTTCTTTATGTAAACTAGAAGGGATTACAATGCTCCCGATTGAATTAATGGTATCGGGGATGCAACCTGTCTCATGATTGAATTTTTTATCAGGTTCTCGTCATGGGCTTCCAAATGTTCTAAAATTATGCGATTAAAGCTTCTAGTTTTTACATCTATTCCATGTTATCACTACAAGTCATCCTTTGTTGAGAAGCACATTTTCTGGGATGACTTCCTGACTTCTGAATTGCAAGAACGTATGCCAAGCATTGCCAATGTACATTATGTTTTTCTTCCGTTCTTGAATTGAAGCATTGCTAGTCTTTATGCAGGGAACAATGACTAAAAAAAAATAAATCAGTACAACTGCTTCTTTGTTTTTGTTATAATTGTGCTTACATATATACTATGTTCTCATCAAGAATCTGTCTCGTTTTAGGGGTCATAAAATAGGATGGTTGATACATAAAGAGGTGTGTATGAGACAGATAACCTAATGTAATATGATGCCCTTCAATTATATTTCAGCATATACAATCATACATTAGTACTCAAAAAAAGAATAGTAAATATCTTCTGGTATCTAAATCAGACTCTTTAAACTGAGTTAAATTGAAAATTTTTGAATTTCTCAAAAATTTAATCAGTAAGAAGCAAAAACATAAATATTGAATAGAAAGAAGAAGACTCACCAACTGCACAAATGCTTATTCCCCTTTTTTTTTTTTTTTTTTTTTTTTTTTCTAATTTTTATTGTCTTCTTTGACTGGATCAATTAATAAAATTGTCCCTTAGACCTTAAAAAAATTTTAACTTCAAGTCCTCAGCCTGCAAACACAAAGAAAGGCTATTACATTAAAAGTAAAGAGCCAGGAGAACATATAAATGCCTATAAATGAAAAACAGCAGGTGAGCATAACAGAAAAGAATATATCAAAATAGTGATGAAAACAAGATTGGGTACTAGAAAAAATTGGTAGTTTTGAGACTGCAAAGTTTGAATAAAATGAAATTAAAGGTGCAGCCATGAGTTCTAGGCAAGCATCTTAAGCAGAAATGTAGTAAAAACATGTCCATGTCCAACTACCAAAAAACCAATTCATGCATAAGATGTCTCACTACGTAGAAGCATTGTTGCACAGTTATTGAAATATTTATCATGTAAATGCAAGAACATAATATAAGACTCACAAGTCTCTTTGCTTAACCAAAGAGAGTTGAATTTGAAATCCTTTAACAAAAACCAATGGACAGAAATACATATCAATATAAACAGCTTCACTGTAGAAAGTGAAAGAGAAAGCTTGGGAAAATTATACATTCTCTTTGAGGGTAGTCAACTTAGTCAACTATAGATAATTTTCCCAGAAACAGATTCTCAAGAAGTAAGGCAAAACTAATTAAACATGAAAGCCATTTGAAATCAACAAGTTGCTTCATAGCAGAGTCTCAAAAAAAAGCCTGACTGTGCTTTAGGAATTCAACCACAGGAAACAAAACTAGAGGCACGCATTGCAAACTGTATATCTCTTGTTATTTATGTATAAAACTATGAAAAAATTAGTTCCCAATTTCTCTTGGACTCGGATGTTTTCCTTTGTAATGTATGTACATCAAAGTAGCTCAAAATCTCAGACTAAAAACTCATGCATTAAAATACATAGCTGACAGAGGCATTTCATTAAACAGTTCATTGCATTTCAATTAGACCAATTTTGAACTCTAAAAAAAATAAAATCTCCAAAAATTTCTTGATAAAACTAAACTAGCACATGCTTAGCAGTAGATACAGACCCATATAGAAAAATCCAAACGAAAACCACACAACCCAAATACAAATAAAATTAGAAAGAAATACATAAAACAAAATGGTTATCTTTTATATAGGACAGCAAGAGATTATGTAGATCATTCTCATTCATCTAATGAAATTATTTCAAATAAATTGAATCATTTTTTCTCCCTCAAGTTAAAAAGGAAAGAAAAATTACAATTTTTATTAATTTAATTAAAAATACTAGACTATTATTTATGATTGAAATTTTATCACACTGAAAAGAAAAACATCATAAAATCTAAAATTAGACCAGAACATGTAGTAAGATCAAGAACAAAATCTTAGAGAGAGCAGCTAGAGTATATTAGGGAAGAGAAAGGTGATTATGAAAAATTAAGAAGGAAGAGAAAAAGATGAGAGAAATAAAGTGAGTGGGTAATTGAGGTAGCTAGAGTTTGCAACATGACAAAGTATATATATGGGTAGGGTTATGGTGGGTTAGAACTTAGAAACATCTCAACTTGTTATCCAACTTGACTCACTAATTTAGTTGACTAACCTGCCCAACTCAACCTACTGCACTTAATGGATCTACACAAATTGGGTTGGGCGAGTTGGCGGGTTAGACATTTTTTTTTTTTGGCACCGCCCTAAGCACAAGTAACGTTGTCTAATTTGTTAGGAATACTAATAAATACTAGTTAAGTAACAAGACTCTTGACATAATACAACTCTCTTAAGGGTAATTTTTTTCCTTAACTTTTTTTTTTTTGGGTATAAGATAAATACTAGTTAAGCAAAGATGGTGTTGTTTTCCAAGAAACTTGTGAGGCCAATGTAAGGTTGAATTTATTCAACCATGTGTTGACTTTATTCTGAGTCAATTTTACTTGTAATTCAGCAATTAGAAACCCTGTATTTAGGTGGGAATTATGTAAGGGTTATGTGTGAGAGAGTGTGAAGAATTGATCAAGTGTGTGCATCAAGAAGCATTCTCGCGACTGACTCGCAAGTGGTGACTCGCTAGAATCATGCACATGTGTGAAGCATGTAGGAAGTTGAAGGGACAGTACAGCTGGATCACTATAGGAGAAAAAGTACACTCTAGCCATTTTGTTATTTGGTGATTGGAACTTGTGACTTGTCCCAGTCGCGAGTAACTCGCTAAAGCCCCCTATTTTGCAGGAAAATGACTTTTCACATTCCTTTTCACACCCTACTATAAATATCCTTATACCCACGAAATGTAGAGGGCTTTCATAGAGAATTTTGAGAGATAAACCTTAGAGAACAATAAGATTGATTCATCCACAATCTTATACCTTTGATTCTCAAATTCCTCTACTCTCATCCTCTCCATTGTCATATCCTTGAGAGGATCTTTAGCCAAATCCTTATCTCACTATATTCACATCAATGAGAAGGTAATTTGGTGCTTGGGAAGCAATTCAGAGATGACCAATTCATTTGGTTGATGCAATGGGCTTATTGCGGGATTCGAAAAGCTAGAGAAGACACTGTTAGGCTTAACCTTGTTGGAACAAGAAGTTTGGAGGGCTTAGATGCATCGGGTAGATTAGGCTTGGAGGGTCTATTGCTATTCATGTATCCCAACTGATTTTTTAGTGGATCATTTTACCGCTTGGAGAGCAGCGGAGAGGTTTTTCGCCGAATTCTTCAGTTTCCTCTTCGATAACACGTGCCAGTGTTATCTTTGTGTTTGCATCTCTCTTCCCTACTTTTTTCCTTTTAATTGCTACTGTGTTTGGGATTAATTATGGTTTAGAGTGTTTTACCAATTTAGGTATAGCTTATATTTATCATTCCGCACATACATTGTTTGAGTATAAGCTTGTGTTGGTAATTTTGAAATTGGGGGTTTAAGCATTCACTAGTATTTTACACACCAAGTGAACATTCAATCGACATTAGGGTTACCCAAAGCCACTCGGGTCGGGTGCTAGTTTACATGTCTAAAAAGATTGGCCTTCCATCTTCGATTACAACAATAGAATGTTTGGCAGTTGTTTGAGCTCTTAGATTTGCTAGAGAGTGTGGCTTCTCCTCTTTTATACTTGAGGGTGATTATGAAATTGTTTGTAAAGCTCTTAGGAATGAAGATGAGTTGTTCACTCCATTTGGTCATTTGAGAGCTAAAGCTAAGTCCCTTGCAGAGTCCTCTTGCGTAGTTAATTTCTTTGATACCCATAGACAAGGTAATTTTGTAATTTATAACTTTGTTAGACATGTTAAGGGTTAATCAATGTGGATGTAGGATGTTCCCCTGCATCTTAATTATGTAACCTTAGTGGTTTTTGGCTAAGAATTTTTTCCAATTAATACATAGATGCAGTTTTATTCTAAGAAAAAAAAAAAACTAAAACTAAGGGTCCATTTGTTACCATTGTTTAAACAACATTTTTTAGTTTATTTACTATTTAGCTTAGTTTTGCTACTATTTATGGGCCTCACGGCACTTTTTGGTATTATTCATGGATCTTACGATACTATTTTAGCTAACTTTTACCTTTATCTACAATACTTCCAACAAAAAATTTTTAATTTCAGTAAAATAAGTGAATTTCAAACAAACCCTAAAACTGTTAATATTTAATTAATCATTCAGTATTGCTCAATCTTATTCACAGACACAAACACCGATAATATATATATATATATATATATCTATATTACTATTAAAGGGGCTTTTCTTGTTTGGATTCCTTAATTTCATGATTCGAAAATACCCCTACACATTTGGATTTAAATAGAGACAAAACTAAAGGACATCTTGATAAAAATACATCTCTAACTCCCTATAAAATAGGATCACTTTTTTATTGGTTTTCAAACTCCTCCAATTTACAAAACTCACCCCACGTTTTCACTATTCTTTTTTTTTTTTTTTCTTTTTTCCTTCATCATGATCTATTTGTTTCTTCTTTCCCCCTTTTTTCAATTTTTTTTTTTTAATTTCATTACACTAATCTCACGTTTTTATTTTCCTAAATCTCTTTTTCTTTATTTTGAAAAAAAAAAAAGATTTCTACTATAAAACCAGTATTATAACTTTTATAGAATCTTATCATCCCAATATCCCTACTAAAAAGCAGTTACAACTATGTAATCTCTCATAGTTTTATATTTATTTTTCACTTTCTCACTCACGATCTCCTTATTTTTCACTTTCTCTTCTTCTCCTATTCGGATTCCTCATTTTTTAGTTCAAAAAAGCCCTTATACCCTTATGTTTAAGTAGAGACAAAATTAAAGGATAATCCGGTAAAAATACAATTTTAACTCCCACTAAAATATTGCCTAAAAAATAGGACCACTTTCCTGTTAATTTTTAAATTACTTTATCCACTTATAAATTAAAATTTTAAAATAAAAATTATTTATATATATATATATATATATATATAGAATAAAAAACTCTACAAAATTAGGATCACTAATAAAAAAAAAAAAAAAAACCTTATCGCACGTGCGAAGCGCGTGTGATGTGGCTAGTATATATATATAAAAATTTAGCCAACCTTAAAAGCCTTGTGTTTTTAGAGGGCCCAAAAAAATTAAGTAAACCCTAGCGTAAATCAAAATTAGGTTTTGTGTTTCCATTCTTTGCCCTAGCGTAAATCAAAATTCAGGAATCCAAATCAGCCTCAGACGTTGAAGATCGGACCTTTGTAATCGTCTTTCATCGATCGAACCACTGATGTCTCAACTACTGTTGTCCCAGCGTCTACCGGACGACCTCGTATATGAGATCCTCACTTTGCTACCAGTGAAATCCTTAATCCGATTTAGATGTGTTTCTAAATCTTGGTACTGCACAATCACCGACCGCAATTTCATTATGGCTCAGTTTGACCGATCTAAATCATTATTCAATAACAACAGCAACGACAATAACAATGGTTATATGTTGAATATACCCCCACTTTACAGAAAAGAATTTTGTGCTGCTGTTTACAATAGCGACCGCACATTTACCGAGATTTCAAGATTTCAAGCCCCCTGTTATTTCGGTGTTGCTGGCTGCTGTAGGTGCATGTTCTACTTTGTAGAAAACGAGAACGAGAATAACAGAATGTATTTTTGGAACCCAAGCATTAGAAAGTTTAAGAAGGTTCAACTTACTCCCTTGAGTATTCGTGATGCAGTTGTTTATGGACTTGCGTATCATTATCAAAACAATGACTACAAGATTCTAAGAATTGTTTATTATCACCGAAACGTAAAGCCAAAGCCAGCTGAGGCTGAGATTTACACATTGAGTACCGATTCTTGGAGAAGGGTTGTAATATCTGTGGAGTCCTCAAGCGGGTCTAAACCCATTGAGTCAGTTCATTATGAACGTAAGAGGGACCCTTGCTTTGTATTTTTTAAAGGAGCCCTACACTGTTTAGCATGTTCTCTGGGCCACAAATTCATTATGTATTTTGACATTAATGATGAGAGATTCCGTGAGATATTGCTGCCTCAAAATTACTTAGATGGACTTATTTCTCGATATTCACAACATCTGGCAGTGTTCAAGGGATTGCTGGCTTTGATTGTTTTTGATGGAAATAGTAAAATATGCCATATATGGATGATGAAGGAGTATGGTGTGGCAGAGTCTTGGATTAAGAAAAGCGTACCGATGAAAGAAGATTTACGGTTTTTAGACATCACTTTCAATGGGGAACTTCTGATTCAAAAGTTTAACCCCTTTCGGACGCTTACATTTCACCCTGAGAGTTTAAATGAGGAAATTCTTGAAATTCCATTTTATAAATGTATGTACACAGATTTTTGGGTGGAAAGCCTACTTTTACTTGATGGGATTTAAATACAAACTTAGCAAGTTGGAGATTTTAGCAAGGTAGTCATCTTTTTGAAATTTATATTGACAACTCATTATGCTATAAGAAATTTCTGTTATTTATGTATTTGTGATTTAATGAATCTGGCATTATATCGTGTTTTCTTTTCTTTCTGTTTGTTCTAGGCCTGCAAGTAATGCTTTGAATGTAGAAAGTATATCTTATTAAACAGAATAGGGTTCCTTTGGGGAGTGGGGACTATGGCTACTATTTGTAAGCTGAATTTGTGTGAGAAATGTTGTGCACGTTCTAGAAGATGGTATGTCACGATGAAACATATATGTATTGCCAACATAATCTCATTTAATTGGTCATAACTTGATGAGTACTAGTTTTGGAATCAAGTTGACAATTAAGATTTGTATTACCTGTTAACTGTTGATACTAGGTACCCTTAATTTTGATTTTTTCAACACACCATATTTTCATGTATTGCACCCACTCACATATATGCATCTCTGTCAACCACTGAATTCCAGAAGAGTTTCTACTAAATGCGTTGAAATAAACACTAACAGCCCTCTGCTAACATGTATTTGGTTGGCGCCCCTTGGCTCCTGCATCAAACCTAATGGCTTGTAGGTTGTCCAAATTTACCATTCTTGTCATGTTCTTTTAAATGATAAGCTCCTACTATGCTCCTACAAAAGTTTCACAATCTGTTAGTCACTTTATATGACTTAGAAAGCATTTGCAACTTTCACTAGTATCATAGCATCATCCAAAGGATTATGACGTAGGATCTGAATTTCGAAAAATAATTCCCATGAATCACTACATTGGAGGAATTTCTTAATAAGGGATCGCACATGTTTGTTTTTTTCTATTGAGGTCAATGGTGAAAGATTCCAAGAGACAATGCCTCTTGGCATTTACTTGCTTGGAATCTGTGGAATAATTTGACAATACCATAGAATTCAAGGGATTGCTGGCTTTGGTGAAATTCAGTGAAACTGAGAAGGAATTACAGGGAATGTGATATGCTGCACATAGGGTGATAAAGGAATGATTGCATTTAGTCTTGGAATTAACAAATGGTACTACCACCGCATCAAGTTGCATGTTTTTTTTGCTGTACTGGCAATGGCAAACTTCTAATTAATAGGTGTGCAGGCTCATATTGTGTAAACTCTTAGCTTTTATATGAGTTCAATCTTGGTACCATAAAGCCTATAATCGTGCTGTACTTGCACATAAGAGCTCTCTTTACAGAGTTTGGCAACTGCAGATTATTTTAATTAGAATAAGAAAACTCAGACAATGGTTCAGTTACAATATATTTTAAGTCAGCTCAGGTAGAATATGTATAGGACGAATTTATTATCTTGATTGTTTTCCATTCTTTCTTATTGCTTTGTGTTAATATTGCTATTCACATGCTAGAATGTGACTCAAAGTCATGGACAACTAGATTAGCTTAAGGTCTTTGGCTACAGCCTGAATATTAGGAAGACAAAAAAAAAAAAAAAACATAAAAGCATGGTTGTTTCAAAAAGAAAAGAGAAATATAAGGTGTAACCTATAGAGATCCTCTTCTAGCTCCTTAAAATTGGTAGCAATTTTTGAATTGCGGACAAATTGTTACATGAATAATCAGTTCAAAAAGTTTCAGCCACATTTTTCAAAACGTGCTAGGTAGCAAATTTTGATTGAAGCTATTTATTCTCCGCGGATGATTTGGTATTGTTTGCCAAAGCCTGTAGGAAAAATTGTTAAGATCTAAAAGCAGTCTTGGATGTGTCCTCCTTTCAATGACAACCCTTGATTCCCTGGATAGAATTTATAAGAATTTCTATGGGGATCAACTGAGGAGAAACTCAAGTTACATCTTGACTGTTGGAAAAACATCACAAGGCCTAAGAATGCTGGGGGGCTTAGGCCTCCAAGCTGATAAACCCAAAAATTTAGCCTTGTTATCTAAGTTAAATTGGAGACTAAAGGTTCAAAAGGATATGCCATGGTTCTTAGTAGTAATTATAGGAATCCCCAATCTACCTTGTTCTAGAACATGGACGGGTATAAAGAAGGATTAAAGTGTATTCTTTAAGGGAACTAAATGGATGGTTGGATCTAGTTTTATAAATGGCTTGTTGATGGGGCATTACGGAGCATGATTGCTGGACTTCTATCTCCTGGAGAGGAAAAACTGCTGATCAAGGAGGTGGCATATGAAGGCCTTTGGAATTTTTATATTTGCTCAATTGTCGTCCCTATAGACCTGGTGCTCCCTATTAATTTTGCGACTATGATTTTTGTAGTTGATTAGGAGGAACTCTTGTTGCTCTGCTTTATGTCAGGGGTCTCTCTTCTCTTGGAATGTATTCTTTTGTTTAGCAATTTGAAGTCTCAAGATCCATAGATACAGAGTGATCTTTAAACTTGCCCCTAAAAACAATGATTTAGTTAGTGAAGTGAACACTGTAGAGTATTTCTTTTGTGTTGGTCATTCACAAGTCACAAGCGTAAGACAAAGTAGTTGTTCAGAAATAGATTGAATATTCCTGAGTCTTTTCTCAAAAAAAAAGAAAAAAAAAAAGAATTTTCCTGAATCAAATTGGCTAATTGACATAAACTCAATATGGCTGGCTCTTCCTTGGGCAACTTGGGTGTGGCAAGTGGTGGTGATATCTGAGGCCATGGAGGACTATAGATTATAGGGTACACACAGGCCATTGTTGTAGCTTCTAGTGTAGATATAGAGTTATGGGCCCTTAGATATGGCCTTAAGATATCTCTTAACCTATATTAGTTGGCTAATAGAAGTTGAGATTGATGTTAATGTGGATGTGGAATGGGCTGGTGGGCATCCTTTTAGTAGTATTTCTCTGAAAATCTCTCATTACGGATTGCAAGAACCTCCTCAGTCAAATACTGCAGGTGAAGATTAATAATTGCAGCTAGGAAAAAGGGTTGGCATGGAGCTAGAGTTTATTTTGCTTTACTATTACAACTTGGGTTTGTATTAGGAGAGGTTTTGTTCTAAATATGGTTTAAATAATTAATATTAATGAAGTCTTTTACTATATATATATATATATATATATATATATATATATATATATATTTATTTTTTTTAAATTTGATTGAAGCAACATTACCTTTCACTTTAGTGCACTATTGACACTACTTTTGTATGCACCAGTTACAACATGTCATGTCAATGGTTGTAAAAAATGTATTCACTAAATTTATTGCTTCCTTTATATTTGTATATGTTGATTTGACCATTGGATTTTTTTTACCTGATGGAAAATTGGATGAAAGTAAAGAACATAGTTAAGAACAAAATTTAAAATTGAAAGTTTCCATACTATATTCTTACAATTGAGTCCATTACAGTAGCTAATAGCGTAATATTTGTCTATGGATTATGTATGCAGCAAGCCTTGCCTATAAAGTATTGACTTAATAGCGTCTTTTGTTCTCTTTCAGGCTTCTCAACAAACTTCATTGGATATTGCGTTTTTGTTTGATGCGATTT
Source organism: Quercus tomentella (assembly GCA_028535165.1). Lineage (NCBI taxonomy): Eukaryota > Viridiplantae > Streptophyta > Magnoliopsida > Fagales > Fagaceae > Quercus > Quercus tomentella. The sequence goes on from JAPQVY010000012.1 coordinate 37,180,679, forward strand.
GCAAATCATCATTTTTTTTAATCGATTTTATTTCAGCTTCTGCAATTTCATGACTCCTTTCTTCTTTTATAGTTTTTTTTTTTTGGGAAGATATTCTTTTATAGTTAGTGAGACCATCTAAAGTACCATTTTATAATTTATAAACGTCAAAATCTGATAACTATTTTGATAAAATGAAAAGAGTGAAGTGATCAATCAAAATCATATACTATGTAGTTAAGTCATAAAATAAAAGTTATGATTGTGTTAAGTGACTATTTTCTATCCGTGCCAATTTCCCACACTTTTTTTACTCTTTGTAAATAGTTTTTATTAAATTTTTTGATCAATTATGTAATTCCATTACAATTTGGGGTGGTTTCAATATAAACTTCTTTTTGTGTCTGTGTACACATATAGGCACTCTATTTTCTCTTCATAAAACACTCTAGAAATTCCATGCATCGATAGTGCGGATAACCTTTAGTTTACCTCAAGCTTAAAATCAATGTGCCCATTACCCAAGCATCTCTTTGGGGATATATAAACCTTATATTTTAAAAAATTATAATTAGAACCCATTAACATTTTAAATTGTTTCAATTCACATTTTCAATTGAGTCTTTTTAACTAAAAGTAATCTAAATTCAAGTAAGTTTTGTCTAAAACTTATCTAAACATATATTAAAAAAAAAAAAATATTCACAATAAAAATTAATATTATATTCATGTCCCAATATTTATCATCATAATGTCATAATTTGAAATAGATAGAACATAATTATATAAGAGATTAACACAGTTTGGTCATTACACTTACATCCAAAACACCAATAGCCATAGGCTACATCTTTCATTCACTTGATTTTATAATAGGTAACAATTGAATCAATATTTATAATGGAGATTACATATAAAAATCAGTGATAATCATTACATAAAATGCATATTTAGTGCTTCAATCTCAAAATTTTCTCTAGCAATCAATCCTAGTGAAATATACTTTTGAACACATATCATATACTTTGTAATAAAATTTGTGCCATACATGATTTTCTTTGGCAATTAATGTCTTGATCTAGCACTCCATTGTTACATCAACATTTTGATCAAAGTCCAACTACTTTGAGATCAGTTTGGTCCAACCATATTATTTTACATTATTTTCTTTAGCATATACCTTCTGTTTATTATTTTTCTCTTTTTATTGGACTCATTTAATAATACAACTCCTTTTGTTTTGTAAATATAATTCGATATTTGGGGGAAAGAAAACCAAATACCATTAGTAATATTATTATTACAATTCCCAAACAGCTTTGGCTACTCAATTGGGTTTGAGAGGACTGCAACTAATAAAGTACCAAGAACAAAGAAACCCCATGTAAAACAGAAAAGCAACAACATCCCATCGATTTTTCTCTCTTGTCAATTCTTAATGAACCAATAGTGCCAAGAAGCAACTGAATACAAGAACCCATTATAACCTGTCATTTAATTGACACATAAAGAAGGCAAAAAATTATTATTGAAACAGGGATTAACCCCGTAAAGATCAAGCAGAGATTTTCCATGCTTTTAAAGAAAATCCAGTACATCAGTACACATAGAAAAGCTAATTAGTCAATGTTTAATCTTTGAGCAAGTAACCAAACTATACTTATTCTAAAAAGATAAAATAAGTTTCTCAAAAGAAAAAAAAAAAGAAAAAGATAAAATAAAAAAATTCCACAGCTCAAACCAAAACAAAAGAGCAACTTCCAAACAATTTCATTTATGATCATTTCACAGGGACATTATTTCCATTTCCCTTACCCCAAAAATTGAAGTCATATAGGAGACCAAAAAAAAAAAAAAAAAAAAAAATCCTGGTAGAGTCAATTTTAGAAAATGAACCTTAGCAATAAAAGTAATCAAAAAAGCAAAGAAGAGCTTCATGCATATCATTGTACTCCACAACTCATCAACCCCATTCGCATACAAGCCCTACACCAAATGATACTTCAGAGAACCCAGAACAAAAATTACATTCAGCCTTAAGAACCAACAAGCAAATCATATATGGGTAGCTAACAAATATCACCTTTCATAATTTTTCCTAACTAGGCAGAGAAGTTACATATGATATGAGAGGACCCAAATCCCATACAACTTTCAGACAGAAGAATGAACCCGCAAATCATATATGGGGTAGCTAACAAATCTCTTTATTCAAATGATCTTCCAGATTAGCAAGCATAGGGAATAAAAAAAAGGAAGCTATCACAAAAAGAGACAGCATACTGCACACTGTTAGGGGGTCAGATCGGCAGAAATATGGTGTTAGAAGGTCAGGACAATGGGAGAGAGAGAGATAGAGGTGATTTAGTATACTGACATACTATCATAAATCGATATCAGGGGTTCCCAGGACAATGGGAGGAGAGGATTGTATTGATGTTACTTGAAAAGGCTCTGCTTTATTTGCTAATCAAGGTACTTGGATGGGATTTTATTCAATAGGCTTCCCCCCTGTCATTTATGGCTGTGTTTTATTACACAGTAAGATTCAGGTACTTAGTGTTAAAATGTCATGGTGGAGCCCTAATAGAATGAGCTACTTAGCGAACATCTTTAAAAATAGTTGTGTTGAATGGACGATTTGTTATCACAGTTCATTCTTTTCTATTTCCTCTGCTTTGGTCGGAATGAGGTTGAAAATTACATACAAGTCACTATATTGGCTTACGTCTATTCTGGTTTGTGTTTGGCCCCGCTACCATACTCCTTTTTGATCAGTAATTGTTTATTTTTAATTTATGGTTCACTGCATTGCCATAATCCTAATTCCTAGACCCCAAATTTGTCCTGTTTTTCCTGAGTCTAGAAGCAATAAATTACACTGTATATTAGGTAATTAGTTGATAAAAGCAAGAAGTAACATTTCAGTTGGGCGGAACACCTGAATATAGGGAAAACATTTTGCAGAAGATGTTTTACCTTGAAACAAACGCAGCCTAAGTGCCGATAACTCTCTGTTAAGAATAACAAGTATGGGTCACTGAAAACTTTCTTTTGTTTCCTAGGGATCAAATTTCAATTGTTAACTTGATTCCAAACCCAGTAATCATTATGTTATGATCAATGAAGTAATAGTATAATGGGTAGACCTGTTTTTCATTATTAAATGGACATTACTAGACTGAGCACAAAAAGTTGGTTGATAGATAAATAGTCACAATGCATAACCTCCAAAGTGATTTTGTCCTTCTACATATAAGCAATATGATCATGTCTACAACAAAAGGAAAGAAAAACAGCAATAACATAGATACAAAAACTTCCCAACAGCTTTACTAAATAGAAAAACTGACCTGTCAATTATGCTCATTGAGAAAAACTAAGCTCTCCATGAGATTAGCTGTGTAAATCTCTGGTGCAAGATCTCCAATTCCAATACTTTTCTCATCTGGACTCTTAGGGTCAAATAAAATGAGTTTATGAGGAGAAGATTTCCTAATAACAAGTTCACCACTGCTCGTGCAGCCAAAGAAGTTCTTAACATCCTTCAAATCTACAATGTTTGGAGTCCAAGAGTCAACATCACCATAAACCCCCATCACCCATATGTGGCACTTCTCAATCAATACATGACTGTCGAAAGCAATCACTGACAATGATCCCTCCAATACCGCAAGTTGTTCAAGCTTAAAAAATAATCCATTTGAGTAATCCTGTGGCAGTAGTATCTCCCGGAAGTTATCATTATGGAGATCAAAGCACAGAATGAATTTGTGGCCACAAGAATATGCTATAAAGTGCAAAGCTCCATTAAAAAACAAATAAGGTGGTAGATCAATCCTAGTAATAGGTCCTCTAGATCCATTAAATGAACTCAACTGTTTCCACGAATCGGTACTCAACGTGTAAACCTGGAAGTCAAGCCGGTTTTGTCTAAAGAAACGCCCATATCTCAAAACCTTGAAGTCAAAGTCATTGTTTTGAATATGATAATACCCAAATCCATAACCGAAAGGCTCAAAACTGTCATCAGTGGATGGAATTATCTTAAACTTTCCAATGTTTGGATTCCACAAATATATGTCAAAAACCCAAGTACCATCAATTGGTCGACTATCAGCATTAAATGTATGTACAGTAAATTGCTGAAAAACGAGGCAGAATAAGCCCTTGCAGATGCCAACAATGGTGGCATTAGAAACTGGTACTCTCCACCTGGAAACCTCAGTCAACGTGTGGTCGCTGATATTGCAAACGACTGTACACGTGTCTTGTTCCCTATGTGACCGTGCTTTACATAGTAGATAATCATTGTTGTTGTTGTTTTTGTTGGATAATAATGATTTGACTAGGTTGAGTTTGAAGTGTTTGGTAATGAAATTGGAGCTGGTGATGATGGAGTTATAGTATGTGGAAACGCACCTGAATTGCAGCAGTGTTTTCACTGGCAGCCGAATTAGGATGTTGAATGCGATTTCGTGAGGGAGATCATCGAACTGCGTTGGTGTTGTTGCCATCATCATTGGAAATAAGTATCCGAAGGTGAAGGTTTAGGCTTCTGCAAAGTCAACTTTTACTTATATATACTTGGGGATCGGAATATGTTCTATGAAGGGTTTAGGCTTATGTAAAGCAAGGAGAATTCTCCTAGGCAAAATCAACGTTTACATACATACTTTGGTAAAAAGTAATTCTTCCATTTGGGTAGTTTACAATGCTTTGGATGTACTACAAAAGCATTCTTTGGATGAACTACAAAAGTGTTCGAAACCTTAATAATTTCATAAAAAATGTTGAAAAGCTCAAGATCTACCAAGTGCAAAGGCCTGGACCATGCCACCAGGATTATATCACATAATATGCATACTATTTCTGGAAAATAATAAACTAATAAATCATTGTTTTGTAAGTGCTTGGTACATTTATTTCACAACAAATTCTAGTTAAGGGTCCGTTGGGTTGGTGGCGAAACCGGAAGTATAGAAAGAGAAAAGTAGAGAGAAAAATGATTTTTCGTGCGTTTAGCTAGAGAGAAGGAAATGATGGAAAATTGGTGGGGGCAGGTGCTTTTTTCCTTGCTCTACCAAAATTTTATTTCTCCCAATTTGGAAAGAAAATAGAAGGAAGAGGAATAATTACAGTGAACTACCTCGTGCTTGCTTGCTTTTTTATTTTTTTATTTCATTCTGGGCGTGAGTTGTGGTGCTTTCTTTACTTTTTTTTTGGTTGCTTTTTCTTTTTCTTTGTTTTTATTTTTTATTCTTTCCTTTCCTGGCGTGATTTGTGGTGCCTTTTTTTTTTGGTTGCTTTTTCATTGTTTTTTTCCCCTGGTGTGAGTTGTGTTGCTTATTTATTTATATATTTTTTTGCTTTTTCTTTCCTTGGCATGAGTTGTGGTGCTATTTATTTATTTCTTGGGTTTAACTGGACATGAAATTAATTTTGGGCATGATTTTTAGTTTTTAACTAATCACAGACCTACGCGATGCGTGTGAATATATGATTATTTTGAGATGTGGTAAAATATATAATTTACTTTCTAAAATTAATTATATATAATTTGTTCTTCCAAAATATTAAAAATTTCTAAAAATAATTTTTATCTCTCTATTTTTACAAATATATAGATTTATCATTTTTTGGTGTTTTTGTTTGATATTATCCTTTTGATTGAGGTGGTCCATATTCTTCAAAATATTGTTATTATGAATTATATTTTTCTTAATTACTTTTGGTACAACTAAAATTTTTAAGTTTCAAACTTATTATTTAAAATTTTCATTCTCTCAAAGAGATTATCATGATTATGATAATAATAAAACACTATCACATAATTACAATTGATATTATTCAAATAATTGATAAGCACATTTAAATTCATGATAGTCATGTAGATTGTGTTTTGATATAAACTCAAACTCTCACTTGTGCTGCGAACTCAAAAAACACAACACTAAAACGTATCAAGAGTTGCAAGAAAGAATTATATATATATATATATATATATAGAGAGAGAGAGAGAGAGAGAGAGAGAGAGAGAGAGAGAGAGAGAGAGAGAGAGAGAGTAATCACATTTTTTCTTATGGGAGAGGAGTTCAAAACAAAAATTCATCACCCTACAGTGAAGACGCAAGAAAGAATTATAAACCCACCAAAAGGAAACCCAAAAAAAAAAAAAAAAAAATCTATGAGAGAGAGAGAGTTATCATATTATGGTGTGGGAAATATGGATTAAATGGGAGATAATAGTTTATTTATAGTAAAGAAGATGGGATAAGAAGAATCAAAATAAAAGGAAGATGAATGGGAAGAGAAAGAATAACAGTAGGCTAGAGAGGAATGGGAAGATCATAAGGTAAAAGATAGGAGGAAATGTTGGAGAAAGTGAGAAATTAATAAAGAGAAGAAGAGTTAAAAATGAAAGAGTAAGAGTTGAAAATAGGTGGATGATGTGGCACAATAAGAGAGTAGAAACATTAAAGCTTTTAGATATATAGATAAATGTTGGTGGTTGCCTTTTTATTTTTTGTTGTTGTAATTGTGCATCATTTTATAACAATAACATATGAGTAAATTTATAGAAACAGATTTTTTCCATCCGTCTACTTTTTCACCTCCAACTAAAACTATTATATCCTTCTATTTTTCTATTCCTTCCCCTTTTTTGTCCTCACACTTTTTCACCCCTCAAATCAAATGGACCCTAACAGTCTCTAGAAAGATAGTTTACAACTACTATTACAATACAGCCAATAAGTTGCTTAAATTATAGGTATTCTAAAATAACAATAATAATTACAGGTAAAAATTATGCTAATAGACAAGCTTTTCCACCTTTTTTTTTTTGTTTTTTTTTTTGAGAATGAGGGTGTCTCTTTCAACACCTAACTATTTTTTGGTTGTGTGTAGCTCCCTGTCCCACACATTGACAAGTATTCTTGTTTTACAAGATAAAAAAGACAAAAATGATTTACTCCAAAGTTGACAACAAATAGAGGGAATACCTTGTAACAGACTTTTGTTTATTTGGTTTATGCTAATTCCACTTTCTTAAAAAAAGGAAAAGAAAAGAGAGAGACAACAAATAGAGCAAAGATTCACATGTGATCATTATAAGCTTGAAGCAGGAAAACTAATACGTTTAGCATAATGACACTATCATCCATAGAGAAACTCGTGTTTTAACTCCCTCCTCCCACAGACTTGAATGCACTAAAGATTATAAGGAAGAGCATTCTCTTTTAAGGGTACAAAATGAAAATCAATGGTTATTACCTTTTTCAGCAATTCCCCTTTCCAAAAATCAATTTACACATTCCCTTTAAAGAATTTATTATATGAAAAATGAAAGTAAGACAATCATGCTCGATTTTCAGTTTTCACAAGATGTGCATTAATTAAGGCCCAACTTTTTTCATTGGGAGTAGTCTCACTCATCATAAAGCTTCCAACCCATATTCTCAGTATTGAAGCATATTTTGAAATATAACTTGCAAAATAATAACAAAAAAAAACCCCTCGATAATTTCACAATGCAACTCCTACAAAATCATAAGCACATTCATAAACGTTTTTGGCAAATACATATATTTACATATTGTCCTGGAAAAAAATCAAATTAACATCTGTAAACATGTTTCAGAAGTTGTGTTCCACCAAGATGTATGGCCGGAAACTTGCCTGAGTCTGGCCACTTGAACATCAAATATTTGGGTACGTAAGAGAATCTAATTTTGTAAAGGAATTAGGCAAGAATATGATTTCACTACAATCAATAAAAATTCATGGAATTATATTGTATAAATCTTCAGAGCCACAATCCTATGAAGCAACATGGATAGGATTTTCGTTATTTAGAAATTGCTTATTTCTAGTAGCTTATTTGTAGAGTGTAAGACAAAAAGCTAAGAGTTAGATTATTTCCAAAAAACTGAAGCTTAAATTATTTGAAATGGTTGGAATGGCTTGAATTGTCAAATATGGGTGACTTGACAATTAGACAACAAACCATAGGAAAGTTGCATAATTTTTATACGTGAAGAAATGCAAAGAAGTTCCATGAAATGTTGCATGGACTCAGCCGAATTCGTTTACTTCTTGGTTGATAGAAGTCTTGCATTCCCATTGGTCTAGAACACTTGACATGCAGGCAGCCGAAATATGTGACTTCTTTTGATTCATGAATTGTCAAGAAGAGTGTGCTAGCCGAATTGGATGAATTCTTTGGCAATAAATGCTTGGCCACTATTGTTGACTTCCTTAACCATTTGTGTTTCACGTTGGTGATATTTCGGCTGAAGGTTTGGCTATAAATAGAGGTGGAGCAATTGAGAGCAATGCAAGTGAGCTACGGATAGCAATTAGTGTCTTGCAACTTTTGTCTAAATACAATAGGGTGTTCTCTATTTGTTTGTGAGAGAATCAAGGGTGTATTTGGGGTTTGGGTTTGTATGAGAGTGTCTTCAAGTCATTGTTGTAATCTCCAATATTATATTCAAAATTTATTCTGTCGCCTCCCGTGGACGTAGGCATATTGCCGAACCACGTAAATTTCTTGTGTCATATTATCTTCTCTCTCTTCTTTAACCATGTGTTAACAAATTAATTCACCCAATTATCTCAACAGAAATAAAACTAAGACATAAACTACGTAATAAAATAGTTTATAATCAAATGCCAAACACACACACACACGGCACTAGTTTGCTCAACAACATAGGATCAACAGAATAAATGAAGGAACTATAAACCCCAGAATGGCTTATAGTAGCCAAGGAATCCGCAATGCACAAAACTACTACAAATTATCTTTAATAAGTTTTCAAGCTCTCTCTTTAGTAAGTTTTCAAGCTCTCTCATTAGCAGATGCTATAACTGTTTAACCTAGAGACAAAAGATATCGTCAAACAGGTATAGCATCTGCTAATGAGAGAGCTTGAAAACTTGTTAAAGACAATTTGTAGTAGCTTTGTGCATTGCGGATTCCTTGGCTACTATAAGCCATTCTGGGGTTCAGAAGTTAGCAGGTTCCCCACAATTGAAACCTTATTTACAAAGAGGAAGGCTATAATAATCAATCAATAGAATAAAAATGAATAAATGCTGAAACAAAGATTCAAGGAAACATATTGTCATAGCAACATGCCTAATATAATTAGGCTTAAATACTTTAGTTACCTTGGTTTGTTGTTAGAATATAGATCACTTAAAAAAATATATCAATCAAATACATCCAAATTTCTCCACACCAAAAAAAAAAAAAAAAAAAAAAAAAAAAAAAAAAAAAAAACCAAATAATAAAATGATATATATGTAGAGATAGAAAGATGAAAAATATTATTGGAAATAGTTCAATTTTTAAAGAAAACAAATTATCTTCATCTTCAATAATTTTAAGAGAATAAAATATATATTATGCCACATTACAAGATAATTAAATATTTTTACGCATCGTGTGAGTCTGCAACTAGTAACAATTAATTAATAAGTTCCATATTCATCCAAGCATAAATTGCATAACCATTCCAAAACACTAAAATTGTTCCATATCCCTACTACTACGATCCAGGTTAATGCATAACCATTCCAAATCACTAACATTGTTCTACGTCCATGATACTTCCATCTAAATTATAACACACAATCATTTCCAAGGACTAAGATTATTCCAATTCCAAAAGACAACCTAATACCATTAGTAATATTATTATGAATCCCAAACAGCTTTGGGTGCTACAAGTGCTTTCTAAGTTGCTGGAGCAATTGAGTTTGCGAGGGCTGCAACGGATAAAGTACCAAGAACAAAGAAACCACATGTAAAACAGAAAAGCAACAAGCAACAACACCCCATCGACTTCTCTCTCTCGTCAATGCTTCATGAACCAATAGTGCCAAGAACCAACAGAATACAAGAACCCATTAAAACCTGTCATTTAATTGACACATAAAGAAGTCAAAATTATTAGTGAAACAGGGATTCACCTAGTAAAGATCAAGCAGGGATTTTCCATGCTTTAAAAAAAAATCCAGTACAGCAGTACACATAGAAAAGCTTCCAACTTTACATTAGAATTAGTCAATTTTTAATCTTTGAGCAAGTAACAAAACTCTACTTATTCAAAAAAGAAAAACAAAATTCCACAACTCGAACCAAAACAAAAGAGCAACTTCCGAAGAATTTCATTCATGATCATTTCACAGGGACATTATTTCCATTTCCCCTACCCCAAAAATTGAATTCATATGGGAGACCAAAAAAAATCCTGGTAGAGTCAATTTTAGAAAATTAACCTTAACAAAGAAGAGCTTCATGCATTATCATTGTACTCCACAACTCATCAACCCCATTTGCATACATTCCCTACAGCGCATGATAGTATGATACTACAGAGAACCCAGAACACACATAACATTCAACCTTAAGAACCAACAAGCAAATCATATATGGGTAGCTAACAAATATCACCTTGCACCAATTTTCCTAATTGGGCAGAGAAGCTACATATGAGAGGACCCAAATCACATACAACTTTCATACAGAAGAACGAACCAGCAAATCATAAATGGGTAGTTAACAAATCTCTTTATTTAAATAATCTTTCATATCAGTAAGCATAGAGAATAAAAAAAGGGGAAGCCATCATAAAAAGAAAGATTATACTGTTAGGAATTCAGATCGGGGAGAATATGGTGTTTGAAGAGATGGACAGTGGGAGGGAGAGGGTTAGGCCGTAAGAGAGAGAGGTGATCTGGTAGACTGATGCAGATTAGCTATGGCTCTGCTTTATTTGCTAATCATTGTACTTAGACGGGTTTGCATTTATTCAGCTTCCCCTCCGTCATTTATGACTATGTTCTGTTACCCAGTATGATTCAGGTACTTACAGTGTTGAAATGTCATGGTGGACCCCTAATAGAATAAGCTACTTAGCAAACGTCTTTAAAAATTGTGTTGAATGGACAATTTGTTATCAGGGTTCATTCCTTTCTATTTCCTCTACTTTGGTTGGAATGAGATTGAAAATTATATACAAATCACTAGATTGGCTTACATCTATTCTGGTTTGTGTTTGTCCCCGCTACCATACTCCTTTTTGATGAGTAGTTGTTTATTTTTAATTTATGGTCCATTGCATTGCCATAATCCTAATTCCTAGACCCCAAATTTGTCCTGTTTTTCCTGATTCTAGAAGCAATACGTAACAGGTAATAAGTTGATAAAAGAAAGAAGTAGCATTTCAGTTGGGCAGAACACCTGAAAATAGGGAAAACATTTTCCGGAAGATGTTTTACGTCTAAACAAATGCAGCCTAAGTACTGATAACTCTCTCTTAAGAATAACACGTATGGGTCACAGAAAACTTTTTTTTTTCTGGGGATTAAATTTCAATTGTTAACTTGATTCCAAACCCAGTAATTAAGTAATATTATGATCAACGGTATAACAGTATGATCGCTAGACATGTTTTTCACTATGAAATGGCCATTACTAGAACGAGCACTGCAAGTTGGTTGATAGATAATAGTCACAACACATAACCTATAAAGTGATTTTGTCCTTCTAAATAAAAGCAATATGTCCATGTCTACAACAAAAGGAATGAAAAAACAGCAATAACATAGATACAAAAGCTTCCCAACAGCTTCACTAAATAGAACAACTGACCTGTCAATAAAGCTTTGGCTCATTGAGTAAAACTAAGCTCTCCATGAGATTAGCTGTGTAAGTCTCTGGTGTAAGATCTCCGATTCCAATATTTTTCTCATCTAGACTCTTAGGGTCAAATAAAATGAGTTTATGAGGAGAAGAGGATTTCTTAATCATAAGTTCACCACGGCCCGTGCAGCCGAAGAAGTTTTCAACTTCTTCCAACTCTACAATGTTTGGAGTCCAAGATTCAACGTCACCATAAACCCTCATCACCCATATGTGGCACTTCTGTTCAGGACTGTGGAAAGCAATCAAAGCCAGCGATCCCTCCAATACCGCAAGTTGTTCAAACTTAAAACACAATCCATTTGAGTAATTCTGTGGCAGCATTATCTCCCTGAATTTCTCCTCATGGAGATCCAAGGACAAAATGAATTTGTGGTGACGAGAATATGCTATAAAATGCAAAGCTCCATTAAAAAACAAACAAGGTGATTTTTCAATGCAAGTAACAGGTCCTCTAGACCCATTAAATGACTCCAACTGTTTCCACGAATCGGTACTCAACGTGTAAACCTGGAAGTAAACCTGGCTTTCAAAAAAAACAAGCCCATATTTCAAAACCTTGAAGTCAAAGTCATTGTTTTGAATATGATGATACCCAAATCCACAACCGTAAGCCTCAAAACTTTCATCAGTAGATGGAAGTATCTTAAGCTTTCTAATGTTTGGGTTCCACAGAAATACGCGGGAAACTGAACTACCATCAATTGCTTCATTATTAGAATAATATGATGGCATAATAGGTTTCTGAAAAGCGAGGCAGAATAAGCCTTTGCTGATGCCAACAATGGTGGGCTTAAAAACTGGGATTGTCAACCTGTAAACCTCAGTCAATGTGTGGTCGCTGCTGATATTGCAAAAGACTGTACGCACAAAGTCTTGGTCCCTGGGATCTGGCGGTGGCTTACATAGTAGATGATCGTTGTTGTTGTCGCCCGATAATAATGATTTGACTTCTAGGTTGTGTTTGAAGTGTTTGGTAATGAAATCGGGGCTGGTGATGATGGAGTTATAGCATTTGGAAACGCATCTGAATTGCAATAAAGTTTTCACAGGCAGCCGACTCAGAATGTCGAAAGCGATTTCGAGAGGGAGATCATCGAACCGCGTTGGTGTTGTAGCCATCATCGACGGGGTTTCTATCTGATTCTGAAATTCGAATCCGAAGGTTAAGCCGTGAAAGGTTAGACTGTTCCTAAGGGTTATTTATTTAATTCGAACCCTAAAGTTTGAGTGAACCCTATAATTTAGATTTTATACTTGAAGTTTGAGAGTGTTTGAATTTTACACCATAACCTTTTAAAATTTGAAATTTACTTCTTAAATTTTAGGGATTTTTGGATTTTACTCCATAAATTCTAATATTTTATGATGCAAAATTTAAACATCCCGAAACTTTAAGAAGTAAAATTCAAATTCAATAACGTCAAGGTGTGAAATCGAAACACACCAAATTTTAGGAGATAAAATCTAAATTCTGAAATTTCAGTGTGTAAAATCTAAATACCTCTAAACTTTAAGGTTGTAATTAGTAATTTACCCTAAAATTATATGTAAACTAGTATTATGCCCAATCAAAAATCATACGTAAAAACCTATAAAATAAATCATATGTAAATAGTTTTTTTTTTAAATTTTAAATTAATGTACTTAAAATCAAATAATAGAATGGATAATAAAAATAAACTAGTCGCAAACCCGTGCGATGCACGGAAAAACTACTAAAACTAAAATCTAAAGATATTGTGTTTCCTTTTTTTTGTTTTCTTGAAAAATGTTAAATAATACAGGAGTATTTATATAAGTTCAAATCCCTATAAAAAGTTCAAATCTCTATAAAAAGTTCAAATCTCTTAAAACATTACACCAATATGAGAAATTAGGGTGCTTTGTTCAACCCAAGTACAAAGTTAAAATCAACCTCTAACTTCATACCTTTAGGGCCTTGAACTTTGTGCACTAAGGTTATATTGTTATATATATATAAATTGTAAGCTAAAACTGGCTTGTTATGATATTCCTATTTGTTACAAAAAGAATCAATGGAATAAATATGACAAAATAAGAGATTCCATGCCACTGGTGAGTAGTATAATTCCTCCAGTTCGTGGCCAATGAAAGCCATCTTTCTCCTATAAATTCATAAGCTACAACAAAGGAGTTGTTATACATTCTCTAAACCTTGCATATTATACTCTATTGTAAATTGGAAAGAGATATATTATTCTAGAGATTCAAGATATGATGAAATGGCAAACTACTATCAAATTAAAAGATAAAGAATACCATATCATTCTTCAAGTGAGAGCTTGAGTTCAATATGCTATTCAACAACTTCATTTGTTTAATTATTGTCTATGATTATGTAATTTATTTTTCTGTTTTTTATTTGAATTTCATAAAATAGAGTAGTCATTGGGAGAAACCATAGTCTTGTAGAGACAGTGCAAAAAAAGAAAAAAAATATTAAAAAAGGGAGTATTATACCTTTTTTATGCAAGGCATAGGCAAGTTTGAGTAAACATTGAGTGTATATGTCCACTTATTAAACCTGAAAAAAGGACATTGTACAAAATCAAATTGTGGAAAGAACAATACACTTATGTATTTTATCAAACAATTTGTGTGGTGCATGTAACAAAAATATTTGTTAGTTACATCCACAACAAAATAATATAGCAAAAAAATTGAGAAGGTGATTTTGGCATAATATAGGAAAAAAAATTCAACCAAAAAGATTATTTTATTTTGATTTACATATAGGGCATCAATCAACAACAAATACAAACAAATTCAAACCAAAGACCCTTGTAGACGATGGAAATAAAGTTGAGAATAATTACTAAACTATATATATATATATATATATATATATATATATATATATATATAACTAAGCTATCAAAATTCGAATTTACCACTGCAATTCAACTACAACCTAAAAACATAAAAGAAAAAGAGTAAAAAAGTTACCCACATAGACCAACACCAAGAAAGGGTACTTACACACATTTTATCAAACACTTGGTGCATATTTTTTGGAATCCCAAATGATAATATAATAGTAATGGAAAGAGAGTGCTTTTGAAGAGAGTCCAATCCCAATTTGCAAAAACATTCGGTTAAAATGTAGCAATTGTGACACGTTATTTCTTGCAGATAGTGAATGAGCTGTTATTGCTTTTGTCCATCCTGAATCAACCCAATTGGGAACCATTGCGTTAACCCAAAAAGGTTTAAAAGATACCACAAGTTACTATTGTGTTGGTTGCTTCAATAATGGCGAAGGTGGGAACAGTACTTGTAGTTGTGATCCACACGATTTTCTTTCTGTTCAAAGGGGGCATTGTAGCTGTTTTGTCTGCTTTTGATTATTGATACCAGTTGGGGAACTGTGCATTTTGTACCCTACAGCTACGTGTTTTACTATCATCCAAGCATTCAAAAAGCAGGGTCTTATCTTTTGGTCAATCTGCTACTCCATCCCTAATCACACAGATCATAGATCATTCAGGTCTTACTCTTACCCTCCAGTTCTCACAAAGATTAGCGTTCTTTCAATTCTCACTAATTAAGAAATGGTGGAAGGAATTCTATACGACGTTGCTGCTGGAATTATCGGGCAAGCAGGCAACCTAGCACTCAAAGAGATCGTGCTCATCTGGAGTGTCAACGACGAGATTACCAAACTTGGGGAGACAGTTTCTATTATCAAAGCTGTGCTTCTGGATGCAGAGGCAAAGTAACACAACAGTGAAGCGATCAAACTATGGCTGAAAAGCCTTAAGGATGCCATGTGTGATGCGCTAATGTGAATGTGCTAACATGAGACCATAAAACAGCCTTTGACATAGCTGATGGAATGCCCCTCTTAGAAGAACCCTCAGAAATAAAGGACTGATTGGTGCCGTTAGAGCAGAAGCCTAGTCTAGTTAAGCCCTGTAAGCAGGTCTGCTTTTACCTTATAGTAAAACTAAAACTGAATAAAACTTTCCTAAGAAACAAACAAAGGCCTACACAGAACAAAACCCACAATTAAAAAACATAGAACAAAACCCACAATTAAAAAATCGAAGGTTTAGGAAAACTGTGCTACTTACGTAGATAATAAGAGTGTTCACGCCACTATTGTGTTTGGGTGTGAAAGCAGGGTCAGAGAGATCGAAGGTTTAGGTCCTTTGGTCGTTGTTGCTGTTAGGAAAATCAAATCAACAAAGAATTTGAAATAAATAAATAAATAACAAAAAAGAGGTGGAAAATTTTGATGGGGCATCGTGAAGAAGAAGAAGATGGAAGAAAAAGAGAGTTATCGGCGTTGAAAGATCTTAGAGAAAGTCTGCGTGCTGAGTTTGTGTTTATTTTTAAAGATAAGGATCGGGTTTTGTTTTGGAGAGAAAAATAAAATATTGTTTTTAATTTTATTTTTTATTTTTAAAATATTGTGTTATGCTGACGTGGAAAATTGTGGTATCAACAGGGGTTTCGGTTTTATATATATATATAGATGAATATTTCACTTTAAGTTATATAATGAATGTTTCCCTTAAAAACAAAAGTTATAGAATAAATGCATATTGTGTGAAACTAAGGTATATTTAAATGGAAAAATCTTAAATTTAATAATTAAAAACTATCCAAAACAATAAATGAAATCATATTTAAGTGGAAACCTAAATTTAATAATTAAGAACAATTTAAATTATTGAACATTTAAAAATTTGAAGTAGAAAGACTCACATAAGATTTTAAATTTGAGTAAGTTTCACCCTCCCCCCCCCCCCCCCCCCCCCCCCAAAAAAAAGGAATATATATATATATATATATATATATAGAGAGAGAGAGAGAGAGAGAGAGAGAGAGAGAGAGAGAGAGAGAGAGAGAGAGAGAGAGAGAGAGTTTAAAATGGGCAAATAGCACTATTAGCCAAAATATTTAGGAGAAATCGAGTTCTATGTAAATATTAATGTAGAACTCGACCTCATTGAAATTGAATTTTGCACAATTATTTTAAAAAGTGATGAGGATAATTTTCAACAACTCTCAAAAGGGGTGATTAAAAGGGAAGATCAACCTTAAGAGGGACGATCGATCCCAGAAGGGACGATCGATCCATGGGCTGACGGATTGGGTAATCCTCAATCCATCCCCTAGAGTTTTCATGGGCTTGCATGGGCCTCACTCACACACCCTTACGTGGAAATTGCTTGCGCATCACGACCAAAGGCCCAATCATGCAATCAAATCTCTTATATAAGGAAAGGAAATCTCGAGTATCTCGGGGCCTTTCTCTTTACAAGGAAATCCATTCGTGCCAAGGAATTCAGATCAGCTCTATACCACTATATAAACCACAAACCTTACCTTTCTTGAGGTACGTGAATTCTCCCTGACTCTTACACTCTTGAGTTCTTGGAGATTCTTCTATTACTAACTTAACTTTCGGATGGTCTTTGGCTGGTACCCCAACGATGCCCTTTGATTGGTTCTTCTCTTTTGTTCTCCAGGTACACCCATTGACACGTGTGGAGTGTGGATGATCAACTCACTGATGATTTTTGTCAGGAACGGAACCAGGATTCATACCTGGGGGGGGGGCAAAGCTTAAAACCAAAAAAAAATTATGAAAATAAAAATTAACATCTAATTCATATTCAACAAAATACTACCTACAAAATAAGTATTTCTTAAACATTTCATATTATAAAACACATCAACAAAGTATAACATACAAAATAAGTGTTTCTTATTTTGTATGCGATTTTTGTTTAGTCCATATTTATTTTTATTTATTTTGGTTTTGTAGTTAAAGGGGCGTGAATTTTATTTATTTATTTTCTTGTAGGTCAATATCTAAATATTTTAGAGGAGGAGAGACATATATATATATATATATATATATATAAAAGGGCAAATCTTAATTTTATATATATATATATATTTTAATTGGGGAGACAATATTTTTTTTTTAATACTTTTTGGCTAAACCCCATCCTGTTGGATTCCGTATGTTAAAAAAATTTTAAACTCTTCTAATTCTATGGCAACTAGAGAATTCAGTTGGACATGCCCTCACCCACTTTTCATTGTAAATGGCAGAAACTTCAATGCCAAAAATCTCAGATTTTGGGTTGGCAAGTTTTGTAGTCACGATATATGACCCTTGTTTCATCACTGTGAAGGAATGCTAGACACATTAGCAGCACCAAATGCAATCTTCAAACGGTAGTTCCAAGAAAGTGGTTGAATGTAAGCAGTCCATGTTCCAAGATCCTTACAATTCTTTCTAGATTATGATTTTAACAGAGAAGTTTAATGTCCTTAATTAACAATAGATAAACAATGAGTACATTAAAATATTGGAAGTAAATAAAGGAGATGGATATTAATAACTCACTCCTAAACAGATGATTCTCCAAGCTGCCCCGAGGCATGAATTTATATACCAAATGCCGGTGGTCATCCTCTACAGTCTATGCAGTAACCGATCAATTTCACAAGATTGGGATGATAAAAGCTGCCCCAAGTATTGTTCTAAGTGGAACTCAAGTTTGGCATTTTAAAATCCTAAAATACATGTCACCGGGTGCCAACCTAGAATTTCATTAATGGAACTCAATGTCCATGAACTCGAGTTTTAAAACAGTGGTATTCTCTTAAATATTTTGTGAACAATGGTATATTCCTATATATTTTGCAAAAAGTACTATTTGCCCATTTTTGCATATATATATATATATATATATATATATATATAAAGTTCAAGGTTTCTTTTTATTATTTTATAGTTTAAACCTTGGTAATAAGTTTGTATTGATAATTGAAAATAAATTTATTAGAATTGAGATATAATGTGAATTTTATTTTTGAGAAATAGATATAATGTGAATTGAGAAGTAATACCCAGAATGAGATGAATACAATTCATAAATTATTTATTTTTTGTAGTTAATTATATATTAATGATGGGGTTGGCTAAAAAAAAATGAACTAAAAAAAATAATGGCGTTGCAATCCATTTATTTTGAAGATAAAATTTTATTTACTCTTAATAATAAAATCATTAGATGAAGAATTTGGATTGTAATCAAATTAAGATTTTTATTTACTTAGAAATTATAGTAGAAGAAGATAAGAACAAAAAAAAAAAATTATATTTATTTTATTTTAAATCTACAAAAATTTTGCAATTTGGTGAAGACCACTTGACTCAACCACGACTTTTAAGGCCAAATTTTTTTTTTTTTTTTTTTTTTTTGAGGTGAAAAGATAACTTTTATAGCAAATGAAATTGGCATACAACAGGGCACAAAGAAAACCAAAAGCAAAACAGAGCAAGATTACAAGCTTTCTATTAAAATTAGAGAGGAAACCATAGGAGGATTCACTCCTTTCCACAGAGATGTAGTGTTGCTTTGCCTAGCGTTCTGGGCAAGCTCATGGGCAACCCTTTTGTAGTCCCTTTTCAAGTGATGAAAGCTGCATCTGGTGAAGGTGTCTTGGGCAAGCAGGATTCCTTGAATGAGATGGCCTATTACACTACCCGTGTTGCCTTCATTGATGGCTTGGATGATATTGAGTGCGTCTGATTCAAAAATGACCTGGGAAAGCTCCATTTCTTATGCCAAAAGAACTCTCTGCTCAAGGGCAATCATCTCCACGACCTCGGTAGGGTAGTAGGCCTGAAGGACTTTACTAAGCGTAGCAATGGGGTGGCCTTTGTCGTCCCTAATTATGACCCTGACACTAGAATGGTTGTCATCATTGGCATATGCACCATCTACGTTGACTTTAAAGTATCCATTAGGCGGTTTCAACCATCCAAAGGGGAGAGGCCTTTGAGGAGGAGGGTTTGAGGTTATTGCCTCTTTAAAATCTGCTAGGATGCTTCTTCCCATATCCATTATTTGCCTCGGGTGGGAGCCTGACTTGTCGTGAAGAATTTGGTTCTTGTTGAACCAAATAGCCCAGGCAGTGACAAAAAAAGACTCTAAAGCCCCCAGGAAACCCTCTGATATGAGGTGCAGTGTTGAGTCCAAAAGTTTCCAGCAACCTGTGAAGGGGAAATGGGCATCCTCAGACTAGAGCTACCAAACCTAACTAGCAAGGTCACAAGAGAGGAGCGCATGGTGGAGCGTTTCAGGTGCTTCCCACAAATTGGACAAGTTTCTCGAGTGTTAATATCTTTGAGCCTAAGGTTCTCAAGTGTGGGGAGACCATTGATGAAAGCTCTCCAGGCGAAATTTTTTATTTTTGCAGGGAGTTTTAAGCGCCACAGGTTTCGCCATAACGAGGCTTTTGGGTCTCCCGATGAGCTCTCACCTTCCTCGAAATTGTCAATCAGCTTAGAGGAAATGTGGTAGGCACTTTTGAGGATTGTCTCAACCTCAAAAGGGAGGAAAGTAGCTCTAAGAGTATCCATCTTCCACCATCTTGTGTCTTGGTCAATGAGGGCAGAAACCATGGGGTATTCGACTGTGTTTCTTTTTTTTAGGGGGGGGGGGATGACCTTATATGTGGAAGGGGTGGGCAGCCACTTATCATCCCAAATGTGTATGAGCTTTCCATTCCTAACCCTCCACCTAGTGCCTTCTTTGATCACCTTCAGGCTACTATGTATGCTTCTCCAAGAGTAAGAGGGTGAAGCACCAAGCTTCGCATTGAGGACATCCCCGATTGGGAAATATTTGGCTTTAAGCACTCTAGCCACCAAAGAATTTAGGTTGGTTAGAATTCTCCATGCTTGCTTAGCTAGCATTGTGAGATTAGATGCTTGAAGTTTGCGAAAGCCCATACCACCACTGTTCTTTGATTTACACATTTGCCTCCAACTAACTCAAGCAACTTTTGTTTCCTGTTCCTTTTGACCCCACCAAAATTTTCTCATCATGCTTTCCAGGTCTTCACACAGCCCTTTTGGGAGAAGAAAATAGCTCATGGCGTAGGTTGGCACAGCTTGTGCTATTGCCTTAATCAAGATTTCCCTCCCCCCTATTGAGAGAAGCTTCCCCTTCCAACCAGCAAGCTTTTGCCCCACTCTTTGCTTTATATTCGCGAAGACCAGTGATTTTGATCTACTAATTATGGAAGGTAGACCAAGATATTTTGAACTGTGAGAGTCCTGCATTGGCCCCAAAATGGCTAGGGTGTCATCTTTCGTACCTTGGGGGGTGTTTGGAGAGAAGAAGATTGCGGACTTGTCTATGTTTATCTTATGTCTTGATGCTTCCTCGTATATCCAGAGGATGTTTTTGAGCTCTCGGCATTCACTACTTGCGGCCTTGCAGAAAAGTATACTATCGTCTACGAAAAAGAGATGGGTTATTTTAGGGCAGCCCTTGCAGACCAAAAGCTCGTTGGTGAGCTAGTTTCTGGCAGCCTCTTGGATTAGGCTTGAAAGACTTTCGGCGCATAAGAGGAATAAGCTAGGAGATAAGGGGTCCCCTTGGCTAAGTCCCCTAGTAGGGATTATGTTCCTATAAGTTGCCCCATTGATGATTACTGAATAGGAAACTGAGGTTATGCACTGCATGATCAAGCTAATCCAAATTAGGTTGAAGCCCAATCTCTCCATGACCCTTTTGATGAAATTCCATTCAACTCGGTCAAACGCCTTGCTCATATCAAGTTTAATAGTCATGAAGCTATACTTACCCGAGGTTTTGTGGTTTAGATAGTGCGTAAGTTCAAATGCCACCAAAACATTGTCTGTGGTGAGGCGATTAGAGGTGAGAGCGCTTTGATTCTTTGAGATAAGAAGCGGGAGGAGTGCTTTAAGGCGGTTTGCAAGAGTTTTTAAGATGAGCTTGTATATCACGTTGTAGAGGCTGATTGGTTTGAACTCGGTCATGCGCTTGGGGTTCTTGGTCTTCAGGACAAGGGCAATGTTGGTTTTATTTAGATCCCCAATTGGAAGGTTATGGTTCAGCACATTCAGGACCATGTTGACCACATTATCTCCCACAATACCCTAGTACTTCTCATAGAGCATAGCAGACATGCCATCGGGCCTCAGTGCTTTTGTGGGGTGGATTTGTTTGAGGGCAAAAACTATTTCTTCTTTTCTGAAATCCTTAACTAGCTCTGCATTCATCTCCTCTGTTACTCTTGTTGGTATGGCAACTGTGACTTCATCTATATTGCTCGGGTTAGAGGAAGTGTAAATGGATTCAAAGTAGGATGTGGCAATTTTGATTATACTCTCTTTCTCATCACACCAGACTC
Source organism: Quercus tomentella (assembly GCA_028535165.1). Taxonomy (NCBI): domain Eukaryota; kingdom Viridiplantae; phylum Streptophyta; class Magnoliopsida; order Fagales; family Fagaceae; genus Quercus; species Quercus tomentella. The sequence goes on from JAPQVY010000012.1 coordinate 37,202,592, forward strand.
CATTATGATCCCACAAACCTGAAATTGTGTCCTCTTCGAGGCGTGGGCATGGAAGAACTTTGTGTTCCTGTGCCCCTCCCTTAGCCAGTGTGCCTTCGATCTTTGCCCCTAGTATAGTTCCTCATCATCTGGTAAATTATTGATTTCCTTTCTTAGATTATTAATTTCGGCACTCAAGGAGCCATTTCCATTCAGTTGAGATAGAGAGGATAAGGTTTTCCTCTTTTCTTGGAGCCTTTTCAGGATTTGCCTATAAACCGTGGAATTCTAGGCCGTAAGCTTTGTTGCGCAAGCCTTAAGATTCTGAGCCATGCCTTCTGGCATATCAAGGCTACTTCCCATTCTCCAACACGCTTCAATGACTGATTTATAGTCTTCTCTCTTTGTCCACATAGCTTCAAAATGAAAACACTTTCCCCGGGGTTGGTGAATTTTTAAGGGGCCAGCTAACAGTAAGGCACAATGATCTGACGTTGAATCGATTAGGTGGTGCACCTTTGTCACCCAAAAATTTGTTATCCAATCTGTGGTGGCCAAAGCCCTATCCAATCTCAAACAGATTCTAGCATCCCCTTCCTGCATGTTACTCCAAGTGAAATCAGGTCAAAGGTAACCTAAGTCTTGAAACCCACAATAATCAACTACATTCCTAAAACTTGGTATTTGGTGTTGGGATCGAGTGGCCGTTCCAAATTTCTCTTCCATACAAAGGATTTCGTTAAAATCCCCAAAACAAAGCCATGGTAATTGAAATTGATTATGGAGAAAAGCTAGAAGGTTCCAAGACTCGTACCTTTTGTGTGTGTCAGGGTGGCCATAGAAGCCGGTAACTCTCCATTTGAAGCCATTTTCTGGTTCGGTGACCATTGCGTCTGTATGATTCTTTGTGTAGGACTTGACTTCTAAATCCACCTTTCTGGACCAGAGAAAGGCTAGACCTCCACTTCTGCCATTGCTTGGGATAGCCCTATCCAATCTCAAACAGATTCTAGCCATTTGCCAGGCCAAGTTTATTTTTGATTCTCTCCATGCGCTTTGTTTTCGATTTTGTCTCCGATAGGAAGACAATATTGGGACTCCAACATCGCACCATGTCTTGCTGTGCTCTGACTAATTGGGGTATCCTAAGTCCCTGACAATTCCAACTTAGGTGACTCATAGCTCCCAACGGTGCTGTCTAGCAGCTACCGTCGATCCCTTAAGAGCCTTAGTTTTGATCTTTGTGCTGAGTTCACATCTTTTAGTAGCACGTACGCCTTCTTCCTCCTATAAATATAGTTTTCCTTTGCATTTGAGCCCGATTATATTTACTTGAGTGGAATGTTCTTGGGCCTGGGCTTGTGTCTTCGCCTTCTCTCTTGCAATACACTTCCAGTTCCCTTTTCCTACTGTGATGTTTCCAAAACATTGGCCCAGTGTAGGTTACGCATCCACCTTGGCATTTATTTCCTTTCATGGGTTGTTTCTAGTGGACTTCTGTGGACTGGTGACTTCCTTCATCTCCACCTCTTTTTGGGTTGGTTGGCCCACTAAGGATAAAGCATCCTCTATTGCTTTCTTCCCGCTCAAATCTTTTGAAACTACCTTAAGAGGGTGTTGAGTTGACATCATCATGTGCTTCTGACATTCGCCATGACTTCTATGCCATCAGAAATGATCTGTACCATCCTCCTTAACCTCGTGGGCTTCCCAACGTGCCATCTCCACTCGTAAATTCTGGGTTTCCTAATTTTCCGTTACCTTCCTGGCTTGTGCTTCGATCACTACTTTTCGTCCTTGACTTGGCGATGGGTTTGGACATGGTTTGGTTGTTTACTCTATCTTGTTCCTCACTTCCCTTTTCACGGCCCTCACTGGACATACCTGTTGCTTTGTTAACGCCCACTTTCGTGGAGTTGTATGCCCTTATCCAGTCCCTTTATTGCCTCGGTGTGTTCTACCAATTTGGATTTTTCGAGCAATGTTCATCGTCATGACCCATTCTGCCACAAAGGTAGCACAAGGTTGGAAGCCTTTCGTATATAAAGCTAACCCAACACGTCTCTCCCTCCATGTTTACTATCTTCCCCTTTCTCTGGAGAGGTTTATCTATGGGGAGGTCGACTCTAATTCTCATATACTTCGCTTGATTTGATTGAGCGGCATGCTTATCTCCTTCTATAAAACATCCCAAGCTGTTCCCCAAATCTCGACCCACCTCTTCAGACATGAGTTCAAATGGAAGACCCCAGATTTGAACCCAGAAGGGAGAGTGGGTGAAAACAATGCTTTTAGCTGACATACCCTTCGACCATTTGCATAATAAGAGTAGATTGTTTTCAAAATTCCAAGGACCATTCTTTTCAACCCATTTCATCTGATATTCGGAGATAAACTTGAATTGGAGGATGTTACTCCCCACGTCCACTATTTGTAGATCCGACCCCATTTTCCAAGCCGCTCTAAGTGTGCTCTTTAGCGCCCGTTGATTCTAGTGTCTGTCTGAGAGGAACCTCCCAAATAGGCTCAACAAGAATTCTTCAAGTAGGTCTGTTCTACACCTCGATATGATTGTGATTTCTTCCTCTTCTTCTTTCGTGATTTTGAGATTTTGTAAGCTATCTGCAATTGATTGTTCCATAGGGGGGGTGTATTGGGGCTGAGCCCCAGGAAAGGCCCTAACAGTTAAGTTGTAGGGAGAAAGTCTCTGTACTGGGAGAGAGAAAAGGCTCCTACTATATAAGGCCAAATTAATTGAAATTTCTTTTTAAGGCCAAATTTTATTATATAATATATGATATGATATGATATATGATGTATCAAAACTATTATAATAATTAGTAAGCCACTTGAAACTTTGGTAGAGTTTTATACAAAGTAAATTATATATCTTAAGAGTAATTAATAACAAACCACATTAATTTTATGTAAAACGTACATGTATAAAGACACTTATGCAAGCATGGTGTACATGGTGTATGGTCATTATCATTAAAATTATTGGGTAATAATGATTGTTTGGCTATGCTTTGGTTTAGGTGTTTGTTAATGAAATCTAGATTGGCAATGTTGGAGTACCAAGTATTGGAAACGAACCTGAATTGGATTAACGATTTCGGTGGTAACTGAGTCAGGATTTCTTCGACGATTCTGTCAAGGAAACTCCCGTGCCACAATGCTGGTGGACAAGCCATGAAGATATAGAGACTAGAGTAGATCTAGAACAGAATTGGAAACTTTTGGTTTATATAATAGGAAACATTGAGGAATGTTCTAGAGCATTGGTGGAGGAATGTTCTAGAGCATTGGCTGAGGAAACTTTTGGTTTATAAAATAGGGAAATGTTGAGGAATGTTGCATTGGCTTATGAACTTTTTTTTTTTTTTTTTTTTTGGGAGAAACCAAGCTATTAAGTATTAAGATTTCTAAATCAGTATAAATGCTTGTTGGGTGTGAGAGGCAAAGGTCGGAGTTCAAACCTCCAAGAGAGAGCTTCACACACATATATACTTAGATTAGGTTAGAATAGAAATTCTATATTGTATAAAAAAAATGATTTCTAGATCAGTACTGACATGTAGATGACCGATATTTATGGTTGTGTTTTTTTTTTTTTTTGGCTCTTTGATGAAAAATATTTTAAAGAAAATTATTTATAACATGCTGCTAAGCCTATAATTTGAACCCTTTTCTCCCTAGACTCTAAGTACTTTGTACATGGAGATGTGTCAATTTAACTACAAAACAATTGGTTGCTATAGTTAGTTAAATAGTTAATTTGCTGATTTTTATTTTATTTTTGGGCGTCAATTTGGGTTGACCGCATAGAGTGGGGTTTTTTCTCTTTTCTTTTTTTGTTTTTGTGGGTGGGGGTGTTAATGTATGAATTCTTAAGGGGGAAAAAAGGAATGATTATCCACTAACATAATCACGCCGTGGATTTAATTAAAATTATAATTAAACTAAATAAAATACTTCAATAATTAATAAAATTAAAAAAAACTACAAAAATAGTAACAGTTACATTTTTAAGGGCATCAAAAGTCATATAACTTTGCATGCAACGTAGAAGAAGATCTTGAGAAGATGACTAGTTTTCATCTTGGGTACACCCCAAACTAGCTAATTCTTCCTTCGCTTGGAGGCTTAACTTGGATTCACATCAATATCAGAATCTGCACATTAACATACAAGAAACACCAATTAGGCCTTTTGTTTTTGTTTAACAAGATTTGGGTCTACATCATGTTTGGTAGAATGGAAAGAAAGACAAAAGAAAGGGAAATGAGTGAGGAAAAGAAGAGGGAAGGGAGGAGAAGGAAAAAAGTTTCTATTCTCAATTTGTTTGGTTAATAGGGAAAAGTGAAAGGAAATAATCTATATTATGTATAAATTTCTAATTAAAAAACTTAAACATATTCTTTTGGTTTCTACCTTTCCTTTCAAATAAAAAGGAAAGGGAAAAGGAAAGGGAGGAGGATTTAGAGGAAAAGAAATTCGAATCATTTCTTTTTTCTTCCCTTCACTTTCACCAACCCAACAAGGAAAAATCACTTTTTTCCTGCACTCATTTTTACTTCCACCTCTCTTCACCAAACAACCAAACATACTATTGAATTCTATCACAATCCCTTCCCATCCCTTGTTACTTAAGCTATAAAAAAATCAAGTAATAGGCAAAATTTAGGTATAATTCCTTGAGTGTTGTATCTTAATTTCTTCAATTGAATTCAATCATATGGTTGTATTGATCAATGCATTAAAATAAATTTATCTTTTCTAAGAGCAAAACTTAGATACAATTTTTTAGGTGCAATACATAAGGTTCCTCCACTTAAATTCAAACACATGATTGCTTTGACTAATAAAACCCAAACACTGTTATCCTTTTAAAGGACAATCAAATTCAATACAACTTGTATTTAAATTTAATTGAGAAACCTAATGTATTACAAATAAGAAAATCTACTTAAAAATTTACGATATTTCTTAAGACAATTAAATTCAACTATGTGATTTATTGGTCAATACAACCACCTAGTTGAATTCAATTGGGGAATCTAACGTACAATAAATAAAGGATTGCACTTAAGTTTTAATCCCAAGTAATACTCTGCTAAGATGATCCTTTTCAATATTAATACTACTTTTTTTTTTTTTCAGAAACTTCACCCACCCCTTTTTCCACCCTCCCTCATTTCCACCACACCAAACAAGGAAAAACTCCTATTTTCCTTCATTCATTTTCCATCCTCTTCTTTTTCACCCAACCAAACAACATATAAAATGGAGAGAAAAAAAGAATTCCAATGAGTGACTTACACAATCAAATTTCATGACATAATTACCAATAAGTGTGCTACCCTTGAGCTAACCAAAGTTAAAAACCAAATTAAGACATGGTATATACATAAATTCTCTTTTGGCACAAACTAATCCAGAAGTATCTAGCAATTCCACACTGTGGGGATGGAAAAGCATCCTCAATAGTAGGTGAACTCTGTCATTAAGGATGTTTGGCAATGGGGCAATGGGTAGAACATTTTGCTAAATGATTCTCATTGGTCAACACCGAATGGAAACTTTACACACTCATAAGATCCACTATCTCAGGGGGTGTGTGAGCTTTTGATCTATCTACAAATAGATGGAATGAAGGTTAATCCAATCCTATGATAGAAATACTGTATTGGACATTCTGCAAAATGTTCCTTCAATCTCACATTAACAAGATCTTTCGATTTGGCCATATAGTAGAACAGGAGCATAGACTATGGGACAAGCTAATAAATTGATACAAACACAAAAGAGAGACGCAGGGTATAACCAGAATTCTGCACAATTGCATTGGCAGTGTCTTTGAAAACTTTAAATCCTTACAAAGTCACAATTTTCATTTGAAAACTTTTGAACAACTCTGTCAGTCGGTTAATAACTCATTAATAGAAATTTCACAATGCCTCAAGCCAACTGTGCTTTTTGCAACAGTGAATTGGAGACTATTGATCATTGAAAGAACTCATTAGTCGTTAGTATTCAGTGCCCATTTGTCAGAATGGTATGGTTTATTTTCCCCCCTCACTCTAAGAACACAATATATCAAAGTCACCAACTTGGTAGCAGAATGGGTTTTAAAAGGCTCCCACAAAGGGGCTATAAAGCATTATCCCCTTGTTAGACTGTTGTGTAGGGGCTATAAAGCATTATCCCCTTGTTAGACTGTTGTGTAGTCTATGGCCTATATGGATTCATAGAAACAACATTTATTTCAATAACTAGTCTCCAAATCCACACACTGTTATAATATATGTCAAATCTTTTTTTAATTACTGTATAGCAGCCGAGGAACCTAGACAGACTAGACTCATGCTTGGCAGGATGGAACAAACAACACCAGATGTTAGAAGCCAGACATAACCCAATACCCATAAACTGGCATACTCTAATGGTGGTTGAAGCCCCAAAAACAAGAACAAAAGGACAATGGAGAGGAGGAGCAATACAATAAAGAGACAGAAGGGATTAAGCCCAATGGATACTATAGCTGGACAATAGAGCAAAGAACAGCTACCTTTACTAACCATCAGAGAAGCATTACTTAGACAAGACTCCTCACAAAGGACCAATTTCATTGTCATGACTCCCAGCAAAGAAGTTTGCCTTTTGGGTCAGCAAAAGCTAAAACAAGATGGAGACATAGGATGGTCCATACAGATATTTTGAATCTAACAGGAAGTCTACAGCCAGTAGGCTTCATCATAGTGCCTCAGAGAATCACAGCATCTCAAAGTTCATGAGCCAAGGAAGCTGCTGTGTCTCATATCTATCTCACTTGGCAATGAACTTAGTGGCAGAGTAGGAAGGCTGTGTTTCACTTTTGTAATTATCTGTCGTACTTACCTATTATATAACTAGATGCAGAATTTCATTTGTTCGTAAGTACATGGAAAAGTTTAAGGACACACTATCTATCTGTCTCAAAAAAAAAAAAAAAAAAAAAAAAAAACCCAGCTGATCCATAGATTGTGGCAACACCCCAAAATTATGAGGGGAACTTCACCAATTGAGTCAACAAAAAAACAGAAAAGAAAAGAAAGAGGCGCTCTTATAGAATTTCAGAAGTAGATAACAAAGTGAGGTGCAGGGGTGCACTAAATGTGGATATGGCGTGCGAAATATTATGAACCTTATGTGTACAGAGTGTAAATTAACGAGTGTGTGAGAATATTTTTCCAAATTTGACCCAGGGAGATATAAAACTTTTCAATGAGGTTACCTGGGCCGCACTTGATCTGGCACTTGCGATCACAACGTTGCATAAGCCTTGCTGCATATGACAGAAAGCAATGCATAAATAAATAGAAGATAGGATATGAACACAATAATCTCTTGTGGGCTGTAGGTTTCCGATCAATATATTGCATTACTAGATCTTTGATAGTGTAGAAATTTTAGCCAACTGAAATTTCCTTACACAAAATATTTTCATGAAAAAGAAAAGTATGCTAAGTAATACTGTGTTCTTAATCAGAATGGTTATGATAAGCTGCCTGATAGTACTAATTTCTCCCTATGAAAAAAGGGTGCAAATATATTTAGATAAGGACTTACTGTCGCTTTGAACACAGCCAGTGGAGCACTGGTCGTAGCAGTCGGGTGATTGAGCCTCAGCACTGTCCATATGTGAAAGGATCACACATAAAACCATGACTACAACTATGATCTTCTTCTTCTTCATCTTCATCTTCAGCTTCTCTTCCTTTCTTTGTTTGTTTCCTTTTCTGTGTTACTTTACTCTATGTGGTATCTTATCCTTATCTCATATTCCTTATTTTATAGGACTCAGCTTCACCCCCCCCTCCCCCCTATTTTATACACAAGATATTTGGTCATGGCAGACCATTTTTAATGCAACTCATAAATGTGCCATGTGATTGGAAGAGCCGCCTCCTTGGAATCCTTGATACA